>CM069906.1:63081726-63380174 GCA_036172215.1 Camellia granthamiana | reverse complement strand
ACAACTTCTTGGCTTTCCTATCATGCATAATTTTCATGCCCAAAACTTGTTGTGCAGGGCCTAGGTCCTTCATGTCAAAGGATTGTGATAACTCATTCTTCAGTGATCTGATTGCTGTGGTATCATATCCAACAATCAGCATGTCATCAACATAGAGTAAGGGTATGATGAAGTTTCCACCGGGAAATTTCCTGACATACATACACTGGTCTGCAACGGTTCTCTGGTCTGCAGACTCTTCTTCAATCTGCAGACTAAGGCTTGGTTTGGCATCTTCAAAAAAAGCAAAAAAGTTAAAAAGTCACTATCCTATTTAAGTCGCATCACCTTTCTACCACATCACTTCAAACCCAACCCATATTTCATAAAAAGTCAAAAAGTGCACTTATTTAGGACATCCCAAACAACCGCTAAATTTTCTTTCCCTTTTACTTCAAAACCTTCTGGCTGCTCTATGTAAATTTCTTCCTTCAGATCACCATGGAAAAATGCCATCTTTACATCCATTTGTTCAAGTTCCAAATTGAAACTGGTCGCTAGTCCCAAAACTACTCGAATGGATGTTATTTTCACAACTTGCGAGAAGATTTCATCAAAATCAATACCTTTCTTCTGCCCAAAACCTTTGACAACCAATCAAGCCTTATACTTGACTAACTTTTCGCTGCCATCTTTCTTCAACTTGAACACCCATTTGTTCTTCAGTGCTTTTCGACCTTGGGGAAGTTTTACCAAATCATAAGTTTGATTTTTCTGCAATGACTGCATCTTTTTTTGCATAGCTTGCTACCAACTATTCTTCTCCTTATGATTCTGAGCTTCTTGAAAACTTTCTGGCTCCCGTTCATCAATAAGCAAAATATACTCCAAAGCAGAGTATTTTGATGACAGCTTAGGCTCTCTCGTTGATTTTCGTAATTGTGGACCAATAGTCTCTGGAGGAGGTTGTGGTTCCCCCTGCTCAACACCCTCTTTTTCTAGATCTTCTTTTGGAAATTCATCCTGCAACTCTACATCATTGGTTGCATGCTACAGCAGCTCTTCTTCATTAGTGGCATGTTGTGACGGTGCAGGATTGGAAATAATTTCTGAAACATCAACTTTGGGTTTGGCTGATTGCCCAAAGTCTTCTAAGGTCTGGCCTTCTTAAAATACCACATCTCGGCTTCGAATAACCTTGTTTTTCGGATCCCATAATCTGTATCCAAATTCTTCATCTCCATAGCCAATAAAGATGCATGAAATGGCTTTATCATCCAACTTCTGTTTGTGCTCTTTAGATACATGTGCAAATGCTTTGCACCTGAACACTCTCAAGTGAGAGTAAGAAATCTCCTTTCTAGACCATACTTCTTCTGAAATCTGAAAATTCAGTGGCACGGATGGCAATCTGTTGATCAAATAGCAAGCAACACAAACAGCTTCTCCCCAAAATGACTTTGGCAACTTTGCCATTTGAGCATACATCTAACCTTCTCCACAATGGTCTGTTTAATTCTTTCGGCTACACCATTGTATTGTGGGGTTCCAGGAACAGTCTTCTCATGCCGAATGCCGCGAGTGGCACAATAGGCTTCAAACTCCTTTGACGTGTACTCGCCTCCATTTTATGTTCAGAGACACTTCAGTTTCTTTCCGGTTTCCCTTTCCATCATAGCATGAATGTTTGAAAATGCTGGAACACCTCAGCTTTAAACCCATACCTTCCGTAATGCGTCATCAATAAATGTCAAGAAGTATTTTCTACCACCCAAAGATTCCACTTCTATGGGACTGCATACATTAGAGTATAATCTGCTCAACAACTCTGATTGTCTTCTGGATGATGAGTGGAAAGCAACTCTATGATGCTTCCCAAATAAGCAATTGTCACAAGGATTCAATTTTGCATCTTTGGCAAAGGGAATAAGAGACTTCTTTGTCAGAATCTGCAACCCTTTCTCACTTATGTGACCTAACCTTTTATGCCACAAATTTGGTGATGCCTCATTTTCTGCTACGTTGAGACAATATGAATTCACCTCCACATGAGTCTTGTACAGCATGCCACTTGCCTGTCCTCTGGCTACCACCAGATATCCCTTTTTCAGCTTCTATATGCCTTTGCCGAAATAGTTCTCATAGATTTGTCAATCTAAGGCTATCCCTGAGATAAGATTTAGGCGTAAATCGGGAACATGCCTAACATCTTTCAACACCATCGTGCACCCAACTTTGGTTTGGATGCAAACATCACTGATTCCCACAATCTTCGAAAAACTGGAGTTACCCATTTTCACTGTACCAAAATCTCCAACTTGGTACGTACTGAAAAACTCCTTCCGGAATGTAGCGTGGTAGGAAACTGCTGTCTCTATCACCCACTCGGTGTCATTGTCTAACATATGGAGGCATTCTTCTTCTCCAACAGAGAATAATGCAATATCCTCTAAGACAGTAACTACAGTGTTCCCATCTTTGATCTTTGGCTGTCTAGTGCTTTGTTTTTGTTCTCTTTTCAAGGCATGGCAATATTTCTTTATGTGACCCTCCTGGCCACAGTGGTAACACTTGAACTTCGACCGACTTCTACAATCTCTGGACTTTCCTTTGTCTTGAGATCTTCTTCCTTTACTTTTGCCTTTGCCTCTTCCTCTACTTCTACCTTTGCCTTCGCCTCTGTTTTCTGTGACGAGGGCATGGAATTGATCTCCACCCATATCTTTCTTTCTTGCCTCTTCACTGAGTAGAGCATCTGTAACCATACTCATGGTCAGTTTTCCTTCTGGTGCAGAGTTGCTGAGGGATACCACCAACGTCTCCCAACTATCTGGCAAAGAACTAAGCAACAATAGGGCCTGCATCTCATCATCTAACTCCATTTTGACAGTTGCCAATTAGTTCACTAGATTTTGAAACTCACTGGTGTGCTCAATAACAGAGATACCGCCTTTCAGCTTCAAAATTACAAGTCTTCGACTGGTACATCCCTTCTAACTTCGTCTAGGGAGCATAGACATCAATCTCCTGGGCGACATGGTGGAAGACATTGTGATCGATCCATTGTTTGATCTGGCCAATGATTTTTCGATTCTTCCGCTTTTAGTCTTCGTCATTTTCCGTTGTTGGTTTAACTCCATTAAACTCAATGGGGTCAAACAAATCTCGGCAACACAAGACATCCTCCATTCTAGGCTTCCAGATTGCATAGTTGGAAGTGGTCAGCTTGATCATAGATCCCAAAGTCGACGTTGATTCCTCCATTAACACTTGTCTCTACAAAAAATGATCTCTGTGTGAAAATCAAGCTTCGCTGTTGAGTCCGGACTAGTCAAATTAGCCAGAAAAACACTTCAGATTGCTAAAATAAAAAATACAAATTTTGGAAATCTGATTTACAAAATCTGACCATACGGATATGTCCGAAATATGCCAAATAGTTGGAAAGAACTATTGAATCATCAAAAACAAATTCATAATGGCTCAAATCAAGCCAAAATAAGTTGAACGGTTCAGATTGGTGAAATCTGGTGTGGCTAAGAAGCACTAGATAATTTCTCCAGTTTAGCTGGTGTCAGGATGACGTCAACAGCTTGGCGACTAGTGGTCAGCGACTTGGTCAACAACAGCTCGGCTTGGTCAACGATATCAATCAACGGCGGCTTGGTCAACAGGTCAAAGCGCAAGTCAAAATGGGTTGGATCAATGACATCAGTGCTGACGTCAGATCGCCTTCTTCATTAGGTTCGCGCATAAAGCGCATGCGGTCAGTCGCCGACGCGTGAGAACGACGTCAATGGCACGTAGGGCACGTGCGATTTTTACCTTTGTGCTCGTCTGGTCAAGACCTTCAAGCTGGTGTGATCAAAAGTGGATTTTGACCACTTTGAATTCTAGGCAATTTTTGAAAAACACTCTATTTTGCCGAAAAACACTCAACCAACTCTAATACCACTTTGTTAGGATCATAGACACTCAGAAGTTAAACAAGAAACAATCACACACAACTGAGACACCAATATTTACGTGGTTCGGCCCAATGCCTACATCCACAGACAAAAACGAGATTTTCACTAAAACAGAGCAAATACAAATCAGATGAAGAGAACTACTCTCACTCAACTCACAGCTCTCTGTCTCTCAAATTTCTAATACAATTCACCATCTCCCTCCCGTCTCTATTTATACACAAAAAGAGTGAGGGAAAAAGTGGCACACCCACCAAAATTTCTACCTTCTTAATGGTGAGAATCAACAATAATAAGAACGTGAAGAGAAGGGAGAGTCTTGCAGATGCCCAACTCAGACTTTCACTTGCTGTGGAAGTCCTCGTACGCTATCCTCCTTGACTCTCTGCTTGCATGCATGGGGTTGGAGCCAACAATATAGTTATATTTCACTCACAATTTCCCTTTCCAAATCCCTACTTAAATTCATGATCCAAACACAACCTTTGAGATCGCTTCCTAAGTCATAGCATCTCTATAATTAGGGGTGGCAATTTCAACCCGGCCCGATGGGGACCCGATCCCCCGACCCCGATAAGAACGGGTTTTTCCCGAAAATTATCCCCATAAGGTCGGGGATGGTATTGAAAATTAAATCCCCGATGGTTTTCGGGCCAGGGACGGGGATAGGTTTCCCCCGCCCCTGCCCCGCCCCGCCCCGCCCCGACCCGACCCCAATAATCCCCGACTAATTCCCCGATTATTCCCGTATATATATATATATGTTTAGGGTTGAGTTAAGTCAAGTCTGCCTCTCCCACTCACTCACTCACTCTTACTTCTCTTCTCTCCTTTCAGCCTCTCATCTCCCTCTCTCTCTTTCTTTGCTACAGGTGTTTCTCACGGCATCGACGGCGATGGGGGCTCCTCCGCTATCCTCTCCCTCTTCCGATCTTGCCGACCTCGCCGATCTCCCTCCTCAAGAACATCACGGCGACACCTTTCCCTTCGCTGCCGGACTTCGACGCCTTTTCCTTCCGTCAACGTCGACACCTTTCTCTTCGCGGCGACACCATCTCTGCCGCTGCCTTTCCTTCGCTGCCTTTTCCTTCACTGCTAACACCATCTTTCTGATTTATCTTTTTGAGTTGTACTTCTCAGATCTGTTGTGTAAATATAGATCATCTATTGTTGATGTATGATTTTGTTGATCTGTTGAGTTGATCTATTTTTTGATGATGTTGATGATCTGCTCCTGTAATAGGGTTTTTTTTTTTTTTTTTTTTTTTGTGTGGATCGGGGAACTTCGGGGTCGGGGAAACCCGATCCCCGTTAGGGGACGGGGACGGGGACGAGGACGAAGATAGGTTCCCTGTCGGGGATCGGGACCGGGGACGGGGGAAAATTTCACCATCGGGGATCGGGGACAGGGAGTGGGATCCCCGGCCCCGCCCCGCCCCGTTGCCATTCCTATCTACAACCTCAAGGCTGTTGAAATATTGCAGACATAAACCTTACTATGTCATCAAATCTCCATATGCACATCTCTGATGCAAGTGGGAATGAGTTGCATCAATTCTCGCTGCCCCCTCTCTGATGCAAGTGGGAATGAGATGCTTTATGTTTATAAACTCCTAGCCGATATAGGTGGCATTATCATTCAAGGTTTTCAAGTGAATATCAATATATATATATATATATAGAGAGAGAGAGAGAGAGAGAGAGCAATTGTGAAATTTTCTCACAATAACAAAACTAAAAGCATAGTTTCCTTCCTGTAATTGTGTGTGTATTGCACATGCAGGTGTGCAGAATGTAACAAGGTTATTTTTGCATGATTACTGCACTGTAAAATGTGCTACAGCTCACAAGTGTGGATACTTCACCTGAATGATTATCTTGGCACATTCGTTGCACGGAAACATTGTGACATAAAGCCTCTGCATTGTTGTAGAGACAAAACATACTATTTAATAACATGTCAAATTAAGGATACATAAGCCATGTTGAAATAGCAAAGTCAGCTAAAAAGAAAGGCAAAAAAATTTAACAAACATTCTTGGCTTTTTTGTTAGTGTTCCATTAAAAAAATTGAACATATTCGTAGACAAGCAAATACATGCAAAGAGGGAGGGAGGGAGGGAGAGAGTGAGAGTACACAACAAGACTGAAGTTAACCTGCCCTGAAGCCGATGCATGGTTCGTATTCAGGATAGCATTGACTTCCGCATGACAAACATAACTATAAGAAAATTCAAATGGAAAACATCAGCCCAGATTGAACAAAAATCATATAATTTAAGAATGAAAGAGTTCAGGTAAAGGTTTTAATGAGGCTTCAGCATAGGGGGAGCATTGCTTTAATCAAAACAACAAATAGCAGCAGAAACCATCATTATTAGATCAAAAAATGAATTGCAAATCAAGATTGCGGTTCATGAAAAATGGTGTCACTTACGGATACTTAGTCTCCAAGGGATTACCAGTCCGGGATTCCTGAAATGTAAGGGATGAATGTGCTGTTAGTTAATCACTAAAGCAATGTAAGCAATCAATATTTTCAAATTTCAAACTGCCAACCTTTGACCAAGGAAGCTGGTCATCTGAACAACCACGGGGGAATCCATTGTAGCCGATGCCTGACTAGAGATAAATTAGCTTAAATATCGCCAAAAAAAAATTACCACATATAGGACTTGAATTTGATTGTGAACTTGAAACGAAATTCAAAACTCAATGACCATGAAAATCAAGATCAGAAATTTATACACAAGAAAAATAATATTCCATGAGTTACTTGAAAGGTGCAAGTCATGAAGTAATTTAGTCAGGGAGATTGCAGTAGTTTAGATCTTAATTTGGCCACAAGAAGCGCGATAAGGAATTTAAGCATAGCCCAACTAAATATTCAATAAGCTCCTTCAAAGGTGAAAAACGATTGTGCCAAATGGTCCACATCCATCACTGCATTGCTTAATATTGAGAAAACAAAAGTGGACAACATAAAGCTGCGATCAAGTTCCAAATACAATTTATGCTGTTTCAAAGAGAAACAAGCAATAGCAAAATACAATGGAGTAGAAGATATGACTAACACTTCATTGTCCACTATCAATGTTGAGAGCTGCAATCTGTAGTCTGGATTTTTTACAATCATTATGTCTGTATTTTCTTTTATTATGTGTGGAACTAACAATCTCAAATAAGAGTATTAGAATTATGATTTTACAATCAAAAATAGGCACATGATAAATTCATTATTTCCAAATAAAGAGTACTAGAATCATCATTTTACAAACCAAATTGGCAAATAAAGAGTACTAGAATCTAGATTTTAAAATCATTATTTCCTAGCACATGCAAAAGAGCAAGCCTTCTGAGTGAAAATACAGCAAATAATGAGAAGGGCAGTAGAGCAATAGAAAATAAGCACATGATACAGCAATCAGCTACTACTTTACCTTATTGAGACACTATCCAGAAAAGAAAACTATACAACAATGATCCTTTCGTAGAAAGAGGGAACTTCCTAAACCTTTTAATTGACAAACCACTCTCACCAAATGGATTCAAATCATCGTAAAATAGAGGTACTCCATCTCTAAAGGATCATCTTCTAACAAATTACAAATAATAAATAATGTTAAATTTCACACATGATTAAGTTCTTTGAGTTGTAGAAGCAAAGACTTGACCACCTAAGTTGACCAGCTGTATTTTCTCTGCCTCCTCTTCATAAGATAAGAACTATAAAATTATATAAAATGTTTTTCATTACTATAACCAGATACTTGGAAGTGAAAGTTCACCCGGTTGATCTTACCAAGTATTATACCATTTTGGCTCACTAGGCATGCGCCAACCTGCAACACATGAAAAGGAAAGAAAAAAAGAACTTCAGTTTGAGCCAAGAAAACAAACCTTAATGGAAAGAAACTATATTAAATTCAAAACATGTAAATTTTGTAACAGGAAGAAGAAAAAGAGGCAAGAGTAAAAAAATTCAGGCTCCCAAAGAATTACAAATAATTGCAGTGGCAGAAATCACAAAGTAGAATTAGCATCATAATGAAGTTAAACATTTTAATTAGGGTAAATTACACTGATCTCCCCTGAGGTTTGAAGAAATACAATAAACCCCACATTTAACATGATTACACCAACCTTCCTCAAATTTTATAATCACATTACAGTCACATCCACACCACTACTTCATCATTAGCCTTTATGAATAAGCATGTCAATGTCATTCATTTTTTCCTTTGTGTTTGTTAGTTTAATTCTCTAATTAATTTGGCAATCCTTTCCCCTTGTGTTTTTAACATGCTTTTTATTAGATGTTAACCACTGAAATTGCCAAAGGGCATGTGGAGTCCTATTCCTTGCACTAACCCAAACAAATAATCTACTTTTTTGTTTTACGTTTTGTCTTACAATCACACTATAGAAATTACATAAAATTTGACAAATACTAAAATACTAGATGCAACTAAGCACTACCCATTTGTCCTTGTGGCAACAAGATGCACTGTAAATCATCAAGGGTCTGTTTGGATAATTGTGAACTTCAAATCAAGGGATTTGAGGTTCAATACATAAAAAAAATTAATCAATTAATTAATTAACCAAAACAATGAAAGAAGATAAGTTGACACAGAAGTTATATATATTTTAGTAAGATCCTTATAGTTAGAAAGAGAATCATTGGCATGATTTCAAGTAACTAATTTTATATGGTTATTTCAAATCCACCAAGATTATGCTATTTAACTCAATCTTGATATTCATAAGTAAACTACTGTATCTGAATTAGTTATTGTGCTTGAATGAGTAAGGTCAAATTCCTTGATTTGATCTACATCTATCTAAACTGACTCCAAATGTATACATCTTTTGCACAAAGTGAGATTGACCATCGTCTTCCCTAAACCAAAAAGTGCTTCCCAGAAAAGCATTAGTTTACCAATGCAAAAGGAAATCAGTACTGTATCAACAATACAAAAATCACATTGAAAATATGCTCAAGTCATCACTTGACAATAAAATTATCAAATATCACGATTTAACCTTTGTTGGTGGTACAGAGCATAAATTAAGTACATCTTCAATTTACAATGAAACAAGAGTGAATATGAAAACAAATACATTGGGACAAAGATATATGTATGACCTGCCTGTGTGGATCCTTAGACCGCTCAGCAGATAGAAATGCAACTGCCATAAAATAGTCATCCCATGACAAATACCTGCTTTCATAAGAATTTGTAGATAATTAGTACTTTCTTTTTTTTTAACGGTAGATAATTATTACTTGGTTGCTGTGAAATTAAAGGGAATTGAAAGAATACCTCAAAATACATACAAACAACAAAACTATTTGCTTAATGTTGAAACTTTCATATGTGCTAACTAACAGATAGAAAAAGATAACTTCTAAATTTCTTCCTCATTTTCTCGGTAAGCAAACGGACCATCAAATGAAACGAAATTAATTTATTCAATTGGTTTTGAGGTTTTTGAATTTTTTGGTTATAGTATTTTTGTGTTTTTAGTTAAATACTTTTAAAATGCATCTAATATAATCCAACCTGATACACTCAAATAAAATATTTTTGAATTTATTTTTATTTTTTCAAAATTTGTAAATATAAAAATAGACAAATTACATCAGTAATCTCTATATTTTAACTCTTATATCATTTTAATCCCTACACTTTTATTTAGCTCAATTTTAATCCAAAATTTAAAAATATTATATCAATTTAATCCAATCGATAGTATTTTTATGAAAAACGATCACTAAATTGATTAAAGTTAACTTTTATAAAACAAAATCTAACAACTACAAGTTATTCGGTAGAATGAGATAAAATTATAAATTCGTACAATAAAAATTACAGAGACTAAAATAACACAAAAATCAAAATAAAATCACTAGCAGCGTAATTTGCCTTAAAATTTTTTTTACTAAAAAAAATAGTATATTTTTTATTATTTTTGTACTTACTAAATTTTTCCACAAATATTTTACATTTGTTTTATTCAAAGAAATTTTAAAAAAAAAATAAGAAAACACGAAAATTGAAAAAAGAAAAACAAAACAGAGTGGATTAATGAGGGGATAAATAAACAGACCATTGGCGTTTGGTGGGATTGAAGGGGCAAGGAGACTCAATTTTCTTCCCGACTGCGACGGTGGAGAAGTGCTTTCGAGGGCTGAAGAAGAAACGGATGGCGATTGCTGAAGCTACGGCGCCGAATAAACTCGCCGATGAGATCAAGCCTACCTCTCTCCAATTCATTTGGAAAGAGAGAAAGAGAGAGAGAGACAGAGACAGAGAGAGAGAGTCTTCTGTTCTGTGTGTTTTGCCTTTGCCAAAAGTGCCACCGCGGGAAAAACAAAACAGAAGTGAAAAAAAGTAGCGGGAAATAAAGTTGGTGTGACGTGAGGGGCCACGAGTGTTTTATTAGGAGCAGCTTTCGTTCTGTCCTTAATCGGATTGGATAGTGCTATTCGATCCATGAAGAGTCATCACGGATTTTATTTTGATAATTTAAATCGTTTAATATGTAAAACTTGTTAAATATTATATATCTATAAATAATCATGTTGATTGGATATCGATAGCTATCTCATTTTATTAATTTTTTTTCAACCGTTAATTTGTTCACCGTCCCTTTTTTTATACAAAACTGATTTGATCACATAATTATCAATATTCGATCAATATGATTTTTTACAAGCACATAGTACTCGATGAGTTTTACACATTGCACGATTCGAATTATCAAAACGAAATCTGTGATGAATCCTCCTAGACCGAGTAATACCATTTAATCCGATTAAAAATTAGAGACAAGCTGCTCCTTTTTTTTATCACATCATTCCTTTACAAAAATGTTATAAATTTTAGAAGTTATATTAAAATTTTAATTAGATGTGTCACATGGGTGTAAGATTTTTATGGGATTCATATGATGCGAGTCTCACAATCACGTAATACATTTAATAGAAATTTTGATAGAACTTTTGGAATCTCTAACCTTACTCTTCTTTTTATTTCTTTACATGTTATTTTTATAAAAATTTAAAATAATTAATTCCTAAATGAGCTCATAAATAGTCTTATTTGGAATCTATTTGCTAACGTTTTTATTTATTATTTTTTGGATTTTTTTTTTAAGTGAAAATAAAAATCTATTTGGTATATTTTTTAAAGTTTTCAAAATTTAATAGATGTTTGGCATCCTTTTAAAAAGTCAAAAAGTTATTAAAAAAACAAAAAAGTTAACACTCTTCCCATGTTTGGACTGAAAAAAAAAATACTGAATAAACAGAGGATACAATTACAAATTTGCCCTTTTGTATCCAATAAGAAAAAATACATGTCAGTGTACCTATCTTTACACATTCTACCAAATGCACTGACGTGGCTAATTGTAAGCCACGAATTCCCAAAGTCAACAAAATTGAATGCACTAAATGACACAGTATGTGTCAAGAAGGGTACAATAGTAATTTTGATATTTGATACAATTTTTTATTACATATTTTTTCGTAAAAAGTTAAAAAATTATCACAAATATATATCTTTTTTATCTCTACTTTTTTTAGTTAAAAAGTTAAAAAGTACACTTATATAGATCATCAAAAACAATTCCTTAATTGATTATAAAGTTTTCAAAATTTTTAAAAACATAAAAAAAATTGTTTATCACTTTTTAGCACCCTTCCAACATATTACCACTAACTCTCGTAGACACATTTAGGCCTATTTTAGCATAATTTAAAAAAAATCAAAAAGTCATTATCCTATTTAAGTCACATCATCTTATTTGAACCACATCATCACTCTACCACACCACTTAAAACCCAACGCATATTTCATGTTTCTTTTCTTAAAAAGTCAAAAAGTGCACTTATTTAGATCATCCCAAACAGCTCCTTAGCAGTATCGATGACCACATATGTCCGACTTTAGAGCTTGTTTGGAATATGAGTTAGTTTTTTGACATTTTAATTTTTTGGTTATTTTAGCTTGTGATTTAAGAACATGTTATTTTAATAATATTTTGAATTTTTACGAAAAGATGTGCAAAAAAATAGATAAAATGATGTAATAATTTATAGTGACTTTTTGACTTTATGACTAAACTGAAAGTTGTCAAACAAGGCTTTCGTTTGGGATAAATTTTTTTTTTTTTGACTTTTGTGAAATAAAAAATGAAATGATTATGAATTAGATGTGACATTTTGTCATATTTTGCTAAAATAGCCTATTATGTCTTATATTACTATTTTAATCCAAATGTTCTTCCCAAACAAGCTCTCAATCTCCATTCACAAAATTCGGCAACTCATCAAATATATTTATCTATTTTTATTTTTATTTATTTTCAAAATATTTTTATACATTAAACAAGTTTTCTATTTTTGCTTTTTATAAAAATAAATGAAAACATAGTTTTTGGTTTTTGTAAACTGAAAACATTATCAAATGAGGTCTTAATTTTTAATTAAAAAGTTAAAAAGTCTTACAATTTATCGAATTATTCTCTCTATTTTTTGTACTTTTTGTTGTAAAAGAATAAAAAATCACTAAAAAAAAAAGTTAATTCCCAAGCACCCATTTTTAGGCTGTATTTGGTTCATGAATTTTAAGAGAAAATTTGAGAAAGTAAAGAAAAAATGTAAGTGCAATGTGAATTAAATATAACTACATTTCACCTACGTTTTATACACATTTTTCCTTTCTCTTTCTAAGTCTCTCATCAATTCCATAAACTAGATGAATTTTTATTTTAAGATCCCTCATATTAAGATTTTAAAATCCAAAGGACAATAAATATTATAGTAGTAGCCAAGCTCTTGGGAAACACAAAAGCAATTTTCAGATTTTAGCGCACATTGCTCATTCAACGTCTTTTACTTTTTGAAAATTTTTAAAACTTACAAATTCAATAACTTTTGATTTACATAATCATTTTGAATAAAATTTATATTTTTAGAATGCTCTCATCAAAATCTATTAAATAAGATCTATGATGAATATGAAATTTCAGGGAAAAAAAATTAACGAAATTTCATTGAGTTAGCTACCTCTAGTCAATGAAATTTCTAAAATTTCTCTAAGAGAAAATAAACAATTTTGAAAATTTTATGAGAGAAATAAGCAATTCAAAAATTTCTCTAAGAGAAAAGAAGCAATTTAGAAATTTCTCTGAGCAATTCTGAATGAAGGGCAAAAATATATATATATATATTAGAAAATTATTTCGTAGCTTGAAAGTTGTGGCTCGAACTTGGCCCGAAAAGCAATATTTTCTCCCTTGCTTGAGCTTTCTTCTTTCCTCTGCTCTGGTCTACTTCCCTCTTTTCATCCTGTGTCATTTTTGCCCATCTTCCATCTCTTCCTGGTTCATTCACAAGAGGAGAACCAGCTCCTTAGTAAAAGCCTTTTATTGTCTTGCTTGATGCTTTCCTATCTCAAGTTCCGCACCCATGACATCGCTTGCACCAGCTTTGGATTAAACAAGATCGGCCATAGAATCGAAGAAAGGAATGGGGACATAGCAAGAGACTCTCGATTCGTTGCTCTAGGCCGTAGTACCGTGTTCTTGATTTTTTTTTTTCTGATTTTTTTTTTGTTCCTTGATGTTGTTCTGAAGATGAAAGAAAACATAAATAAAAAATTGTTGGCAATTGTTGGCTGATGTGTTGATGATGATGATGTTCTTTTTTTTTCTGATTTTTTTTTTTTTTTTTTTTTTTGATGTCAAAGAATTGGTAGATCTATCAAAGAATCAGAAATCAAAGAATTGGTAGATCTATCAATCAAAGAAATTTTTTTTTTTTTTTTTTTCTAATCTTCACGATGAGGATGTTCTTGATTTCTGATTTTGATTTTTTATTGGCTGATGATCTTCTTCTTCTCTCCTCTTGCTCGAATTGTTAAACAAATGACAGGCCAACAAATTTGCAAAAAAAATTGTTCTCTGAACAATTTGCAGAAAATTTGTTCTCTGAAAACAATTTTCATTTTGTTCAGAGAATTGTTCTGAAAGAAGGTTTACCAAATGATGAAGAAAATTGTTCAAAAAAATTTTTGAAAAAAATTGTTCAGAAAAAATTGTTGATGAAGAAAATTGTTCAGAAGAAGAAGAAAACAATTTTCATTTTGTTGATGTTGATGTTGATGAACACACCCAAGGGTATGGGTAAACCCAGCTCCTTATGTTGATGAACCCAGCTCCTTCTTCTTTTTCTCCTTCTACTTCATCTTCAGAAAAACGCGAAGAAGAAGAAGAAGCAGAAAAAAAAAAAAAAAAAAAACACACACACACACCAAAACGACGTCGTTTTAGTGTCGAGCCACGCTCTTTCGAGCTACGAATCAGAGCTGTATATATTAAGCATTTGAAGGACTTAAACAACTACTCTCAAAACACCAGCAGAAAGGACTAAAACAACTACTTTCAAAACGTTGAAGGACCTTACCTAATACAATTCTTCTCATAGCCTTTAAGTTTCTATGTAAAAGGTGAGAGGGATTGACGCCTAATTTTTCCTAAACTAAACACAACCTCAGTGTTTCACAAATCACACAAGCACTTGGCTCCGTTTGACCTTTATCTTATGCTATGGTATAGTTTTTTTAAATGGTGTGTATCATATATATTTATGTTATGTATTTTTGTAATAAATATTACGCATTTTTTTTAGGGGGGGTAGAATTGTAACAATTTATAGATTATAAATGAAGTTACGCATTTATGTATTATTTTTTTTTTTTATAATATTTCAATTCTTTTTATTCAAACATTTTCTAATTACAAAATGTATAACATCATCACAAAAATTCAAAACTTCATGTCTAAACCACAAATTATCATAACTCTACTAGAAATTACATAATATTTGTTACAAAAATACATAATATATACCATAAAAAATACGCAATAAACTACATATGATAGCACCTTTTGATGGGCATGTATCATACAAGTATGTGAAGGAATTTACCATTAAATTTTCTTTAATTAAATAGTACTCTTATTATATTTTTAACTATAAAATTGCTAACTAAGCATTACTAGGTTTTATTTAATAAAAATTAATTTCATAAAATTTAACTTGTAAATTTTTTTATATGAAATATTAATCGAATACAAGTAAAAAATGTGACAACATAAAAAAAATAGATGAATTGAGTAGTATTGAGGTTTTTATAACAAAAATTAAAATAACACGACACACACTCTTAAATGAGAGGCCCAATTTTTTATTTATTTATTTTTATAATTTTAGGCCCAAACCAACTATCTTGGTGTTACTAAAGATGCACATCAAGTAAACATGTAATGACCCAGAATTTAAAAATAAAATTTTTTAATTTAAAAAAAAAAAAATCAAAATTAAATGATGAGAGTTTATTTTATGAAAATTTATGGACTGATTGGTGTTGAATTTAGTTTATAGCATAATTTGATAATGAGTTTTGGGTGTTTAGACATGACTTAAGATAGAGTTTGTTGAGTCTATTTTGATATATAATTGAGCCATGATTGACTTATGGGTGGAATTTAGTTCAAAATCTATGACTTAAATTCAATTTAATTTGAGTTTGTTTATCACTCATGTTTAATTGTTTAATCATTTTTAATTATGTGATTAGTAGTAACCACCTTAAAAATTACTATTATTTGTTATATAGGATTATAATAAATGTTTAAAAAGTGAATTTATGATGTGTACCATACAGTAAACAAAATTATATTTTTATAGTGAATAAAAAGAGATATATTTTTATAGTAAGTAAAAAATTATATTTTATAATGTACAAAAATATTATATTTTGTAATAAGAAAATTATATTACTTTATGATTTATCTTATAAAATTTTAAAATATTTTATATTAATTTATGATATTGAATTGAGTGACAATTCTTAAGAGGGCAACCACGTGAAGGCTGTCTCCCTTTTCCGTTGTCCCATCCTTTCCTTGTTTTTCCTTTCTTTTTGATTGCTTTGGCAGAGGCAGAGGGTTTCCCCTCCCCACACACAGTCTCTCTCCCTCTCTCTTCCATTATTGTTGAACCTTTGAGTTTTGAGTGAGAGTTTTAAAGTGAGATTTTGTAAAATTTTTATAAATGAAAATCAGAGAGTTTGCTATACCTTTTGTAATGGTAGTTTCAGATTCTTGATCACGCAAGGTTTGTCTTTCAAATCTGTTCCTCTTTATTATATGAGGTAGGAATTTTTTTCATGTTATTACTTTAAATCTATATTAGGAATATTTTAAGAAAATACATCATTATATGAGATATTATATATATTACTCTCAGATTTTTGTTTGGATAATTTTTGAAAGAAAATTGTGTTAAAATGTTAAAAAATTTGTATTTTGAAATTGATTTGGTAAAATCATCTTATGCTGATAATTTTTGTTAAAAATCCAAAAACAAATTTACTTAGTGTTGTATACTATTTACATCATATTATGATTAAATAATTTATTTTAAGAAAAATAATGTTGAAATATTATCTCATTCTTGATTTTGGAATTTATTTTTGAAAAAAATAAATTGATATTGATGAATATTGTGTAGATTGTTAAGTTGGAATTATAGAGTTGTTTTGGGATTAAAAAAACTCTAAAAGTATTGTATTCATGATATTTTATGAATGGTAATACATTAATGATTAAATTTTGTTCATTTTTGTGAAGGTGAAAATATAAAATGTGAACTTTTGAACTCCCAACCTTAAAAAGGTTACTCTTTGGCATATTTCATAATTTTTTCTATGTAAATATCATGTTTATTGGTTAATTAAAAAAAAAAGTTGTGAAATTGTTATTGGTAAAGAATTTAGGAAAAATTAACTATTTAAATAGTTTGGCATGAAATATGATTATGTTTGAAAAATGAGACATGTGAAATTATGTTTGGTATTATTAATTTGAAATTTTTTTAATATAATGAACTTACTAATTTGATGGATTAAATTAGTTTAGTTAATAGTTTATATCCTTCGTAATTAAAAGTGTGTTATCGAGTTTATTTCCTAACTTTTAATATTATGAGATTAAAAATGATAAAGTTGACCAAGTATAAGATTTGGAGAAAACAAGTGAGATTAAGTTGTTTGGTGTAAAGTTGAACTAAGATTATTAGTTAAGTTGATGTGATTTGGTCACTAGTTTTACTAGTTGAATTGTGTTATTATTATAATAATTTCACACCTCAAATTCAGATATGAGATATTTGAATTGTTTTGGTGATTTTTGACAAGAAAAGAAAAGAAAGTGATTTTGGCTCGTTTGGAGCAAATGGATGTTTTGAATTAAAACATAAATTGAGTTATTAAATTTATTTATTTTTATTAACTTGATGAAGTAAATGCTAATAATTCGAAAGTGAACACTTGTGTTATATTTTATAATTATATTCAAAAGAAGATTTTGATATAATTGATTTAGTGTTGGAAATATTTACTTATACTTATTAAGAATTATGATTTAACTTGAAGATTCCGAGACTTTACTTGCATGAGAAAAATGGACATTTAATTCTATTGAATGTTTGGGATGGTGATGAGTTTTGGAAAGAATGTAATTACATGATAAAGTATGTGAGTTAGAAATAATTAAATTGATGAAATCATGAATCCGTTTTTGTGTTGTATGTTATTGATATTGATGAACTTATTGCTTAGAAGTTTTGTCCTTAGTAACCGGTGAGAGGATAATTTATAAGTAAATTGGGCCGAACTGGGTAAAGGACCGTTCTATGGGCCGCAGTAAGAAGGGCGGAGCAAAAGGGCCTTGTAGTTATCTCGGTCTCAAAAGAGCCTTGCAGTTAGCTCGGTTATCCCAGTCAGAGCGATAATTAGCTCGGCCACAGTGTTTTGGACCGAGGTATTATGGCTTCTTAAGGTGGACCTTGCTACAATTAGCTCGGTCAGAACTTGTTGTAGATAGCGTGGTCTTTAATGGACATAACCGAGGTACTGGTGAACAAGGGCCGAGCCATGAGTTGCATGTGAAGGTACTGGTTTGAGTATGACAAAGAAGTATTGTTAGCTCGGTCGTTTTGTCATACTACCGAGGTAAAACCATCTCACTTGGTTTAAGCAGTGAGGGGGGTGTTGAAAGATAAGCATTATCTTTCAGGAGTGTGATTCGTAGGAGGACTCTATATGGAGGAATAAGAGTCCTACTAGGATTGTGCCACATGGAACCTATAAAAAGCTCATAATAGAACCTATGGGAGAGGTAACACAACTTTGATTCTCGAATACACAGAGCTTTTGTCTATTTGTCTATTTTTGCTGACTTAGGCATCGAAGAGGTATCCGGCACACATCCGCCGGCTGACTCATGTTTGTGTTTTCAAGGAGTAAAGCGACGACGTTTGGAGGAGCGCAGACTTGATCAACAGGATTATACGAGAGAATTATTTCGTGCTCGTACAATTGGCGTCGTCTGTGGGAAAACCAGAAAGAACAAAACCTCTTGATCAAGTTTTTCCTCTCTAATTGGAAGTAATGGCTCACAATGAAGATTTGCGCAGTCCGCCATCGACGGACAAACCCTAGAGGGGGTGGGAGGCGCGAAGGTTTGCCTTTTATCCCTCCCATGGCGGATTTGGAGCCCCAGAGACAGAACTCCCAGAGGGATGCAAGGGAGAGGCGGACTAACAGCCCCCGACGCTCTCAAAGTCCTGAAAGACAGAGACGGAGGATCGATCCTCAAGTCCTAGAGGATCGCATAAAGGAACAAGACGAGTTAATAAGGAAGATGGCAGCAGACATGGAGTCTATGAAGCGCCAGATCAAAGGAAAAGGGGGTGGCGACAAGAGAGGGGCGCAAAAGCAGCACGCCCCCTCGCCACTCGGAAGATCGTGGTAGGCATACCACACCATCGTAAGCAGAGAGTAGGAGCTTGAGAACAGGTGACACTTAGTTAAGAACTCCCAGGATTCGTTACTCCAGATCTGAGAGAACTAGAACTGAGAGGTCATATACTGAGGGAAGCACCTATCGACCTTCACGCATGCACCAGATGTCATCTAGGTAGACGGAGTTGCCTAGATCATTCGATTTGCGAACTGTGCTAGAAGAAAGGGCACGATGGAAGGAAGATACCAGGGTGCGCGACCCGCGCAGAGTTTTAGCCCTTCAGCGATTGGCTCTTCGGACTCATGGGAGCGTCGAGGTAGGAATGTCAATACCGCGTCTTGCTTACGAACCAACAGACAAAGCATTAGCAAGGCTGCAGACCTCGCTGTTCGTTCCGGCAATTGAGAACGCACCACTACCTTCGGGCTTTCACCAGCCCAAATTCACCACTTATGAAGGGAAGACGGACCCCTACATGCACTTTCGCCAGGTTATGGCAGTATACCGGCGAAACGAGGCTTTAATGTGCATCCTGTTCCCATCCAGCCTAGGCGACCTGGGTCTAACCTGGTTCGAAAGGCTACTAGAAGGCAGCATCACCTCCTGGGCACAATTGGCAGAGGCGTTCGTGACAAGGTTTAGAACGAACACCAAGACACCAATGGAGATCGACCAGCTACTCTCCATTGACATGGGCGATAAAGAAACGTTGAGGTCCTACAACAGTTGTTACTGGGAAACTTTCAACCAGATAGGAGATTGCCCCACAAATCTTGCCATCGCGCAATACAAAAGGGGTCTACCAGTCGGAAACAAGTTGAGGGACTCAATCACTATGACGCCACCCCTCACGATGGAGGCCTTGATGGAGAGAGTGCATCAACATATTCGTGTGGAAGAGGATGACGCCTGTGCTAAGGCGAAATCTGGCACAACAGTAACACCAGATAAAAAGACTTCGGCAAAAGTCAACACGGTAGAACGGCCAAGCAGGAACGGGCGAGGCAGATGGGCCAACAAAGAGGATCCAGACAAAAGGTGGCTAAGAGTTCGCACTGCCATTACCATGGTGTTCAAAAAACCAATCTACTGAATTCTCAGTGAGATACGTGATGAACCTTTCGTCCAATGGCCAGCTAAGTTGGGAGAAGCACAAAAAGACTATGACGAAGGATCCCGGTGTACCTTCCATAATGAAAAGGGGCACCGCACAGAGAATTGCACGCCGTTGAGACAGCACTTGGAGGAGTTAGTGGCAGTTGGACACCTGGACCAGTACATAGAAGGAGGGACACAGCCAGCCCTCTAAAACCACGATCACCCAAACAGAATGCTGATCGACGCCCCACCTCAAGGCGTGATTAACGTAATACATGGGGTATTCGAACTTAAGCGAGTATGTGAGCTCAGGGGAATGATCAAGAAGGCCGAGCACTTAAGGGAGGTATTAAGTGCACAACCTGCCATCAAAAAGGGGAGAACGAAAGCCATGAATGTCATATCTTTTTCAGACAGAGACTTGGCAAGGATATATTGCCCTCACAATGATGCACTGGTCATCACACTCCGCGTCAAGGATTACGACATCAAACGGATTTTGATCGACCAAGAGAGCTCGTGTGAGATAATGTATTACGAAACCTTCAAACAATTAAAACTCAAGGACAAAGACTTGGCGCCTGCAACATCTCCCCTAATCGGATTCAACTCAATGCCAAAGTGGCCAATGGGCAAGATAATCCTCCCAGTCAGAGCAGGAAGCATGACGAAACAAGTGGAATTTTGGGTATTGAAAGTCCCTTCCACTTACAACATAATCTTGGGAAGGACATGGCTGCATACCATGCGATCGGTAGCGTCAACCTACCATCAAGTATTGCGGTTCCCCAACGAAGCCGGAGTAATTGAAGAGGTCTTTGGAGACCAAATTATGTCCAAACAATGCTTCGTCACAGTAAATGGCAGCCGCACTGCCAAGGGATATGTACAGATGGTGGAAGAACTTGGAAGCAATGAGCTGTTCGCAGATGTTAGCAAAGCAGCTGAACAGAAGGCGGTGGAAGACTTGGTACAGGTAAGGATAGATGAAAAAGACCCAGAAAAGTTCTTTTGCCTCGGCTCGTCATTGTCTAGCACTGAGAGAATAGAGGTTATGAAGTTCTTGACCTCTAACATCGAAGTATTCGCCTGGACGCCGTATGACATGCCTGGCATTGACCCAAACTTCATCTGTCACCAATTAAATGTCCACCCAACTGCCAGACCAATTATACAGCGCACTCGCAGATTAGCACTCCACCACACCGAGATAGTGGCGGAAGAAGTGGGAAACCTTCTAGAGGCAGGAGCTATCAGAGAAGTGCACTATCCTAAGTGGATATCCAATACTGTGGTGGTGCCAAAAAAGAATGGAAAATGGCGTGTCTGCGTGGACTACAAAACAGTCAACAAGGCATGCCCAAAGGATAGATTTCCCTTACCACAGATAGACCAACTGGTAGACCTAACGGCAGGACACAATCGACTTAGCTTTCTTGATGCATACAGAGATTACCATCAGATCGCTATGTATGAACCAGACCAGGAGGTCACATCCTTTACAACGCCAAGAGGACCATATTGCTACAAAGTCATGCCCTTTGGCCTAAAAAACGCAGGGGCAACATTCCAGCGGATGGTCACCAAGATGTTTGAACCATTGTTAAGTAGAACAATGGAGGCATACATAGATGATATGGTGGTCAAAAGCAAGGATGAGAGTGACCATCTCAGGGACCTAGATGAAATGTTCCAGATCCTGAAGAAGAACAAGTTGCACATTAATGCATCCAAGTATACGTTCGGCGTAGGATCAGGTAAATTCCTAGGTTTCCTGGTGACCAACCGACGTATAGAGGCAGACCCCTCTCAGATCAAAGCAATCAAGGATCTAGAGAGGTCCAACTCAGTAAAAGAAGTGCAGCATCTCACTGGCATGGCAGCTGCGCTCAATCGGTTCATAAGTCGGTCGTCAGACAGATGTCGACCATTCTTCCAAGCATTAAAAGCTAAGTTTGAGTGGAATGAAGAATGCGACCATGCCCTAGCGAACTTGAAAGAATACATGTCCTCTCCACCATTGTTAGTAACCCCGATACCTGGTGAAGAGCTCTTTTTGTACCTAGCAGTTTCACAGCATGCAGTCAGCGCGGTGTTGGTCAGAGCGGAAGGAATCCAACACCTGCCCATCTTTTATGTCAGCAAAACCTTGCTGGGCATAGAAACCAGGTACTTACCATTGGAAAAACTGGCCTTAGCCCTGATGATGGCCTCTGGGAAACTGTCGCATTACTTCCACGCCCACACCATAATCGTCCTCACAACTTTTCCATTAAAAGCTTTGTTTGAGAGGGCGAACTTTTCTGGGCGAATCTTGAAGTGGGCAGTGGAGTTGGGACAGTTTGACATTAAGTTTCAACCTAGAACCGCAATAAAAGCCCAAGCTTTGGCAGACTTTGTGGTAGAATTCACACCAGGAAGCCATCACATCTGCCCAGTTGACTTGACTGATGCAACCGAAATGGGGATGGAAAGCGGCGCAAGAAGCGCGCAACCCTTGAATCAGGATGCCCAGGCACATCCTAAAACAGACCGGAGTGAAGACAAGCAGGAAGAGGCAAATCATGCTGCACCAAGCAAAGACTCATCAACAAGTAAAAACTTGGTACAATAAGATAGTGAGGGGCAAACAGTAAGTATGGACTTTGAAGAAAACACCAACGACACTCACGACCCCAAGGCATCCTCCGATCCCTCCACTTGCTAGAAGCTGTTCGTTGGAGAGATGTGGAAGCTCTTCGTGGATGGAGCATCTAACAGGCACGATGCAGGACTTGGCATAGTCATCATCTCACCAGATGGCCTAGTAATGGAACAAGCAGTCAACCTAGGCTTCCCAGCATCAAACAATGAGGCAGAATATGAAGCGCTTTTAGCAGGCCAAAAATCAGCACTTTTCATGCAAGCCACTGAACTAATGGTTTACAGGGACTCCCAGCTGGTAGTAAACCAAATTTCAGGCGACTACGAAGCAAAGGATGAGAGGATGGCTAAGTACTAAGAGTTAGTCAGAAAGGAGATCATGAAGTTCGAAGTAGTGCGGATAGAGCAGATTGGCAGGGAAGAAAACAGTAGAGCAGACGAACTAGCAGGCTTTGCTTCAATGGCAGATACATCCATCCCACATCTGCTACTGATTGACTACTTACCAAGACCAAGCATTGAAGAACCCGAAGTAGAAGAGGTATGTTGCGCCGAATTAGGCCCTTCATGGATGGATCCAATTATAGTCTTTTTAAAAGACGACGTCTTACCCGTAGAGAAGAAAAAAGCCAACAAAATAAGAGCAAAATCACAACGATTTTGGCTCTTCCCATCAATGGCCTTGTACAAGAAATCCTTTACAGGACCTTACCTAAAATGTGTTTATCCCAGCAAGGTCGAAGCATTCTTGTTCGAGATTCACGAAGGCGTATGCAGAAGCCATTAAGGGGGAAGATCATTGGCCTATAGAGCAATTTCGTAGGGATATTGGTGGCCTTACATGCAAGCAGATTCAGAGAAGTATGTCAAGAAGTGCGAGAAATGTCAGAAGTTCGCACACCAAATATATCAACCTGCCAGAGAGCTTCTACCATTAATTAGCCCATGACCCTTCGCAATGTGGGGCTTGGACATAGTAGGACCACTTCCAACAGCACCCGGCAACAGAAAATTCTTTCTTGCAACAACAGACTACTTCACAAAGTGGGTGGAGGCAGAAGCACTAGCATCAATAAAGGAGAAAGATGTGAAAAAGTTCATCTTGCAGAATATCATCACTCGGTTTGGCATACCCAAGGCTCTAATATCAGATAATGGCACTCAGTTCGATGGCAAAATTTTTAGAGGCTTTTGTGAAGAGTACAAGATAGAATTCTACAATTCTATACCAGCATACCCCCAAGCAAATGGCCAAGCAGAAGCATCAAACAAAGTCGTCTTAGTTGGATTGAAGAAAAGACTGGAGAAAGCAAAAGGCAAGTGGGCGGAGGAACTCCCTCATGTTTTATGGGCTTATCGTACCACACCTCGGCGGTCTACTGGAGAAACACCTTTTTCCTTGGCCTATGGCATGGAAGCGGTAATCCTACTGGAAGTCGGCCTCCCTATAATTAGAAATGAACATTTTGATCCAGACTTAAATGGAGAAGCCATAGCATTGGAGCTCGACCTTGCAGAAGAAAGAAGAGAAAGAGCACTGGTTCACATTGCCTCATACCAGCAGGAGTTATCCAGAAAATATAATAAGACAGTACATCCAAGGCAATTCAAGATTGGAGACTGGGTGCTGCACAAAGTAATGGGAAACACCCTGGTACCCGGAGATGACAAGTTAGGGCCTAATTAGGAAGGACCTTACAAAGTGGTTGGATTAGCAGGAAAAGAGGCATACCACTTGGAAGATGAAGACAGCAAAGCCATTCCTAGGCCATGGAACACTGCCAATCTCAAACTATTTTATTTTTAGCTTTTCTTTAAACTTACTTGTAGTTTTTATTTTTTCAATAAAACAAGTAGTTTCTTTTTCAGCATAAATTGTTTTCTTCTATAAAAATAGTTTTAGAGTACTAGGGGCAATGAAATCAGAGTTGGCCGGAATAACCAACTTTGAGCTCTCTTCAGCTAATATCAGGATCTGGGCTGAAGAGGTTGGCTGGAAAAACCAACACTCACTTCTCTTAAGCCAAGATAAGGATCGAGGCTGCAGGAAGTTTGGTAGGAATAACCAAACACTTGACTCAAGCTGGCAGGAATAACCAACTTTGAGCTCTCTTCAGCTAGGATGAGGATTTGGGCTGAAGAGGTTGGCCGAAAAAACCAACACTTAGTACTCTTCAGTCGAGAGAAGGATCTAGGCTAAAGAGTGGTTGGCTAGAAAAACCAACACTTAGTACTCTTCAGCCGAGATAAGGATCTAGGCTAAAGAGTGGTTGGCTGGAAAAACCAACACTTAATACGCTTCAGCCGAGATAAGGATCTAGGCTAAAGAGTGGCTGGCTGGAAAAATCAACACTTAGTACTCCTCAGTCAAGATAAGGATCCCGGCTGAAGAGTGGCTGGCGGGAAAAGCCAACACTTAGTACTCTTCAGCCGAGATAAGGATCCGGGCTGAAGAGTGGTTGGCTGGAATAACAAACTTTTAGTGATCTTCAGCCGAGATAAGAATCCGGGCTGAAGAGGTTGGTAGGTATGACCAGATAGATTTCAAGGTTAAGACCGAGATAGGTATCTCAGCTGGAAAATGTTATACCTCATTCAGATTACAGTTGGAAAATAAAGGCAAGCATGGAGTAACACCAAACAAATAGTTGAGGAAAAAGGAAAAAGATTTCATTCAAGATGTAAGAGTTACAAAGGAGCGGGACTTCAGCCCGGATACAGTTTCTGTCCAAAAATAAAAAGAAGAAAATACAAGGTCAAGCAAAGAGGTCGTCAAGATCCGCATCCAGTTCAACTCGGAGCCCGGTTTCAGCTGGTAGCTCAGTCGTCAAATCTTCCACCGGTGGCTCCACCCGAGCTGATTGAATAGCGGGATCATTGACGACGGCTGGGGCGTTGTTGGGCTTAGATTCTTCTTCATCATCCCCAACTTGAAGAAATTTTTGTTGAATGGTGGTTGCATACTCCGCCATATAGCTCGGTATGAAGTGCAGTGGAGGGTTCAGGAAAACCTCGGTCTCTGGAGATCGAGCTGTGCCACCGCCGCTTTCCACCAACACTTGAAAAAAATATCCTTGGCAGCTTCGCACTGCAGGATGTAGGTGGCCTCGCCCTCCTTATAACCGCGGTCTTCCGCATCTTCCACCTTTTTCTCCAACTCTTTTATCTCGGCGTTCTTCTTTCCCTCGGGCTTGGCTAGCTGGCGCAGGTATTTTTCTTTCAGCACAGCCGCAGCCTTCTGCTTATCTGCTTCGGCTGAATTGACTAGGCCGGTTAGCCGGGCTACTTCGGTTTGAAGCTCAACCATCTTTTGCTAGGATTCTTTTAGCTCGGCCGTTTTGGCATTGGCCTCGGCCATGGCCTACCTGGTGGTCTTTCGAAATTCCAGCACGCGCTTGTGTGCAACGTGGTTCTTTTGTAAGGCTTGCAAGAAAAGAGAAACAATTTTGAGATGAACCAAACGAAAAGATGTTGAAATTTAGAGAAGGAAAAGAGAACTTACCAACACCATTGATTTTGTAGCTGAGCGAATGGCCTTCAGCTCAGTAAGATGATCATGGTGATCCATATCGGCTGGAAGGCAGACGCTCTTGGCCAAATTAAAGGCCAGCAAATGGTCTTTTTCTGCGACCACTGAGTCGGAGTCAGTGATAGCGCGGTTCTTGTAGGTAACCTTAGGCACCCACTTGGAGGAGCTAGCCTGATCAGAGCGCTCCAGTTGTGGGCTTGGCGGTGTGGTTTGCGGAAGCACGGTATCTTCTTCATCAACGAGGCGCGGCTCGGTCGTGGAAGTCCAGGTGTGCTTGCCTGGCCAAGATGAAGAAGGCTGTGTGGTTGGTAGGGCTACCACGGCCTCTTGCGATTGGCCGACTTGTGGTACCTCGGGATGGTTTGCCTCGGTGATGAGGGCCCTTACCGCTCTCTTCTTTGCCATTTCTTGTTCAGCAGTTAGTGGGATCAGTTTGATTTCAGGCAAGGTTGGATCCGGTTCAGGAGATGGCTCTAAGAGGAAGTCTATCACCCTGGTCTTCCTCCTGCTGCTGTATCTGTAGGTCGGCTCGAAGTTGAGTAGCTCGGCCCAGCTTCGATTGGGATATCTTAGTGCGGCGCGGAGGGCGTCTAGGTTGGGGTAACAGTACTGCGACTTTAGAAAGTTTAAATCTGCACAAAGGAAAATTACAACGATTAGTGCGGTTCAAAACATACAAATAAAGTAAGGAGTGCAAAAAGTGAGCCGAGGTATGTATACCGGCTACGCCCTTGTTCCAGTTTATTTGGTCGCTCGAGATCTGGGCTTCTTGGTCTTCGAAGTTACCAGAGACCCAGAAAAAATCATCATCGTTTACATCTTTATCTGGGGTATTTTTTATTATTTTCTCCCAGCGGTGTCTTATTCTTAGATAATATACCCGGCCGTCTTCGTTTTGGCCTAATGAATATTGATGGAATAATTCGGCCAGACCGAGGTTGAGGCCAAGCCGGCGGTTTAGCTTGGCGATGCCATTTATTATCCTGTATGAATTTGTGGAAAGCTAGGTAGGGCAGATATTTGTTTGTCTAAGGAATTCACAGAGAAGAGGCTGAACGGGAAAACGGAGTCCGGTTTCTACAATGGAAAGGAGGGTGAAGGGAACGACGCCAGTTTTTTCCCAAGGGGTAGTGTCTAGTTCGGCTAAGCTAAGGTGGACATCATCAGGGATATGGTAGTCCCTTCGGAACTCGACCATAGCCCCTGGTGAGTTTACTAGAAATCTATATTTTCCCATATGGTCTTAAATTATGTATAAATTAGCTAGAGTATTGGCTCGGTGGTGAGGTGACGATGAGTAGCTCGGTTGAGTGTTCAAGGGAGTGCTTGGCCAACCTAAGTCTGCAAAGTGAAAAAGAAAGGTGTTAAGCACAGATCGTTGGACCGCGCTAAAAAGAAACAAAGGTAGAATAAATGAAGTCCTAGCTCGGCTACGTGGGGTATGTCATTTTTGGCTCAATTTGAGCGGGGGACTTTAGCCCGGTTGAAACTTATGGTATAGCATTCTTAGTTCGGTTATAACTCGGTTGGTGGTTGAAGCCTTCTAGTGCGGCATTGCGCAAACCTAATACAGTTCGCTAGCTCGGCGAAATAAGGCAAAGGGTACTTAGACCTATTGAAACTACAAGAATGGCATGGAGTTTTAGTTCGGTTGTTTAGTTTGGTTAGGTTCGCACCTAATACAAACAACTTCCTAGTTCGGTTGGAGTGGGATTTTGGATCTACTAAGACGTCCCATTTCAGTTTGTTTGCAAATCCAGTAGGTGTGAGTACTATTCAAGAAGTTCTTACTCATTACAGAGAAAACTATTTGAAAAGTGTTGTGAAAAAACACCTATATACAAATGGTACATGTTGCTAGTCAAATGGAAAGCAGAAAAGGATTGAGTTACTTACAGATTGGAGAAGGAAGGATGCAGATCTGAAACCATGAAGATGGTGTTGGAAATGCAAGCTTCGCAGGTACTAAGGTTGCAGAAATGGAGGCTTAAGCAAGAGAGAGAGAAGATGAATAGTGCAAGTGAATGGTTCAAAACATAAGGTTTGGTTTTGTGAAAAGGGAAGGAAAAAAGGCAAGACTGTTCAAATGTTGCGAGGTACGAGGGCAGCTGTGACAGCTACGCTAGGCCAGTGAAAGTCTGCCACGTGTCCATGGAATAGAAAGCGATTCAGTTACAGCGACTGAAGAGACGTTTAGACCAGACAGATTAGTAGCCCGGTGTGAATTTAGCTCGGTTGAGAGGCTAAAGTTTTTAGCTCGGCTGGAAACGGGTAATCCCAATCATGCTGCGCAAATAGAATTAATGGGCAATTGAGAGGGTAATTTATAAGTAAATTGGGCCGAACTGGGTAAATGACTGTTCTGTGGGCCGCAATAAGAAGGGCGGAGCAAAAGGGCCTTGTAGTTATCTCGGTCTCAAAAGAGCCTTGCAGTTAGCTCGGTTATCCCGGTCAGAATGATAGTTAGCTCGGCCACAGTGTTTTGGACCGAGGTATTATGGCTTTTTAAGGTGGACCTACAGTTAGCTCGGTCAGAACTTGTTGTAGATAGCTCGGTCTTTAACGGACACAACCGAGGTACTGGTGAACAAGGGTCGAGCCATGAGTTGCATGTGAAGGTACTGGTTTGAGTATGACAAAGGAGCATTGTTAGCTCGGTTGTTTTGTCATACTACCGAGGTAAAACCATCTCACTTGGTTTAAGCAGTAAGGGGGGTGTTGAAAGATAAGCATTATCTTTCAGGAGTGTGATTCCTAGGAGGACTCTACATGGAGGAATAAGAGTCCTACTAGGATTGTGCCACACAGAACCTATAAAAAGCTCATAATAGAACCTATGGGAGAGGTAACACAACTTTGATTCTCAAATACACAGAGCTTTTGTCTATTTGCCTATTTTTGCTGACTTAGGTATCAGAGAGGTATCCGGCACACACCCGCCGGCTAGCTCACGTTTGTGTTTTTAGGGAGTAAAGTGACGACGTTTGGAGGAGCGCAGACTTGATCAAAAGGATTATACGAGAGAATTATTTCGTGCTTGTACAGTTGGTGATAAAATGATATAGATTTAAGTTGAACAAAAACCCTACATATAATGTAGTTGTTTTTATATTGGATATGAAATGGTTATGGTATGTATATTGTGATTGGTTGATGTGAGTGCTATAAATAGATTCCGTTTCCTTCTAGTTAGCATCTGGTAAAGTGTAGCGCATTGATAAAGGTTCCGCTCATTTCCAATTTGCGTTCGGTAAAGTGTGTTGAGGTTCTGCTCTCTTCCGGCTCGCGCCCGATAAAGCGTGTTGTGGTGGCTGTGGCTTGACGAAACGGGATCGCATTATGTTATGTGATAGTAGGTGATGGTGTTATGGTAGATGATTAAAGTGAGTATGTGAAGTTGTTTAATTATTTAAGTTATCCGGTGTTTGTGAATTAAATAATTTAGACATATTTTCCTATTGGCAGTCGCTAAGCTTGATAATTGTGGATCTATTAAGTTAATGAGAGAAGAGTATACTTGTTGATAGTATGTTAATTGTGGATTTATTTAAGTTAACCGACATGAGTTAATTAAATAAACAGATTGGGATTGAGGCCTTGCTAATAGTCATTATAATTGGTGGGTTTATTTAAATTAACTAGTATGAGTCATTAAAATGAAATATATTTGATGCTTTGTTGGATGTCATTATGAATTATTCAACTATTTAAGTTAGCAGGGATGGGTTAACTAAATAGGTTGAAAATGATATTTTGTTGATATTTGGAGTACGTTTATTTATTTAAGTTAATTAGTTGGGGTTAATTAAATACACTAGATTTAAGAGATTATGTAATAAAATGATAAGGTTTTGACCGTATATGATTTCATGTATATGTATAAGTATCTTTGTACCCACATATCTTTTAATATTATAATATGAGATTGTTTGGTGAGCTTGAGGATCAAACAGCAGGTTTACCTTGACATAGTTATAAAGTGGTGATGAGCCGTAATACATTTTATTTGTTTCTTTGACTGAGTACTATACTTTGTAGATGACAACACCCTCTTATTTATTGTAAGCCTTTGGAAAATTTTATTTGTAAAAGAATATATTATATTCAATGTAATACATGGAGAGTGGGTTTAATGATTTTTATTAATGATAATTATTGTATTGACTTGTGAAGAATAAAAAATAACGATAAAATTTTTTTGATAATTAATTGAATGAGAATAGAATTTCTTTCGAAAACCTCCCGCGTAGATTAATTATTTTTCTCCTAATTAATTTTTGAAAACCGGGAAGTCTCATTACAAATCAAATTTCATTGTGATGATTATCATGTAAAAGTCTATTAAGCCTCTTTAGTTCACACAATAGTCATGAATGAAGATTTAACTTCATGTACATTGTTCAACTAATGTGTATTGTGTTGGGGGAGGCGGGCAGAAGTAAAGAGGGTCTATGGGGTCACGTGTTCCTTAGGATTTGGAATTTTTTATTATTTATTTATTTATTTATATAAATATCAAGAAAATATTTTAAATAAAAAAATTTATAAAAATATTATTTAGAGTGAAATATCAATGATAATTTTAAAATTATGAGAATAATAATGGTTATTTTAATTGAAAATAAAGAGATTACGATAAATCATATTATTTACAAAACTTTCAATATAATAGTAATGTCTATTATTATTGACATACAAATATAATTAATCTCAATAAAGATATGAAATTTATAAGATTTTTAATTACATTTGACATGTGGAGTTCATCTGTATCTTTACTATTAGTTTGTGTTATCACATGTCAATGATAATGTGGTATTGCTATTATATTGAATTTTTACTCATATTTGGTATAAAAAATTAGTATATAATTTATTTTAAAACTTATATCCATGGTTTTTTTTTTTTATATTGTCCATGATATAGTAGTTGCAAATAATATTTTTTTTAATCTTTCTTAAAGTCAATCTTAAAAATTTATGTCAAATAATATTATAATTAATAAATGTTCCATCTGATTTAATTTCTTGGCTCCGTGTAACGCTCCGAAATAAACAACATTAACCCATTACAGAACAATGTTCCTAAAAATCAATAATTTCATATTTTCTATTCATTAAAGCTTGGATCATTATAAAAGGTGACATATGCAATATACGTTCATAAATCTTAGATTCTGAATCTATAGCATATGACATGGATATATAGTAAAAAGGAAATTGAAATCAAATAATAAATGCCCTAATGGCTTACAACTTTCCAATACAATACTTAGTTACAACAAAATGAGTTTAAACTCAATACAAATAAAACCCGAGGCTTAAACGAATAATTACATCAAAACAAAACAAAAAAGAGAAGCCTTAAGCTCCGAGTCCTCACAAGCTATGTCATTGACGGAGGCATATCATCAGGACTTGAAAGTTGTTTCCCACATGAGGTGAGCCAAAACCCAATAGAGATACTCTAACACAGTATATAAATCTTAGCAAAATTATAAGGTGAATGCACTATGCAAGCCATTTTCTAAACATTTTTCATTTCCATCTCAAAATAATGCAATGCCAGATCATATATCGGCCCCGTTTGGTGTAGCTGTTAAAACAGATTATAGATTATAGATTATGACTTTAATCAAAAGCTGTTAATCTGTTTGGTGTAACTGTTGGATTATTGATTTAAGTTACTGAGTAGTGTTTGTTAAATAAGCTGTGAAGTAGTTTTTTCAATTAACTTTTATTTTTTGTTATTCACTACTTTTCTACATTTCTTGTAAAAAATAATAATAATCATCTATAGTCTATTTGGGTCTTTTCCTATTTTTAAAAAAATAAAAAATAAAAAAAATCTAAGAGTATAACCGTAAATTAATATGTTCACAGCAGAAGCTGATAATCAGAAGTAGGGGGTAAGCAGCTTCTCAAAATCAGCTTTTTTGAGTTAAAATAAGTTGTTAGAATCAAAAGCTGTTTGAAATAAGTTTAACCGAATAGTCCAAAATAACTCTTTGAAAGCTAAAAGTTATAAGTTGGCGCAAAAAAGCCCAAACAAACACCCTCATTAATTCATGAAACAATCATTTTATACAGAAACAGGGCAGTGGATACAACACACTAGGAATCTCTAGATACGTGTCTGCAAGTAGGCTATACAAACACTACAAAAGTCATTTTACCGGTACTAACCGGAAGGATTGGCACCTAATTGCACGGGTTTCTAGACTTTCACAAAAGACACACATGCCAACATAATAGAATCACAATTACACCCCCTAACCAGATTCACCATGGTATTCACTCATTTTTCTTACATTTACAATGTTCAATGTATAATGATGCTCAATGCACAATGGATGACAAATTAGTTTTAATTCAACCGAATCCTCATGTAATGTCTACAACAATCAAGACTATCCTCCACCGATAATCCAAAACAATTATTTCTATTCAATAGATAAATTTCAATCAAAATACATTTTCCTCAATTCCAATGGGAGTGATAATACATATCTAACTCCACCATCATCATCAACATAATCATCATTCTAATTTCACAATATTCAACATCACTTTCCATTTTCCTTTTCACAATTTCCAATATCTAAAATTAGGGCAAAAACCTCATTTTCTTTTTAAAAATCAATTTTGATCCACCATTTCCACACAACTCATTCACAATCATATTCCCACAATCATTTTCAAAAATCAATTTGGAAAACCCCTCTTTTGATTTCAAACCAAACCCTAGGTTTTACCAAAATCTCTCAAACACAGAACCCTTTTGAAAAGACAAATAATTAAGCTAAAACTCATAACAAGAGTCAAAGAAATTCATACCTCAAAGAAGAAGACCAAAGGAAACAAATCAAAAATTTCTCAGAGCAACTCTTAAATTTCTCTAAGCAATTTTGAAATTTCTCCAAGCAATTCAAAAATTTCTTTGAGAGAAAATAAGCAATTTAGAAATTTTTTTGAGCAATTCTAAAATTTCTTTGAGCAATTTTGAATGAAGGGCAAAAAAGAAACGAAAAAAAAGGACCAGCAAAAAGGACTTAAACAACTACTTTCAAAACGTAAAGGGACCTTACCTAATACAATTCTTCTCATAATCTTTAAGTTTCTACACAAAAGGTGAGAGGGATTGATGCCTAATTTTCCTTAAACTAAACACAGCCTTAATGTTTCACAAATCACACGAGCACTTGGCTCCGTTTGACCTTTATCTTATGCTATGGTATAAATTTCTCAAATGATGTGTATCATATATATTTGTGATGTATTCTTATAATAAATATTACACATTTTTTTTTGGGTAGAATTGTAACAATTTATAGATTATAAATGAAGTTACGCATTTATGTATTTTTTTTTTTATAATGTTTCAATTCTTTTTTTTAAACATTTTCTTATTACAAAATGTATAGCATTATCACAAAAATTCAAAACTTCATGTCTAAATCACAAATTATCATAACTCTATTAGAAATTACATAATATTTGTTTCAAAAATACATAATATACACTATTCAAAATACGCAACAAACTACATATTGTAGCACCTTTTGATAGGCATGTATCATACAACTATGTGAAGGAATTTACTAGGGGGCACTTTTTTATAAATCCCTTTTGATCTACTTATATTCTATTTAGTCCATATTATTTTCTTATATTCTAATAAGTCTTAGAGTGACATAGTTACCAAAATACCCTTAATAATATTCACTTTTATAGTGTGAATGTTTTGTGATGTGAATGTTCACACCATCAATGTGAATGCTAACATGTCAACGTGAATGTTCACACTGTCAATGTGAACATTCACATTATAAAATATGAATGTTCACATTACTAAATTGCTAACCGTTCAAAAAATATTTGTAAGAGTAGAAATGTTCATAAAATACTTTAAATATGATAATTAAGATTTGGTAGATCAAATATTCAAATAATAGGATTTATTAGAATACAAGAATATCTTATGGACTAATTGAAATACAAACACTTAAAAAAAGATTTTCTAATAAATCTCTCAATTTACTATTAAATTTTCTTTAATTAAATAGTACTCTTATTATATTTTTAAATATAAAATTAGTAGCAACTAGGTTTTATTTAATAGACATTAATTTCATAATAATTTAACTTGTGAAATTTTTATAAACAATATTAATCGAATATGAATAAAAAAATGACATGGTGTGACAATATAAAAAAATAGATGAATTGAATAATATTGACGTTATTATGACAAAATTTTGAAATAACACAACACAACACAACACAACACAACACTTACTCTTAATTGAGAGACCCAATTTTTTATTTTTTAAATTTTAGGCCCAATGCAACTATCTTGGTGGCCTCACCTCAAGGGCAACCTGTTTACTAAAGATGCACATCAGGTGGCCTCACCTCAAGGGCAACCTGTTTCCTAAAGATGCACATCCGGTTACAAATCAAATTTCATTGCGATGATTGTCAACTTCATGTACCATTGTTCAACTAATGTATATTTGTTGGCTTATTTTTTCTACGAAAAAAAATATCATAAATGCTATCGTGTTAATAAGGATTGAAAAATTCTTATAGATTATTCAAGCTAATTATCAAATGATTGTGCTGACGGTTCTTTTGCCTCAATGAAGAGGATTTCAAAATTGCCAAGTGTAGAGAAAAGAAAAATTAAAAGAACAAAGAGGGAGACAGAGAAAGATGATTGAGTGAATAATCAAACTAACCATTAATTTATCTCTACTCCTATGCTTCGAAAATGAAGTGCACGAAATATAAATGACAAGAAAATTAGAAATTAATTGTCATTGATTTGAATTATGGATCTCTTACAATGTAGTTATGAATGACTATTTATAGGCAAATATTTGTAGGAAAAAACTACCTAAAACTACCCATTCTTCTACCTCCTCCATTTCATACTACATGATATTCCATAACTTCTTGCAACCTCCACTTCATGCTCCATGTTCTCCACTTTATTCTCCATTATCTTTTCACATTTCATAACTTCTCATAACCTCCAAATTGTTAGGGAAAATCTATAATTCCCCACAAGTAAATCAATCAATGGGAATAAAAACTAATGCGGAAAAATTAAATCAAAAGCAACACAAGAATTTTTACGTGGTTCCCTCAATGTGAGGTATGCCCACGGGATCCAAATCCAATTCCACTATCAACCAAATAGTTTCCAAATGATTACAAACGAGACACGAATGGTCTCACAAAATCACCCTTAGGTGAATTCCAAATAATCACAAATAAACAAGAAGAAAGACCTTACCAAATAGATAAACCACAATCTTCAGAATCAGAGTTGAAGAAGACCCAAAATAATAATCCAAACTAGTGCCACCAAATACCAACCGAAGAAGAACAAAACATAAAGCTGCTGTAGCCTTTTTCCCAAGAACTCCAGCAACAAAACAAAGCACCAATCCACCTAAAAGGTAATCAATTAGTTGCTGCCGTTTCACCCTACTTAGGAGCAAACATAGACAATATATATATATATATATATATATTTTTGATTAATGGGCTTTTCTATCAAAACCCTAGTTGTATCCAAATTGAATTAGGTTTCCACAAATTAGATATAATATATAAAAATATATTATAACTAATATCAAAACCAAATTAAACTCTTTTAATAAACCAATTGGGTCCTACACTCCAATAAGGAGGTATACCCAACAATTCTCCCCCTACTGACTTAGGTGGAGATATCAACCATACCCGCCAAAGTTCGACACTTCAAATGTTTGTCCCTCGACAAAGTCTTTGTCAACATATCCGAAATATTATCATCTGTGTGAACCTTTTCGAGTCGTAACAATTTCGAATCTAACACATCACGAGTCCAATGGTATTTCACATCAATGTGTTTCGATCTCGAATGAAAAGTAGAATTTTTGCTCAAGTGAATAGCACTTTGACTATCACAATAAAGCACATACTTTTCTTGCTTCAAACCCAACTCTTGCAAAAATTTCTTCAACCATAACTCTTCTTTGCAAGCTTCCGTAATAGCAATAAATTTAGCTTCGGTAGTTGAGAGAGCAACACATTTTTGTAATTTAGATTGCCATGCCATAGCTCCCCTTGCAAAAGTCATCAAATACCCCAAAGTAGATTTTCTAGAATCAACATCACCGGTCATGTCAGAATCCGTGAACCCATCAAGCATCGGCTTACCATCTCCAAAACACAAACACACCTTCGAAATCCCTCAAAGATACTTTAGAATCCATTTTACCGCTGCCTAATGTTCTTTACCCGGATTAGAGAGAAAATGACTCACCACACCAACGGCGTGAGCAATATCCGGCCTTGTACAAACCATGGCGTACATCAAAGAACCAACTGCTGAAGCATAAGGAACTTTCAACATCTCTTCCTTGTCTTTCTTACTTGTAGGACATTGATTCGAACTAAGTTTGAAGTGACCCGCAAGTGGACAACCAACCGGCTGTGCTTTATTCATGTTGAACCTCTCAAGAACTTTCTCAATGTAGCTTTCTTGAGACAACCAAATCAGCCCCTCTTTGCGATCACGAACAATTTTCATACTAAGTATTTGCTTTGCCGGTCCCAAATCTTTCATAGCAAAAGATTTACTCAACTCTAACTTCAACTTGTTAATCATGGTAGAAATCTTGACCCACAATTAACATATCATCAACATAAAGCAAAAGAATAATAAATTTGCCATTCGGGAAATTTTTCACAAACACACAATGGTCCGAAGTGGTTTTAGAAAAACCATTATTCACCATGAAAGAGTCAAATTTTTTGTACCATTGCCGCGGGGCTTGCTTGAGGCCATACAAATTTTTCTTCAATTTGCAAACAAATTTCTCTTTTCCTTTTTTCACAAAACCTTTTGGTTGCTCCATGTAAATTTCTTCTTCAAGATCACCATGAAGAAATGCGGTCTTCACATCAAGTTGTTCAACTTCAAGGTTCATGCTTGCAGCCATGCCAAGTACAACCCGAATAGAAGACATCTTCACAATTGGCGAGAAGATTTCATCAAAGTCAATACCTTTCTTTTGCCCAAAGCCTTTCACAACAAGACGTGCTTTGTACCTCAGATTCTTGCTATCATTTTTCAATTTGAAAACCCACTTATTTTTCAGAATTTTCCTCCCTTTAGGTAATTTCACTAAATCATAAGTGTGATTTTCAAGTAAGGAATTCATCTCCTCTTCCATAGCCTTTTTCCAATCATCTTTCTTTGCATGCTCAACTGCTTCTTGGTAACTCTCAGGCTCCCCTTGATCGGAAATCATCACAAATTCATTGGGACGATACTTTCTTGAAGGTTGTCGGTCCCTTGTAGATTTCCTCAACTCAAGTTGTGGTGGCGGTTCTTGAGTTGGATGCTCCTCCTCAATTTCTGGCTCAACTTCATTAGGATTAGCATCATCCTCCACATCTTCAGTAGGTGGCTGTACATCTCCCCCATTTTCATCATCAACTGAAGATGAAGGAGATAGATCTATGTCAATGAGATCACTAGTTTTTGGCTCCGGTTGATTACCTTTGCCAAAGTCCTCAATTGTTTGGTCTTCAAGAAATACAACATCATGACTTCGAATAACTTTCTTGTCGACCAGATCCCACAATCTATAACCAAACTCGTCACGCCCATAGCCAAGAAAAATGTATTGTCTTGACTTGCTATCAAGCTTGGACCTCTCATCTTTTGGAATGTGAATAAAAGCTCGGCAACCAAATACTCTCAAGTGCTCATAAGACACATCTTTACCGGTCCAAAATCTTTCAGGAACATCACCATTCAAAGGATAGGAAGGAGACAAATTGATCACGTCAACCGCTGTCTTCATTGCCTCACCCCAAAAGGATCTTGGCAATTTAGCTTGTGAAAGCAAACACCTTGTTCTTTCCACAATGGTGCGGTTCATCCTCTCAGCAACGCCATTTTGTTGAGGAGTCTTCTTAACTATCTTTTGGTGCCGAATACCTTGGCTGCAACAATACTCATCAAATGGCCCAATGTATTCACCACTATTGTCTGATCGGATGCACTTCAATTTCTGCCCTGTTTCTCTTTCAACCATGGCCTGAAAATGCTTAAATACTTCTAGAACTTGATCTTTAGTTTTTAGTAGAAAAGCCCAAACTTTCCTTGAATAATCATCAATGAAAGTAACAAAATAAAGTGCACCACTATGTGTTCTAACTTTTAAAGGACCACAAACATCCGAATGAATCAACTCCAAAACATTTTCTTTTCTAGAAACAACATTTTTATGAAAAGAAACTCTATATTGTTTACCCGCCAAATAATGAACACAAGTTTTAAGATGTGTACCTTTCAAACCGGGTAAAAGCTCTTTCTTGAACAAAACTTGTAGCCCTTTTTCACTCATGTGCCCAAGTCGCTTGTGCCACAATTCAGTAGAAGTATCATCTTCAAGTGCATTGACAACACCTTTACAATTTTTTCCTTGCATCGAATAAAGTGTATGAGTCTTTTTGCACTTGGCTACCACTATCCCAATAGAGATCAAATTGAGGCGAATGTTGGGAACATGCCTCATATCTTTAAGCAACAACTTGCAGCCCAAATTTGTTTCCAAGCAAACATCACCCATACCAATAATCTTGGACAAACCTTCATTACCCATTCGAACAGAACCATAATCTCCTTCGGTATAGGTAGTGAAGAACTCAACTCGAGAAGTCACATGAAAATAAGCACTGGAATCAATCACCCAATTGCTCTCTTGGCCCACAAAATTGATACAATCATCTTCACAAACGACCATGAGATCATCGGTAGTAACTGCCGTTGTGTCTTCTTGCTTCTTATCCACACTTTTGTCATGCCTTTTCTCCTTATTCTTGAGCTTTCGGCATTCCCGCTTCGTGTGCCCTTTCTCATGGCAATAATAGCACTCAATGTCTTTCTTTGAAAAAGAACCATCTTTTGATTTGTCACGGCTTTGATCACGACCATGAGGAGTCTTACTCCTCCCCCTTGTTTTACTTCGGCCTCTCACAACAAATGCTTCTGAATGAGAGGAACCCGCTGATTTTCTTCTAGTTTCTTCATTCAACAGGCTACTAGTGACTTGGCCCATTGTGACAACTCCATCGGGCGCCGAATTACTAACGGTCACAACCAAAGTCTCCCAACTTTCAAGCAAAGAACTAAGTAGCATCAAAGCCTGCAACTCATCATCAAAAATAATTTTCATAGAAGCAAGTTGGTTAACAATACTCTTTATTTCATTCAAATGTTCTGGAATGGGGCTGCCATCTTTATATTTTAAATTAACCAACTTACGAAACAGAAAAGCTTTATTTGTGGCTGATTTTCTATCATAAAGGCCTTCTAATTTTTTCCATAAATCATGTGCTAAAGTTTCAGTAGCAACATGATGAAACACACTGTCATCAATCCATTGACGGATAACACCAACGGCTTTTCGATTAAGCCTCTTCCACTCATCATCTTTTATACCTTCGGGTTTGCCACTATCACCCTCAATGGGTCCATACAAATCTTTACAAAATAATAGGTCCTCCATTTTAGTTTTCCAAGTTACCTAATTGCTTCCATTGAAGCTAGACATACGACCCACATTCCCCTCTATTGATTTACACAAATAAATAAACCCAAATAAACCGTAAGCTCTGATACCAGCTGTTAGGGAAAATCTATAATTCCCCACAAGTAAATCAATCAATGGGAATAAAAAATAATGCGGAAAAATTAAATCAAAAGCAACACAAGAATTTTTACATGGTTCCCTCAATGTGAGGTACGTCCACGGAATCGAAATTCGATTCCACTATCAACCAAATAGTTTCCAAACGATTACAAATGAGACACGAATGGTCTCATAAAACCACCCTTAGGTGAATTCCAAATAATCACAAATAAACAAGAAGAAAGACCTCACCAAATAGATAAACCAAAATCTTAAAAATCAGAGTTGAAGATGACCCAAAATAATAATCCAAATTAGTGCCACCAAATACCAACCAAAGAAGAACAAAACATAAAGCTACTGTAGCCTTTTTCCCAAGAACTCCAGCAACAAAACAAAGCACCAATCCACCTAAAAGGTAATCAATTAGCTGCTGCCGTTTCACCCTACTTAGGAGCAAACATAAACAATATATATATTGTTGATTAATGGGCTTTTCTATCAAAACTCTAGTTGTCTTCAAATTGAATTGGGTTTCCACAAATTAGATATAGTATATAAAAATTTATTATAACTAATATCAAAACCAAATTAAACTCTTTTAATAAACCAATTGGGTCCCACACTCCAATAAGGAGGTATACCCAACACAAATGAGTAGGAGGATGCCACATGTCCTGCAATTATATAAATAATAATAAAAATTACAGATTTATGGTGCGAACATTACCCCCCGTGGCCCTTAAAAAGGATATTTACTTGAATTTTTGAAGGGCCGAACCAAGCACATGACTAATCTAAGCAATAAAGTGTTTCGAATAATATCAACAAAGTGCTTCGAATGATATAATAACACCAATAAAGTGTTTCGAATGAGTATGAAATTATGACTAGATGTCTCGAATTATATATATATATATGCCTTGAAGGGATATTAAATATGCACTTCGAATCGGCATCAATCCATTGAAGGAAATTAAACAATTTTATTTTACTCGTACTTTAAACACTTAGAAAACTTGGAACCTTTTGAAGTAGGTTGATGTTGCTTGCACTTAGAATAATTCAGAATCTCATATTTTCAAGGCAAAGCCAATATTCAAACATGATTCACCTTAACAAACTGTTACACATGCTAGCTATTATGGATTAGTAACAAGCTTCGAAAGTGGTATAGAGGACCAAAATCATCCTTCGAAGGTCGAAAGTGTCGACAAAGGACGAATTACATCATTGGAAATACTCGGCAAAGCTTCGAAGGTTCACAACCACCATTATTGTTTCTTCGAAGCTGTTAATGCAAGATGGAGTGCTTCGAAGCTTACAAAATTATGGCAAAAGGGCTTTCGAAACAACTTTTTGCCAACATTGTGGTTATTCAAATTTTGTATGTTCTGGTTCACACATAATTAATGAAAATATTAATTTTGTGCTTCGAAACAATTATTAATTCTCCAAAGACACCAAAATTGTTGTTCTTCGAACCAACTTTTGTCGAATACTAGTTACATTTTTATGTAACAAATGGCTATAAAAATGGTTATCAGTAAAGCCACTAATTATCATGTAAAAAATAGGCATTATTCGACAATTAATTAATTGCCATTTTACATATATTTGAAGGGAAATACACATTCAAAAGTTTTCTCGTCCTATGTTACATTTCGAAGATGTTTATTGATGACAAAACCACTCTTCGAAAGTCACATGTGTTACTAAAGGATCAAAGTCGTCCATTGAAAGTGCTCACAACATCTCTTCGAACCAAATCCAAAGAGTTGGATTACTATGAAATTAGTTTAGTATTTTAACTAGCCATTAATGGCTATAAAATGATATTTCAATGAATAACATGCTTTGAAATGTCTTGGGACATGCTTCGAAGGTAACCACAAAACCAAAAGGTGATAGTTTTATGGATCAACTAATAACCATATTTTCGGCTTAATATATTGCAATAACGAAATATTATTTGTTAGCCATTCCATCAAAGTCAACGTTTGATGTGATCCACAACTCCAAAATGGATTTCGAACAACAAAAGTCATGGTATAGTGTGACCGTGAAAATTCATACTTTTTGACACTTTGAAAAATGTCAAAATTTTTGAATTCATGAACAGTAGCTTGTTCATTATTCTTGACTATGTTTGTTTTAAAAACATGACTTTTGCCAAATTGATTTTCATAATTGTTTGGCAAAGTGAGTTGTTTTTACATGTTAGCCATTAGTGGCTTATGAAAATCACCCATAGATATGTTATTTTCATGACTTAACTCTCTAAAAATTGGTTTTTGGACCCCCTCAATCCATGTATGGAACATCATTCTTAGCCAAATTTGACTCAATAACATACTCTTTCATTATGTTAATTTCATAATTTGGCTTTTTAAAAATGGGCTCTTGAACCTCCCGAGCTATTGATGAAATCAACTCTTTGCTTTTGCTATTTTTAACCATGGAAAAATCCTGAAAAAATTCACCAATTCCGGCCATTAAAGCCTCAGTTAAAGACTTGGTAGTAAGAGTTGATAACTCATCATTTCATTGGCGAATTTCCATATCAAGTTGATGAATTTCTCCAATTAAATGGTGTCTTTTTTCTTCCACCAAATAATATTGTAAGGGATGAAAGTTTATTTCATCAAGAAAATGGATCTCTTCTTGAAGATCCAAATTTTTTTGTTTACACCAATAGATTTCATCAAGGCTATTTGAAATGGATAAATCCAATTCATTTTTCATTTCTGACACTTGACGTCCCACTGGCGTGCCAAAAATTGTTGGCTTATTTTTCCTACGAAGAAAAATATCATAAATGCGAGTGTCCCAACAAGGATTGAAAAATCCTTACAGATTAAATTCAAGCTAATTATCAAACGATTGTGCTGACAGTTCTTTGGCCTTAATGAAGAGGAATTCAAAATTTCCAAATGTAGAGAAAAGAAAAATTAAAGAAACAAAGAGGGAGACAGAGAAAGATGATTAAGTGAACAATCAAACTAACCATTAATTTATCTCTACTCCTATGCTTCGAAAAAGAAGTGCATAAAATAAAATACAGCAAACTTACCTCTACTCCTATGCTTCGGAAATGAAGTGCATAAAATAAAGTGCAGGAAATATAAATAACAAGAAAATTAGAAATCAATTGTCATTGATTTGAATTCTGGATCTCTTACAATGGAGCCATGAATGGCTATTTATAGGCAAATATTTGTAGGAAAAAACTAACTAAAACTACCCACTCTTCCACCTTTTCCATTTCATACTACATGATAGTCCATAACTTCCTTCAACTTCCACTTCATGCTCCATGTTCTCCACTTTATTCTTTATCATCTTTTCACATTTCATAGCTTCTCATAACCTCTAAATGAGTAAGAGGATGTCACATGTCCTGCAATTATATAAATAATAAATAATAATAAAAATTACAGATTTATGATGCCAACAATATTGTGTTGGGGAAGGCAGGGCTGGAGGTAGGAGGTAGGGGGTAGGGGTGTAAATTTGGCTCGACTCAGCTCACGTAGGGTCTCACGGGCTCCCGCCAAAATTAAAGTCGAGTTAGGTCAGTCCACAAGCTAGAAAATTAGGCCCAGGTCCAGGGGGTATTCGGGCCTTGGGCAAACCTGTGGGTTGGGCCTGGGCTCGGGCTTGGGCAGGCTTGAACAATTTTTTTTTATTTTTCCAAACAAAATTTTATTATTTTCCACTAAAAAAGACAATGGGTCTCGAGCCAAATCTTAAGTAGGGCTTAAACGGGCCGATGGATCGGGCTACGGGCCAGCCCAAGCGAGCCAGGCTTGGCTTCAAAATGATGGCCCAGGCCCAGGGTCTCAGACTGGGCTCAGGCTCGGGCCCAAATAGACCGGGCCCACCCCAGGTTGCGAACGGGCTTCAAGTCGCGGGCTATTTTTACACCCTAATTGGGGGGTTATGTGTTTCTTGGGTTTTAGATTTTTTTTTTCTTTTTTCTTTTTGCAAACATAAACATAATATTTTAAATAAAAAAATTTATAAAAACATTATTTAAAGTGAAATGTCAATGACATTTTTTTAAGGGATTTTTATTGATAAATCGCATTTAGAAGTGTTCTAACCCAAGAAATCCATGCAAGAATTTTTTAACCTACTTAGTCCCATGTATTTATACTTTTATTCTATAAAGTCTTTTTTCTTGATTTACACTATTTTCTTAGACTCTTATGCCTTTATATTTAATATTGATATTTAATGTTGGGGAGAGGAGAGAGAAGGGAAAGAACCAAAGCATAAGAAATTTCATACACAAATTAAATAACATTGATGTTATTATTTTATATTATTATCTAATGTAAATATATTTTTAATTGACAATACATTAAAAATAATGTGAATATTCTCTTTCATCTGATGTGAACGTTGACAATACCTTTCTGAAAAATTCTCCCTCATCTAATGTAGTGATGTGAACGTTTACAACATGTGAACATTCTCTCTCATCTAGTGTAGTGATGTGAGCGTTCACATTCGTATGTTTTAGTATGAATATTCACATAATATAATTGATAACACAATGACAAAAATTCATTTCAAATTAATGTGAATATAATGATGTGAATATTCATTTCAATTACAAGATGTGAATATTCACATCATGTAATTGATAACACAATGACAAAAATTCATTTCAAATTAATATGAATATAATAATAGTCAACATCCTGATGCATGAGAACTACCAAAACATAATGACAATCAATATTAATAGGAGGCATGAGAGATTGAGGGTGTTTTGGTTTTCTTACCTCAAATAAGATCTAATGGAATAGTAAAAAAGAATATGAGTTAGATGGAATAAAACTCTTAGAAAGGGGATTTATCAAAAAAGATCCCTCTTTAAATTATGAGTGATTGTTTTGATTGAAAATAAAGAGATTACGATAAGTCATATTATTATCTATGAAAATTTTAATATAATGGTGACGTCTATTATTATGAACATGCAAACATAATTAATCTCAATAAAGATATGAAATTTATTGGATTGTTAGTTACATATGATATATGGGGTTTATCTGTTATTTTAGTATTAGTTGGTGATATCACATGTCAATGATAACGTGATATTACTATTATAATGAATTTTTACTCATATTTTGTATAAAAAATTACTTTATCATTATATAATTTATTTTAAAACTTATATTCATGACTTTTTTTATATTGTCCATGATACATTAGTTACAAATAATATTATTTTTTTTATCTTTTTTGAAATCAATCGTAAAAATTTATGTCAAATATTTTTATAAAAAAATTTAATATTATAATTAATAAATGTCTCATTTGATTGGCTCCCCATTACGCGGAGGGATGGGAAAACTTTATTGGCATATGTTGGAGTGAATTGGGTGTATGATCGAGTGTTGGTAGTCCTTGTTGATCTTGTAGAATAAAAAACAATTAATACTATCAAAATTACTAAGTCAATGCAATGGGTGATTATTCGGTATTTTCGAAGTATAAACACGTGATATTTCTTAAGGTTTTGATTGGTAGAGAATGATAGGGGCCCACAATTTATGTTGGGGATGGTGGAATAACATGGGGCTAAGTAATTGGTGATTGACTTGGAGTATGGTTACGTGGTGTTCCAAGATTATTGAATAATTTTCCCAATGCAACACGATCAATTTTGCTGAGCTAAGGTCAATCTTGACATTTCATCCTTAATATTTGTAATATTTTTTCAATTTATTTCTAAATTCAACTCCCAATTTTGGATGGCAAATGTCACATTGGCATAAAATGGCCAAATTACATTGTCACCCTTATTTTTGTGATTTTGCTACCTTAGTCCTCACCAAAAATTTTATGAGAAAATATTAAATTAAGTCCTAATTTTCTAATGACATTTCTCTTAAATTCTATTAACACTATTTTGAGAGAGTTTTTTCATATGTTAATGGGACTTGATGGAGACTTCATTAAAAAAATAGGACATATTTGATACATTTCCATTCCCTCAAGAAGAGAAAAATATTGTTATATCTTTTACAGAGAAATTAAAGTCTTTGATTATATCTCTATGTGTTATTTGTGACATATGTTTTATCGAATCATAATAATTTGGACCCCTCTGTAGTCTTTCTCCTTAATTAAATCATTGATATGTTTTATCGAATCATATTAATTAGGACCCCTCTGTAGTCTTTCTCCTTAATTAAATCACTGGTTGAGTTTTCCAGAGCTTATATTTTGAATTTTTTAAAATATAAATTAATTTGACAAAAATAAAAATACTGAATATATATACAAGGGTTAAATTTATTTTACCCTCTTGTGGTTTGGGATTAGAGTACTTTACTTCCATATCGTTCAAATACAATAAAAAAGTTCCCATGTGATTTTGGATTAAAGTGCTACGGTTAGTTTTTCCATCGAAACTAACAGAAGTTGTATTACATATACCATTTTTAAAGTAGGTTTTGTTTTTTGAAAATTTAAATTGAAATTAATACAGTAAAAGGACAATTTTACCCTCATTTTCTCCAAATCTAAAATTAAATTAATATGTTAATTAAAATAAAATAAATTAAATTAAAGTAAAATATAATTAAGAATTGTTTTAAAAAATAATTAAATAAAATATAAAATAAACAATAGTTAAGAATTGATTTAAAATGTAATTAAATTAAAATTAGATTAACATGTTAGGAATTATAATAAATAATTAAGAATTTAGGATTAATTGTGATATAAAATATAATTAAATTAAAATTAGATTAAAAGTTAGTAATTACAATAAATAGTTAAATATTTAAGATTAATTGTGATCTAAAATATAATTAAATTAAAATTAGAATAAAATTTAAGAATCACAATAAATAATTAAGAATTTGTAATTAATTGTGATTTAATTGAATTAATACTATACATTATAAATTATGTGTATGAGAGATGAGAGAGAAAGATAATAACAAAAAATATAAGGTTTAAAGTGTTGGAAAATAGCTTCAAAAAATTCTTATTTTTTGCTAACTTTGAGCATTAATTAAGGTGGGACCCAAGTGTTATTTTTAACATTTTTCATTGGGTTCATGTTTAATACCACGTAATAAATAAAATCGTGTATTTGGTTGCTCAATACCATTTCCCAATGAATGAAAATTCAATGTGCATTTTCAGGTTCGTGGAAATGGCTTTAGGTAGGTTTCCTACACATTTGTGAAATATGCTTGTCCCACATTAGAAAGGCTTATGGATTTGTGTGGGTTTATATACTCTAGCTTGGGACACTTGGGATGGGCCCCAATGGGTACCCAAGTTTGTGGAAGGGTGAGATTATGGGTGAAGTGGGTTAAACCCATTGGACCCAAAACAAAAACTACGTGTACGTGCCGTCGTCGCCATCCGTCCAGTCGGTTGGGCTTAGGTGCATAGTGTGAGGTTGGGTTGGGCTTGTCTGGCTCAATATTTATCTTTTTGGGCAAAAAACATCTGTAATTTATTTATTTATTTTTAATTTTGGTTTCAAAATTCAAAATAAATTGGTCAAGAGTTTTCCTTCACCTAAACAGATCCCTAACGAGTTCAAACCCACCCGAACAGGTTCAAAGGGTTCAAAACATGTTCATACCTGTTAAATTCAAACTGAATCTGTCCAAACTGTTATTGAATCTATCCGAACAGTTGCCTATCCGTTGGGAGCTGTTCGAATAGCCACCATTCCTCCTATAAATAGTCAGCCATCCAGCATTCATTTCGATCGAATTTTTGTAGAGTTTTTCTTATTTCTTCTTCCTCTTTTCGTCCTCCTGTCACTGTATTTTATTTTAGAAAGAAAAAGAAAGAGTCACAATAGAGTTTTGGTTCACCAGGCTTGATTTTGTAGTGCTACAAATTCAAATGTTAGTCGTTGCATCTTAGGAAGTAGATGCCGGTTAAAACTCAAAGCACCGAAGCGAGGGCAAAATCTACTTCAAAGAGATTGTGTCTAACACAAGCCTCGACTTAAAATTTCTGTAAGCATTTAATTCATAATTTAATTTATTAAATTATTTTCTAAATTATTCATTTATATCTTTGTTGTTTATTTTAATTATACATTTAATTTACACGCACACACCACTGGGTGTAATAATCTTAGAGTAGATTTCTTATTTTTTTTTAATTTGTGTGTTAAATAATATTTTGTTTTGGGAAATTAAATAGTAGTCATATACTGTTTAATTTCTTAAATAGTAATATACTATTTAATAATTTCTTTGATAACATAGTAGTCATATACTGTTTATCATTGGAATTTTGTTACAAAATATTATTTTGTGTGTAAATTCTATTCTGTATAAATTTGTGATTGGTGTATTATTATTTCGTTAGAATTATGACAACTGAAATAAACAGTACTAAGATTGTTATTACTTCGACCCCCACACCTGTTGTGCCAGTGATGACTTCGGCAGTACCAATAAATCATGGACAGAAGCCAGAAAAATTCAACGGAAATTATTTTAAAAGATGGCAACAAAAGATGATGTTTTATTTTACCACATTGAATTTGGCTCGCTTTACTCATGAAAAAGCACCGGCACTGAACGAAGGAGAAATTGACCAGCAAGTGGTTGTCGCAGTCGATGCATGGAAACATGGTAATTTTCTGTGTCGGAATTATATCCTCAATGGGTTGGACAATACACTGTACAATGTATATAGTGTCAAAAGCACTGCTAAAGAACTGTAAGAATCTCTAGATCATAAATATAAGACAGAAAATATCGGTACAAAGAAATTTGTTGTCGGCTATTTTCTGGATTTTAAAATGATAGATTTCAAGACGGTTATTAGCCAGGTTCAAGATCTTTAATTAATTCTCGATGACATACATGCGAAAGGGATGGTTCTCAATGAATCTTTCCAAGTAGTGGCAATCATTGAAAAATTGCCACCATCCTAGAAAGAATTCAAGAATTATCTGAAACATAAGCACAAGCAGATGAAATTGGAGGAACTGATAGTGCGGCTCAGAATTGAGGAGGACAACCGTGGTTCCGACAAGAAGTTAGGAAACCATGTCATGCAGGCTAAAGCAAATGTTGTGGAACATGAACAAGCGTCAAAGTTCAACAACAAGAAGCGGAAGCATGATGGCAGTGGTCCCAAACAAGGATCTACTAGTAAGATCAACAAAGTGATTAACAATGGGAGTGATTAACAACAGGTTCAACAAGAGGTTCAAAGGTAAGTGTTTTGTGTGAGGCAAAGATGGACATCGCGTTAAGGATTGTCACGTTCACAAGAACGGAGGGAGTTCAAGCAAAAAGCCAGCACAAGCCAACATAACCGAGAATTTTTATCTTTCTGATAGAGTGGTAAACATCAATCTTGCTGCAGTAGTCTCTGAGGCAAATTTGGTGCCCAATCCCAAGGAATGAAGGGTGGATACTGGAGCAACCGGCCATATCTTTGCAAATAAGAAGATGTTCACAACCTACAAAGTGATGGAAAGTGGGGAACAACTTTTTATGAGAAACTCCTCCACTTCAACTGTAGAAGAACAAGGAAAGATCGTGCTGAAAATGACTTTGGGGAAAGAACTCACTCTTAACAATGTACTTCATGTGCCAGAGATTTGCAAGAATTTGATTTCTGAGTCCTTGTTGATCAAGAATGGGTTTAAATTAGTCTTTGAATCTAATAAGGTTATACTCTCCAAGAGTGAAATGTATGTGGGGTGAGGTTATATGAGTGTTGGGCTTTTTTAGCTCAATGTAAATACTGTTGTACCAAATTTGGCTATTAATAATAAGAACACATCTTCTGTTTATATTGCTAAATCTTCTTTTTTATGGCATGATAGATTAGGACATGTTAATTTTAATTCTTTGCGTAGACTTGTTGCTTTAGAATGTTTACCAAACTTAGAATTTGATCATAATCATAAATGTGATATTTGTATTAAGGCAAAACTCACTAAGGCATCATTTAATAAAGTAGAAAGAAGTACTGAACCTCGAAGTTTAGTTCACACATATATCTGTGATTTAAAATTTATTCAAACTAGAGGAGGTAAAAAGTAATTTATTACTTTTATTGATGATTGCACTCGACATTGCTATGTTTACTTATTGAGAAATAAAGATGAAACCTTAGAGGCTTTTAGGCAATATAAACTTGAGGTTGAAAATCAACTTGGCAAAACTATTAAGGTAGTTGTATCTCAACTTTTCATGCTCCTTTCGAAAGACGAATAAGCCTTACAGTATTGGACTCCCGCGGTTCTGAATCTAATCTCATAAGTGCAATGTGAAATAGATAAACACCAAAGAGTCCAAATCCGGCAAATCTTTTAGAAAATCGATTTTGATTCAAAATGCCAAAAATGGACTGTTTTGCTAGATATAGAGTCACCACCTAAATATTTTTTGGGAAATTTAGGAAACCCATGACTCGTGCCAAAGGCCACTGTAGACACCCCATTTTTGACCGCCCTCAAGACTTGGGCGTTACTGATGGTTTACTTGGTGGAGAAAGGTGTGCAGGGCAAAGGTCCAGTTTCTTCGGCAAGGAGAGAGGCAAATCTCAACTTCACACCCCATTTTGGACCAAAGTTATTTTGGATGGTTTTTAGACCTTAAAACCCTCTCTTTCAAAACATTTTTGAAATAAAGTTTCTACAATGTTTCGAGGCTCACATTTTGTCAAATGATGCGCTTTTCGATAAACCGAGCAAGGACAAAGTGGAAATGAATGAAAGAGAGATGAAATCTTTGAAAATTTTTTCAAAACACCTTGTTTAGGGGTTCATAGTTGAAGAAAAGAGGAGAAGAGAGAAGAAACCTACCTGAGGAAGAAGTTGGGTATGAATCGCTAAGAGAGAGTTGAGCGGTCCTTGCCAAATCGGGTTTATCTGTCTGTGTACTTGGAGTTAAGCTATGACACCACCATCGTTGGAAAGAAGACTTCCGGGGCTTCATTTTGCACTCAAGAATCTCCTCAGGCCGAGTCCGGATGGGGGAGATATGATTGGTCGAAGTTGGGCATCATCCCAGTTAGATCGAAACTGAGCAACCTTCACCAAAACAAGAATAACTTTTTGCATAGTTGGAATTTTGATGCAAAGCTGGTTCCGTTGGAAAGCTTACTTCTGGGGCTTTAATTTGGACACAAGAATGACCTAAAAAGGAGTTCATATGAAGAAGTTATGCTCGTTTGAAGTTAGACCTGCAGAGTAGATTTTTCCTGCCGGCCGACCAGAACAGATGGCCGACCGACCAAATAGATGGCCAACCGACCAAATAGATGGCCGACCGACCAGTTAAAGTAGCCGGCCGACCAATTTTACTAGCCGACGACCTTCCGATGTATTCTACAGATTGAATGGATGCCAGCTGTGCCAGTTGGAGGGCACAGACTGGATCCTCCATACACGTGTATGGAGGATCTTTGCTCTTGGTTTGAAGCTTCTAAGAGAAGCTTTAGTCTCTTGGCTCTATAAAGGAAGGCTCCCCTCTCCTTTGCCATGGTTCTAAATTTTCAGAGGCTCATACACACACACTCCTCCATATCTCTCTATTCCAACCTCCAAACACCCTTGTTCTTGGCCATTTTACACTACAACTCCTAGCCTACCACCTCCACCATCCATTCCGGCCCCTTGATGCTGATTTTCAGAGGTTGAGAGCTCACAATCTTGGACCAAAAGCTACTGCATTGCTGTGCTACAAGGGTAAGTCCTCATTTCCCATTTTCTTGCATTCTTTTGCTTCATTACTTAGCCCCATTTGCAAGCATTTCTGGGCCTTGACCTAAACTGTAAAGTGTCTTGTTTTGATCTCCTCTTCAACTTTGTTTAAGGGAACTTTACTGTTTGAGGTCATCTACTTCCCCTTACCCTCTATCTCTCTTTTAGGGCTATTTTTGCATCCTATTTTAGCCTTACTTGTGAACATTTTCGAGATTTGTTATAAACTGGAAAAAGTCTTGTTTTGACCTTCTATTTAAGTTTGTTTGAGGTCGCTTTTCTGTTTGGAATCATCTCCTTCCTTGCATGCTTCATTTCCACATGCTTTGAGCCATGCATTTGAGCATTTGCATTGGCCTTGTTTTGGCCTCTTAGCCACTGAAATCCAATGGATTTTCAGTGGCTTTGATGAGGTTTTGAGCTTTGAAATCATAGAGGGGTGACCCTCTCACCCCTCATTCTTTTTACTAGCATGATTGGCCTTCCAAAGGGACCCCTTTTTGCATGCTTTGAAGTCATGTTTTAGGCCTCATTCTAAGGGTTTTGAGGTCTGCCTTAGCTCTGTCCAAGGCCCTTTTGGCCATATTTTATGTCCCTCATGCATGTGTGGAACAACCCTCCTCAAGGCCTTTCAAGAGGACCTTCCATTGTATGCTTTATCGATCAATTTCAGGCCCTTTTTGGTGAGTTTTAGGGCTGTCATATTTGATTTCCAGAGTTGGTTTTGCTATGCTAAGTGTTTATCATATATGTGTTGAGTAACCCCTTGCATGCCCTTTCAAAGGAGCTCATCATTTTTGCACTTGTTGGCTACATTTCAATGGTTATTTTGGCATATTTTGATATGTTTTATTCACTGTTTTTGGCTGGTTTGATGAGTTCTCATACGCTTCATATACATGCCACGTAAACCATGCTTGCTAGCCAAATTTGCATGCTATTTTAGTCCATCATGTTAACATTTGTTGGTCATGCTTTAAACTAGAAATGTGCATGTTTTGGGACTGCCTTGGCTCTGTCTTTGTGCTTCATGGTCAAATAATGCTTGCTTTGCATAGTTATAGTTCAATACATGTGCCTAATTTTGAGTTTCGGGGGCTATTTCATGCATTGGGTGGCATATTTGCATGTTTCGGGACCATTGAGCATCATACCTCAGTGCTGGAGCATATGCCATTGCATGCCATAATTCATCCTTTCAATGCCTTTGTGGAGTTGTGTTTTGTGCCTTAGACTCGGGGCCATTGCATTGTGCATGTTTGCATGCATCTTGGTTGCCTCATTTTTATCACATGGCCACTGATTTTGGCATGCTTGCGAGCTCTCCATGTTAGTTTAAGTCCATCATCGCATGTTGTTGCATGCCATGTTTGCTTACATGTTTAGGTTGCGTGCCTAGTATACATTGCTCATTTGCATGTTCATGTTGCATACTTAGCCTCCATGCCTAGGTTGCATTTCATTGAGCATGCATCCCTTGCCTTTTGATCAATCATGATAGGGGTTGGGGCCCTTTGATGTGTTTTGTGCTTGCATTTCATTTGATATCGAAGTTGCACACTTGGCTTTTGGGCCATCATGCATTGAAATGTGTGATTGATGGCCCGAGGGTCGAGGGCCATGCTCCCTTGAGTCTGTTGTATGATAGGAAGTGTGGCCATGCACACATTTGCTTGAAAATCCCATGCCATGCCTTGTCTGTCCTCTGCTGCTGTCAAAACAGGATTCTGCAGGAACATTTGGCTGACCGACTACCTGTAGTGCCGACCGGCCAAAGATAAATAGCCGATGGTGCAACAACTGGTCGATGATCACATTCACATGGCCGGTGGGCTTAAATTATGGCCAGTGACATTCCAAAACACTCAGGGAGTGATTCAGAAGGGTTCTGGGAACTTTCATAAATTTCAGAGGAGCAGGGCAGTGTAAACGGAGGCAACAGTGGCATGGTACCCGGGTTTCCGAGCAAGGCGAGTCAAGCATGCATCATTCCATCATCCCGAGGCGGGGCTGCGGCCACTTCCTTTTTTTTTCTGCAATTAATTTGTTAAATTAAGGGTTTGTAATAATTAATTAGCTAGGATAGTCGATTTATTATTTGGCCTGTAATATTTATTCGGACCCTTTGAGCGAGGGCAATTGTGTAATAAGTGTGTGTGAGTGTGTGTATGTCTTTCAACCCCACGTCTTTCTTCTCTTTTATTTACTAGCTTTCGATGGTTAGTTTAGGGCATATTTAAATTAGCATACCTTATATTATGCATGCGTGCATTCATACATTTGTCTTGCATGTACCGGGCTCGGCGCATCATGCTAACTGCATTGTATTTCAATTCCAAATTGAATACGTGTTATCTGTTGCATTTCACATGCCATGTTTAGGATAGCCGAGCCTGTCTAGATTGCATCTTTGCATGTGTTGCATTAGCCATTTTAAACATGAACTAGGATCATGCATATGATTACTAACTAGTTTCTGTTTTGGCTTGGAGTACTAGGTAAGCTTTTATGCTTTAGCATGCCATATGTGTGTGAATGTTGCCATGATAGCATAAATACCATGAGGCTAGCTGCTTATGTGATATAACTGCCTGAATGCCTGTGGGTGGAGGTTGAATTACCTAAATTGGAATAATGCATTAAAGCTGTGAGTTTTAAGCCCACTAGATAGTGGCAAAACCATTTTTTTCCTAAAGCCCACTTGAGGGTGGCAAAACCTGCATTTTAGCCTACTTGCGAGTAATAAACCATTTTAAAAACAAACATGCAATGTTTTATTCCAATTTAGGCGATTTGGTCTATACTTGTTTGCTGTGCGCATAACATAGTAATTCTAGGCTAATAACCGGAATAAGAGCACTTAATGTTTTCAAAACAAGATATCATGATTAGTAGAGGCCGATCTTTGATCGGGCGAGCGGGGGTGCTCATAGCTGACCTTCCCCAATCGTACCCAAGTTCCCGAGTTGAGGCAACTTTGGTGATGACGGACACGTGGCCTTAGGCAAACGAGTCAGGGTTTCCTAAATTCCCTTAAAATAAATATTTAGGTGGCGACTCTGTATCTGGCAAAGCAGTCCATGTTTGGCACTTATTTTCTAAAAATCTGTTTCTTTTCTCAAAACGATTTGCCGGATTTGGACTCTTTGGTTCAGATTAAGAACCGTGACAATTTGAGTCCGAATTGTAGTAGACCCACAAATGAACAGAACGGGGGTCCTCCTCCCGGGACGTTCAGGGACGTCTACAGTTTCTGGTGACTCTGTTGGGGATTTAGAGAACTTGACTCGAACTCATGATATCTTATTTTGACTATACTTATGTGTTTCTTTGCATTGCATGTGCATTGGTGCGCCTAGGACACCGTGTTTGCCGTCTGCTATTCCTGAACGGTTTGCCGGAGGCTTGTCTTGTCAAGGCATGACCATAAGGCTGACCGGTTGTGGGCTCTGCCAGTATGGGAACACAAACCCCGGTTTTACCGGGGCACCCTTTTGACCATTCGACCTAGTGCATATTCGGAATCCATAGTGACCATTCTTAGCTAGGACAGGTTGCTTACCCGATCATAGGTTGTTTGAAACCGTTGTGTGCGTAGTGAAACCCTAGCTCCTGACAAAATAGGATAGGGAAACCCTACCCCAAAATAGGGGTGTTTTTGGTTCTCACTTATTTGCTATGTGCTTTTGGAGTGCGTCTCTACAGGAATGCATGTATCAGTTTGCGAGTCTGGGTATCAGGCCTGCGGGCAGTAGTATTTGGGGAATCAGTTTTACCTAAGGGTATCAGTTTTGGGGACAGTTATTTGGGGAACAGTGATCAGTATTGAGTACAGTCGTTCCGCTATGCTCATATCCATTCTAGTGAAATTGAGCTGAGATGCTGTCTGTTTTCTCTTTTGCTAGGTAGTCCTGGAACTATAGCTTCAGAAGGCTCCACTATCCCCCAGGTACATTGGACTTGTGCTGATAGACTTTGTCGGGTCAGAGATTCAGTTCAAGGGCAATCAGTGTTCCTTTGCCAGAGGCAGGGTAAAAACGCCAGTCAGGCACAGATCATCAGTTCAACAGTCTTCGGATCAGCGGTCATTATCCATCTCACCTGTGTGCAGTTGGGTTGAGATATCTATTTTTTTACCTTAGGGAGATATACCGGTTGCTCAGTTAGACCAGGACAATATGTCGAGTCTGGAAGAGATGGTGCGCCAACTCCAGGATAGTATGAAAGCCATGCAACAAGACGCTGTCTGTCAAGTAGAATTCGCCAAGCAACAGGCTATGGTCATAGCCCAATAGGCAGAGACAATTGCCAGGCTAGAGCAGCAAATTGGAGTATCTACTTCACACCAGGCTCCTCCCTCACCAAGAGTTCCCATACTCGGGGAGGCAACCTACGTCCAGGATGATGCGGACATTCCAGTCAGGCCAGCTCCGCCCCCGGTTCTACCCCAGCTATCTAAAACACCCACCAACCTACCAGACTCCCCCTTTGAGTTCAAAACGGACCCCACAGCATTGAAAGTAAGCAAGCTTGAGAAATTGTTCAAAAAGTCTCAGGGGGCCCACTCTATTCCTAATATAGAGGATGGTTATACCGACTCAGTGGTGACATTACCGGATCAGTTCAAGATGCCACATATCGATCGATTCGATGGCTCTGAAGACCCAATGGTGCACCTCCAACTGTTTTCTGATATCTTGAGGCCAATGGGTTTGACCACAGCCCAGAAATTGTCACTATTCGGCCGAACCCTATCTGGGATAGCCGCAATCTGGTATGCGAAATTGGAGAACTCTGTGAAACAGAATTGGGAAGAGATGGCTGAGGCCTTCAGTGATCAATACTCCTACAACACACAGATTGAGGTCACGATTCGTGATCTTGAAGTCACTCGTCAAGAGCCAAAGGAGGGTTTCTCAGAGTTCGTCACGAGATGGAGAGCAAAGGCCTCAATGATGACTACAAGGCCTTTCGACAAAGATCAGATCAGGATGATTGTTCGGAATCTGCATGGCAAGTTGCTGCAAAAGATGGTCGTTCTACCTCTGTTTACCTTTCCAGCCCTTCATGAAATGGGGGTTCAAATCGAGGATGCCATCAGACAAGGGATCTTTGCAGAAGATAATGAGCCTTTGAAGAGGAATGTTGCTCGCAGTTCCAATGCTACTACTGATGGTAGCACAGCTGCGAAATGCTCAGAAGTAGACACTATCACCACTTCCCTCAATGGCCAAAAACCAACCACTTCAACTCGGCCCCAAGCCCGAAAATTTCATCCTCTTTACATAAGTCTCTCTCAAGCTTTGAAAAAGTTGCGAGAAGAAGGGCACCTAGAACTCCTAGAACCCCAACCCCTTTCAAACCCTCTTCCATCAAGATATGACCCAGCTAAATACTGTGCCTATCATCAACAACACGGTCATGATACAAACCATTGCATCCACCTCCGTCATAAGATTCAGGATCTTATTGACGAAGAGACCCTAGCCCCACCAAAAGGACCTCAGGTTAGTACTGACCCGTCACCTCTACATCTCAACCTCATCCATATACTGCCGTCCACCTACGACCCCAGCGTATACATCACCCCAGCCTATCTACCCAAGCCTGAGGTGTTTATCCCGGAAAGCATGGACTTATGCATGATGGGTGCATCTGAACCCCAATTATCCCAAACCCATGAACCCACTACTTCTGAGCTGATGAGGATGATCGAAGATCTTTAGAGAACTGTGGCAGATTTGGCCTTTGGAGTTTTGGCTCCGTCGTCAACCGCATCACATACCAGGGAATTCATATCAAAGGGCTCCTAACCTTGGGACGGGCTGCATCGGGAGAAGGCCAATCTCTTAGCAAAGTGGAGGCAAGTGGTAAGAACAAGGTAGGGGCAGGCATTGGTCCCTATGAACACCTTCAGTGGGATATTGAGGCTTTGAAAGCCGAAGGGCTGAACGAACAGCAAGTACTCGCAATTGTTGCAAAAACCGTGGATGACACTTTCGCCACTCAAAATGAGAGTAGTTCAAATCAAGGGGCAAGTCGGGAGAAAGGTCATTGCACCAGGAATGTCTCTTTCAGCTCCAATCCTACACTCAGAAGAGATCATTAAAAGTCAGCACCTGCCGACCCTTTCGCCGATACATCCAACGCAACCAGCTCACAACCTGCCAAATACCCACCTCGGGGCCAAAGGGTGTTCACCCCACTGTACATGTCTCTGTCAACGGCCCTAAGGGTCCTGATCGAAAAGGGGCATCTGAAGCCCCTGGAGCCGCGGCCACTGCCAGATAAACTCCCCCCCTCTCACAACCCGGCTAAGTACTGTGCCTTTCATTAACAAGTCGGCCATGATACTGACATGTGTTTTCGTCTTCGTCACGAAATACAAGATCTGATTGACGACGGGGTCATTGTCGCGCCAAGCTTTGGAAAGTCTATCGGCACTGGATCGGTGAACTTGGGGGATAATGTGACCATGTGATCGGGGGATGAACCAGCTGCGGGTGGCGCTCGATTTACTCCAGATGTGGCGTGTGGCACGCACTGTTTTGAGCATTTGCGAATACTAGTTTCTGACTTGGGTATTTAGGTCAGTTTTGTTGTGTTGTTTTAAGATTGTCTCTTTGTGTTGAGTCAGTCTTTTTGTTCCGGGTCTGTCTTGTTGTATCGAGTCAGTCCTGTTTTGTTAGAGTCAGGTGATTCCGGGGGTGTTACCTCGGGCATCACTATTTTGTTTTGTGTTTGGCTTTTTGCTTTCTTTTGAGTCTGTTTCTGCCATGGAGCCAGTTACACCAACAGTTATGAATGAAACAACAGTGGTTTTTCATGCTCTTGTGCTTGCTTCTGCCTTGTGCTAGTTGTGCCAGAAAGTTGAATGGAACGACAGTGCATTTCACCTGCTTTTCTGTGCTTTTAAGTCATTGCATTGACCTAAGTTTTTCAAAACTTTTCGAACATTGTGATGAAAACGAAGAGGAAGGAATTCCTCGGGATTTGCAAAAATTTGATCATTTGAGAGAAAGAGAGGCGTGCTAAGCCCTTAATGAATGAGATCATGCTTGTTAGTGTGAGTACTGAGAAGGATCCTGGCTTGATCTAGACTGGTTCTACATTGTCTTCAGTGCGAGCGATTAGTCGCTTTCTTAAAAGATTTCAAAAAATGTTTTGCGCGGTCCTGCGAAGACCTGTGTGGAATCGCTCTTGAGATTGTGCAGCCTAGGATCGCTCTCAGCCTTAAGACTCGACCCCTTGCTTTCAAACCTTGAACTTGCATTCAGAATGTTCAACGGTCAACCACAATGTGAGGCCTGTGTGGCCAGATTTGAAGCAGGCCATGAACTAGGGGCAAGAATATCAAATGTGATCAAAGGAAGCTTGCGAAGCTAGATCAGAAGCACCCTTGGAACTAGGGGCAGAAAAATGTCAGATGTGCTCGAAGAGCAGAAGATGGATCATCCTGCAAATCAATGAAGATCAGCAAGAATGCCAAGTCCGAGAAGGGAAGAAAGAAGAAAGTATTGCTGAAGAACAACGGAGTTCCTATCCACAACACTAGGGGCAATTCAGCCCCCATTGGATGGACTTCTACATTGTCAGCGAACAGCAGCCATTCTCCTGGATTCAGATGACTTCAGAATCTCAAAACCATTTGACATGGACAAAGCTACACTTTTACCCTTGAGAGGCTCGTTGGGCCGAAAACCCGGAAGGGCGACCCAGGCAAAAGTTAGAGCAAGAAAAAGAAGAAAAGAACAAAAAAAAATGCAAAGAAAAGAACAAAAACAAAAAAATGCAAAGAAAAGAACAAAAAAAAGAAAATCAAAAAAAAAATGAAAAGAAAAGAAATGAAAAGAATTGAAAAGAAAAGAAAAACAAAGCTCGCAAGGTTGAAAACCCAGAAGGGCGGCCTTGGCAAAAGTTGGAGCGCAAAAGGAGAGGTTAATACCTGAGTATACCTTATCCCTGAACTACGTAAGGCTTGATTCCCATCTTTGGGATACGTAGGCAACTTCATTCTGAAGTCCAGCTGTAAAAACACTTCAAATTTGACTGTGTCCATGTGATGGTTCTGGTCATCTTTGTCTTCTCTGTATCCGAGAGTGCGGTTGTGATCGTCACTCTAAGGACTGATTATAATGCGCTGCGGCATCATCCAAACAAGGGGCAACTTTCTGTTGCCATTCAATATACTGCGGCGTCATTCAAACAAGGGGCAACTTTCCGTTGCCATGCAGTGTGTAGACACCCCATTTTTGACCATCCTCAAGACTTGGACGTCACCGTTTGAACACTCGGTGATTATCCATGTTTGTGTTCGTTTGGAGTTCCCGGAGGTCTCGGCTACACGCCTTGCCTTAGGATCTTCGAACTCGACCGTTTTGTGTCTGGTTTTGCACCAAACACTTGTGTTTTGCCTTGGAGGGGCAGGGAATGCCTTGTGAGGCATCCCCACACATCACCGGCCATGGCTAGAGGCCACCGGCTGGTATTTTGTTGCCATCGGCAGTGTATATTGCCGGTCGGCAGTCCATTTTGTCAAAATGACAATTTTGGCCAGCCGACTACTGTTCATCTGCTTTTAGCAGATATTTTGTGCCAGCTGTGATAGCTGGCACCCACCCCATTCCCCTCCATACACGTGTATGGAGGGATTCCCCTCTTGAATGGCTTGTTTTGGAAGCCTTACAAGAGGGAATTGCCTATATAGGAGAGCTTCTTCTCTTGACATTGGGGTGAGACATTTTTAGACAGCTTTTGTAAAGCTTGAGTTCTAGGGTTAGGGTTTGATACATATTCTATCTCTATAAGTGTGTGTTTTGTCCCACTTTTGCTCACAAACACACACTAACACACCATCTCTTGGACTTGAGACCCTTGGAGGGTTGTTTTAGTGTTTTGGAGCTGGATTTAAGCCAAAGAAGGCTGTTGGAGCATTGCTTGTGAAGGAGGGCTTCAAGGGTAAGAAACTTCCCTTTTATTCCCCATTTTTGCATTGCTTTTCTACCTATCTTAGAACTATTTTTGTGCTTAGTATATAATACAAAAAAGTTCTGTTTTTAAGCCCTCTTGATTGTTTGTTAAGAGTGTTTTGTGGTTTGGAGGTGTTTGACCACCCTTAGGCCTTGAGAGGCCCTATTTTGTGCCATTTTTGGTGAGCTCCGGGACTTTGGTGCTTGGGCCTCCTCACCACTGAAATCTTGAGGGATTTCAATGGTGAAAATGGTGCCTTGAAGTCTCAAGAAGGAGAGGGTCACCCCTTCTCCTTGTTGTCCTTGAAAAGGACCAATTTTGGCCTCTTAAGGGAGCATTATGTTTAAAGGTTTGTTGATCATGCCATGGCTGTATTTTATGCTTATATTGTCATGATTTAACTTTGTATTAAGTTGGTTTTGGTACACCATGCATGCTTAGCATACCTACCATGTAATGCCATGTTATTGCCTTAATATGCCTTAGGTTGTTAGCCTTCATTCTAGCATGTTTTAGGCTTAACCTTGTGAAGGTTTTGTGTTTATTTTGCCATGTTTAAGGTCTGTCCATTGTTGTTTGGGTCGATCATAGCTTGCATTGCATAGCCCCTTTGCATTTTTGGCTTGTTGGCCTTGAGTGTGTAAGTGTATAGCATGCCATTCTTGCATGGACTTAGTGGGTTGGGATCATTTTTTCATGTCATTTCAGTCCCTAAGACATGCTTGTCTGCTTGCCTTGGACGCCTCTTTGAAGCTTTGAAAGCTTGCCTTGTACGCCCTATGTTTTGACCATTGTGCATGCCTTTGAATTTGAGCCACTTAGATGCTATCTAAGTAGTCCTTTGGCCTTGTTTTAACATGCTAAAAATCTGTTTTTAGTTGTTTCATGCATGCCATGTTTGTCTTGCTAAGTGTGGTCTAATACCCCTTTAGCTTGCCTTGATACTTGGACCATTTGCATGCTAATGTTTGTCTTGTTTGAGTTGGTTTGGCACCCCTTATAACATGATTTTCAAAGCTTATGTTGCATGCCTAGTGTCCATGTTATGCTTCTTTTAAGTGTGCTTGAGAGTTGCTTGTTTAATGCCTAAGTATTGGTCCAATTTACTTGCATGCGTGTATGTGTGTTTGGCCTCACTTCCTTAGCATTTTGGCCACTGTTTTGGGCCTATTTAGAGCTGCCTAAATCATGTTTAAGTCCATCTTTTCATTAGTTTGCATTGCCTCATGCTTGCTTGTATGCTTGCATAAGTGCCTTGCCATGCCATGTTGCATCCTTAGCTTGCATGCCTAGGTTGCATTGCATCTTGCATGCATGCTTTGTCCCTTGATTAGTGATAGGGATTGGGCTTTGGTTTGTTTGTTTGCATTGCATTTCATTTGAAATGAAAGATGCACACTTGGCCTCTTGGGCCATCACGCATTCAAATGCGCGATTGGTGGTCCAAGAACCAAGGACCATGCCCTTTTGAGTTGTACACATGATAAGAGGCTTGGTTGGTGCATACATGGTTTGGATTGCATTGCCATACAAGGTTCTGCCCTCTGCTGCTGTGAGTTGCAGGTTCTGCAGGAACTTTTTGCCGACCGGCAATATTTAGTGCCGACCGGCAATGTATTGGTGGCCGATAGCCTCATTTCCAGCCGATGATCACATGCTGCAGCCGGTGGCCATTCTACTCAGCCGATGGTGATCCCCAGTATCTGAAGAAGCATCTCTGAGACTTTGGCAGTCTTCAGAAGGGCAGAGCAGGGAAAACAGAGGCAGTCTATCCATGGTAGTGCAATTCCGAGCAGGACCCGAGCATGCGTTGCATCAGGCTCTCCTCCCGAGGCGGTTTACTATTTTTCCTAGTTTAGTTAGTTGTTAACTAATTAGGCAATTTGTAATATTTAATTAGCTTGCGTAGTTAATTAATTTGTATTATTCTTTTGGTCCCTCCGAGCGAGAGCGAATCTGTAATAAGTGTGGGTGCGTGTGTGTGCATGTCTTCCAATCCCCACTTCTTTCTTCCCTTTTATTTACCTGCTTATGATGGTAGATTAGGGCACGTCTAAATTAGCATACCTTATGCTATGCATGCGTGCATCCATGCATTTGTCTTGCATGCACCAGGCTCGGTACATCATACAAACTGCATTGTATTTTCAATTCCAAATTGAATACGTGATAATTGTAGCATTTCACATGCCATTTTAGGGTTAGCCGAGCCTACTCTAACTGCATCCTTGCATGTGTTGCATTAGCCACTTAACATGAACTAGGACATGCATATTTGCTAACTAGTTTATTGTTTTGGCATGGAGTACAATGTAAGTATTTATGCTTTAGCATCTCGCATGCGTGTGAATGTTAACATGACAGCATGATTACCATGTGGCTAAGTGCTTATATGAGATAAACTGCCTGATTGCCTGTGGGTGAAGGTTGGATTGTTTGAGTTGGAAAAACTCGTTGAAATCCGTGTTTTAGCCTACTTGCGAGTAGCAAATTCCAAAACATTTTCAAAACAAACGGATAGGCAATGCTTGTTTCCAAATTAGGCAATCTAGTCTATACTTGTTTGCTGTGCGCATAACATAGTAAATCTAGGCTAATAACCGGAACAAGAACACATAATGTTTTCAAAATCGGATATCATGGTTAGTAGAGGCCGATCTTCGGATCGGGCGAGAGGGGGTGCTCATAGCTGACCTTCCCCAATCGTACCCAAGCTCCCGAGCCGAGGCAACTTTGGTGATGACGGACACGTGGCCTTTGGCACCGAGTCAGGGTTTCCTAAATTTCTCAAAATAAAATATTTAGGTGGCGACTCTGTATCTGGCAAAGCAGTCCATGTTTGGCACTTCTTTTCAAAATCTGTTTTTCTCAAAACGATTTGCCAGAGTTGGACTCTTTGGTTCAGATTAAGAACCGCAACAAACAGAAAGGGAGTCCGAACTGTAGAGCGAAGCCCACGGGCGCGTCTACACAGTGTCCTTTAGACAAGGGGCAATTTTCCATTGTTTATGGATCCGAGGTCGTGCATCTCAAGAGTAGGCTCCGTGCTCGTTGAGCAGTGGCCGTTTGCAAAAACAGTTTTTGAGAATTTTTACTGAGGCTGACTAATTTTCTCAAAAATTTGCTCCATTTTTTTTCAAAAACTGGACCATATCTTGGACCCAAAAAGGAAAATTTTTAGTGCTCATAACCCGACTTGCATGATTTCAAATCAAAAATTGAACAAGCGTGTTAATCTAACTCTCATTTTGGTCAAAATTGTTTTAGTAGAAAGCCAAAAACAAAAAATGGTCAAAATAATGAACTAGGGGCACAGTTGAGTCAGGCTTCCTGTCTTTCCCCCATTTTCAACATACTTGCCAAGAAGGGCACTCTACCTGCCAGAAGAGGGCACAACTGAAGTTAACAACAAAGGGCTGAAAGCTCTCTCATCCTCCAAGCAACGAGGTATCAAGCCAAGTGCGAAGCACGAATTGGAATGGATCAAGTTATTCCACTCCGAGGCATCGACTAAACGTCATTGGAAGAAGTAGCCGCGAGCTAATAATTTTGGGCAACAGCCCGCAACTTCTTGTTTATCCATCAACCACCCAGGAGAGGGATATAAAATGAGAGACTGAAGAACAGAGAGGTGTACGTTGAGAGAAAAAGTAAGAAAAGGGTTTTGAGAGAAAAATAGAGCCTGACGGCCGAGTGATGTGAGAATCACAAATGAGAAAGGGTGGGAAACAATACCTGGAGAAACTGGCTCCTCGCGATCTGAGAGGTCTGTCGTCTTCGTAATACATCTGAGTGTCGTCTCTTTTGTTTTGTTTGTCTCGATTCTTGTCTTGAGTCGTTTCGAGTGTCAGTAGATGTGTTTAGGTTGTTTACCTTTTGTTTTCAGTTGTTGAGTCATTTTTGCTGTGGTCAGTCGTAGGCTCAATACCCAGTTAAGAACTCGCTTCTCAATCTAAAATTCCAGAATAAAATCGTTTTGTGCTCAGAGTGCTGTGCCATTCTCCAAAACAAGATTTGTTCTTTCATAAAACCGCAGGGTTCAACCCAGGTCATGTGAGAACAGTAAAACCAGGACCAATCTGAAGCTATATAGGTTCCGGACTGCAAAGCAAAAGAAAAGAGCGAAAATCGAAGCATCTGAGTGTGCTTCAACTTCAAAAAATTCCGTGATTGTATTCTAGATGTACCTTGTCAAGCCTTGTCAATGCTCTGAAGTATGAGTGTGCCTCTACCTCAAGCGCAAGATCAAGCCTGCTTCAAAGTTATGCACCCTTCCACCCGCATTATTATGCACTCTTCCACTTGTATTGTCTTGCACACTTTACTTGCATTTATTTGCATCTTGTGTTATCTTTTATCGTTTATCCTTTTACGCTGAGCAGCGTTTGGGATCGTTGTCCTCCGGGACTTTCTCAGGTTGTGCCAGGCACGCGCCTGATAGTTTGTTGGACCTCTTCTCACGATTTCGGCGTGGTTTGAGTGTCCCATTCCTTACGCGATTTCAGCGTGTTTGGAATTTATCCCAGGTTGCGTTGTAGACGCGCTGGGCAGATTGTTGGACCTCCTCTCACGATTTCAGCGTGGTTTGAGTGTCCCGTTCCTTACGCGATTTCAGCGTGTTTGGAATTTATCCCAGGTTGCGTTGTAGACGCGTTGGGCGGATTGTTGGACCTCCTCTCACGATTTCAGCGTGGTTTGAGTGTCCCGTTCCTTACGCGATTTCAGCGTGTTTGGAATTTATCCCAGGTTGCGTTATAGACGCGCTGAGCGGATTGTTGGACCACCTCTCACGATTTCAGCGTGGTTTGAGTGTCCCGTTCCTTATGCGATTTCAGCGTGTTTGGAATTTATCCTAGGTTGCGTTGTAGACGCGCTGCGCGGATTGTTGGACCTCCTCTCACGATTTCAGCGTGGTTTGAGTGTCCCGTTCCTTATGCGATTTCAGCGTGTTTGGAATTTATCCCAGGCTGTGTTGTAGACGCGCTGGGCGGGTTGCTTTTGGACCTCCTCTCACGATTTCAGCATGGTTTGAGTGTCCCGTTCCTTACGCGATTTCAGCGTGTTTGGAATTTATCCCAGGTTGCGTTGTAGACACGCTGGGCGGGTTGCTTTTGGACCTTCTCTCACGATTTCAGCGTGGTTAGAGTGTTCTTTTCCTCACACGATTTCAGCGTGTTTGGATTTTATCTCGGGACGCGTAAAGCGCGAGCTCGAGCGGTTTCTGACCTCCTCTCACGATTTCAGCGTGGTTTGAGTGTCCCGTTCCTTACGCGATTTCAGCGTGTTTGGAATTTATCCTAGGTTGCGTTGTAGACGCGCTGGGCGGGTTGCTTTTGGACCTCCTCTCACGATTTCAGCGTGGTTAGAGTGTTCTTTTTCTCACACGATTTCAGCGTGTTTGGATTTTATCTCGGGACGTGTAAAGCACGAGCCCGAGCGGTTTCTGACCTCTTCTCACGATTTCAGCGTGGTTAGAGTGTCTCTTTTCCTCACACGATTTCAGCGTGTTTGGAATTTATCTCAGGACGCGTGAAGCGCGGCCCTGGGCGGGTTGTATCTCGGGACGCGTGAAGCGCGAGCCCGAGCGGTTTCTGACCTCTTCTCACGATTTTAGCGTGGTTAGAGTGTCTCTTTTCCTCACACGATTTCAGCGTGTTTGGAATTTATCTCAGGGCGCGTGAAGCGCGGCCCTGGGTGGGTTGTATCTCGAGACGCGTGAAGCGCAAGCCCGAGTGGTTTCTGACCTCTTCTCGCGAATTTTGCGTGGTTAGAGTGTTCTTTTCCTCACACGATTTCAGCTTGTTTGGAATTTGTTTACCTCTTCTCACGATTTCAGCGTGATTGGAGCCTCTTCTTCCTCACACGATTTCAGCGTGTTTGGAATTTATCTTAGGTTGCGTGGAACGCGCTCCTGATTGATTTTCTTTGTTCTTCCTCCACTCACGAGTCCAGCGTGGTTGGAGTATGTCACCCTTTGCATCTATTGTACTCTCTGTTGCATCGCATCTATTATCTATTGCATCACATCTGTTACATCCATGGCATCATATCTGTTTTATCGTCTGGTCTAGGAGACCTTAAGTCCTCTAAAGGTGCAATTCCTTTGGTGTTTGTCGTGCCCGAACGACTTCCAGTAGTCTGGTATAGCCACCTGCCTGTGTTTGCGGTGAGTTCCTAGGAGACCAACTGAGACGGTGGAAACTAGAGTTCGAATGGCTCATGCCTAGAACACAAAGGTTCGGGATCTCCAAGACTAAAGTCTGGTTTAAATACCCAGGGGTATATCCTCGGCTTGAAATCTGTATAGCAGCACCATAGATTGAGATAGCATCTGTATGCACCTTAATTCTGGATACTGATCCAACCTAGTCGGTCACCCTGTTGGAGAATAGGGAAAGCTGCCGCCGCAGCCAGGGAGAAAAGTAGTACCTGCAGTTTAACCAAGGAGAAGGGGAAGGTCCCCAGCAGCATGAGGTAGGTCATTGCCAATTGCCCCTGTAAGGTACCTTCGCTTTCTAGCTATTACATTGCATTGCATGGCATAAGTCCAACTTTCAAACCGGCTTCGCGTAGCGTATAAGTCCCATTTTCAAACTGGCTTCGCGTAGCGTATAAGTCCAATTATCAAAAATCTTCCTGCATAACATTTTGCATCCTGCCCTTGAACTACGCTGGTTTGATTCCTTGCAAAGGGATACGTAGGCAACCTGCGGGTTTAACCAATTGCATCTGTATTTTGTTTGTTTGTCCAAGTCTTCGGCCTTGTCAAAAATGGGTCGTCTCGGGGCTTTGACATTCACTCACGCCACTTCTTGACTTCTGAGTTCTGCCAAAGAAGGGCAACTGTAGACACCCCATTTTTGACCGCCCTCAAGACTTGGGCGTTACTGATGGTTTACTTGGTGGGGAAAGGTGTGCAGGGTAAAGGTCCAGTTTCTTCGGCAAGGAGAGAGGCAAATCTCAACTTCACACCCCATTTTGGACCAAAGTTATTTTGGATGGTTTTTAGACCTTAAAACCTTCTCTTTCAAAACATTTTTGAAATAAAGTTTCTACAATGTTCCGAGGCTCACATTTTGTCAAATGATGCGCTTTTCGATAAACCGAGCAAGGACAAAGTGGAAATGAATGAAGAGAGATGAAATCTTTGAAAAATCTTTCAAAACACCTTCTTTAGGGGTTCATAGTTGAAGAAAAGAGGAGAAGAGAGAAGAAACCTAGTTGAGAAAGAAGATGGGTATGAATCGCTAAGAGAGAGTCGAGCGGTCCTTGCCAAATCAGGTTTATCTGTCTGTGTACTTGGAGTTAAGCTATGAGGCCACCATCGTTGGAAAGAAGACTTCCGGGGCTTCATTTTGCACTCAAGAATCTCCTTAGGCCGAGTCCGGATGGGGGAGATATGATTGGTCGAAGTTGGGCATCATCCCGGTTGGACCGAAACTGAGCAACCTTCACCAAAACAAGCATAACTTTTTTCACAGTTGGAATTTTGATGCAAGGCTGGTGCCGTTGGAAAGCTTACTTCCGGGGCTTCAATTTGGACACAAGAATGACCTAAAAAGGAGTTCATACGAAGAAGTTATGCCCTTTTGAAGTTAGACCTGCAGAGTAGATTTTTCCTGCCGGCCGACCAGAACAGATGGCCGACCGACCAAATAGATGGCTGACCGACCAGTTAAAGTAGCCGGCCGACCAATTTTGCTAGCCGACGACCTTCCGATGTATTCTACAGATTGAATGGATGCCAGCTGTGCCAGTTGGAGGGCACAGACTGGATCCTCCATACACGTGTATGGAGGATCTTTGCTCTTGGTTTGAAGCTTCTAAGAGAAGCTTTAGTCTCTTGGCTCTATAAAGGAAGGCTCCCCTCTCCTTTGCCATGGTTCTAAATTTTCAGAGGCTCATACACACACACTCCTCCATATCTCTCTATTCCAACCTCCAAACACCCTTGTTCTTGGCCATTTTACACTACAACTCCTAGCCTACCACCTCCACCATCCATTCCGGCCCCTTGATGCTGATTTTCAGAGGTTGAGAGCTCACAATCTTGGACCAAAAGCTACTGCATTGCTGTGCTACAAGGGTAAGTCCTCATTTCCCCTTTTCTTGCATTCTTTTGCTTCATTACTTAGCCCCATTTGCAAGCATTTCTGGGCCTTGACCTAAACTGTAAAGTGTCTTGTTTTGATCTCCTCTTCAACTTTGTTTAAGGGAACTTTGTTGTTTCAGGTCATCTACTTCCCCTTACCCTCTATCTCTCTTTTAGGGCTATTTTTGCATCCTATTTTAGCCTTACTTGTGAACATTTTCGAGATTTGTTATAAACTGGAAAAAGTCTTGTTTTGACCTTCTATTTAAGTTTGTTTGAGGTCGCTTTTCTGTTTGGAATCATCTCCTTCCTTGCATGCTTCATTTCCACATGCTTTGAGCCATGCATTTGAGCATTTGCATTGGCCTTGTTTTGGCCTCTTAGCCACTGAAATCCAATGGATTTTCAGTGGCTTTGATGAGGTTTTGAGCTTTGAAATCATAGAGGGGTGACCCTCTCACCCCTCATTCTTTTTACTAGCATGATTGGCCTTCCAAAGGGACCCCTTTTTGCATGCTTTGAAGTCATGTTTTAGGCCTCATTCTAAGGGTTTTGAGGTCTGCCTTAGCTCTGTCCAAGGCCCTTTTGGCCATATTTTATGTCCCTCATGCATGTGTGGAACAACCCTCCTCAAGGCCTTTCAAGAGGACCTTCCATTGTATGCTTTATCGATCAATTTCAGGCCCTTTTTGGTGAGTTTTAGGGCTGTCATATTTGATTTCCAGAGTTGGTTTTGCTATGCTAAGTGTTCATCATATATGTGTTGAGTAACCCCTTGCATGCCCTTTCAAAGGAGCTCATCATTTTTGCACTTGTTGGCTACATTTCAATGGTTATTTGGGCATATTTTGATATGTTTTATTCACTGTTTTTGGCTGGTTTGATGAGTTCTCATACGCTTCATATACATGCCACGTAAACCATGCTTGCTAGCCAAATTTGCATGCTATTTTAGTCCATCATGTTAACATTTGTTGGTCATGCTTTAAACTAGAAATGTGCATGTTTTGGGACTGCCTTGGCTCTGTCTTTGTGCTTCATGGTCAAATAATGCTTGCTTTGCATAGTTATAGTTCAATACATGTGCCTAATTTTGAGTTTCGGGGGCTATTTCATGCATTGGGTGGCATATTTGCATGTTTCGGGACCATTGAGCATCATACCTCAGTGCTGGAGCATATGCCATTGCATGCCATAATTCATCCTTTCAATGCCTTTGTGGAGTTGTGTTTTGTGCCTTAGACTCGGGGCCATTGCATTGTGCATGTTTGCATGCATCTTGGTTGCCTCATTTTCATCACATGGCCACTGATTTTGGCATGCTTGCGAGTTATCCATGTTGGTTTAAGTCCATCATCGCATGTTGTTGCATGCCATGTTTGCTTACATGTTTAGGTTGCATGCCTAGTATACATTGCTCATTTGCATGTTCATGTTGCATACTTAGCCTCCATGCCTAGGTTGCATTTCATTGAGCATGCATCCCTTGCCTCTTGATCAATCATGATAGGGGTTGGGGCCCTTTGATGTGTTTTGTGCTTGCATTTCATTTGATATCGAAGTTGCACACTTGGCTTTTGGGCCATCTGCATTGAAATGCGTGATTGATGGCCCGAGGGTCGAGGGCCATGCTCCCTTGAGTCTGTTGCATGATAGGAAGTGTGGCCATGCACACATTTGCTTGAAAATCCCATGCCATGCCTTGTCTGTCCTCTGCTGCTGTCAAAACAGGATTCTGCAGGAACATTTGGCCGACCGACTACCTGTAGTGCCGACAGGCCAAAGATAAATAGCCGATGGTGCAACAACTGGTCAATGATCACATTCACATGGCCGGTGGGCTTAAATTATGGCCGGTGACATTCCAAAACACTCAGGGAGTGATTCAGAAGGGTTCTGGAAACTTTCATAAATTTCAGAGGAGTAGGGCAGTGTAAACGGAGGCAACAGTGGCATGGTACCGGGTTTCCGAGCAAGACGAGTCAAGCATGCATCATTCCATCATCCCGAGGCGGGGCTGCGGCCACTTCCTTTTTTTTTCTGCAATTAATTTGTTAAATTAAGGGTTTGTAATAATTAATTAGCTAGGATAGTCGATTTATTATTTGGCCTGTAATATTTATTCGGACCCTCTGAGCGAGGGCAATTGTGTAATAAGTGTGTGTGAGTGTGTGTATGTCTTTCAACCCCACGTCTTTCTTCCCTTTTATTTACTAGCTTTCGATGGTTAGTTTAAGGCATATTTAAATTAGCATACCTTATATTATGCATGCGTGCATTCATACATTTGTCTTGCATGTACCGGGCTCGGCGCATCATGCTAACTGCATTGTATTTCAATTCCAAATTGAATACGTGTTATCTGTTGCATTTCACATACCATGTTTAGGATAGCCGAGCCTGTCTAGATTGCATCTTTGCATGTGTTGTATTAGCCATTTTAAACATGAACTAGGATCATGCATATGATTACTAACTAGTTTCTGTTTTGGCTTGGAGTACTAGGTAAGCTTTTATGCTTTAGCATGCCACATGTGTGTGAATGTTGCCATGATAGCATAAATACCATGAGGCTAGCTGCTTATGTGATATAACTGCCTGAATGCCTGTGGATGGAGGTTGAATTACCTAAATTGGAATAATGCATTAAAGCTGCGAGTTTTAAGCCCACTAGATAGTGGCAAAACCATTTTTTCCTAAAGCCCACTTGAGGGTGGCAAAACCTGTATTTTAGCCTACTTGCGAGTAGTAAACCATTTTCAAAACAAACATGCAATGTTTTGTTCCAATTTAGGCGATTTGGTCTATACTTGTTTGCTGTGCACATAACATAGTAATTCTAGGCTAATAACCGGAATAAGAGCACTTAATGTTTTCAAAACAAGATATCATGATTAGTAGAGGCCGATCTTTGATCGGGCGAGCGGGGGTGCTCATAGCTGACCTTCCCCAATCGTACCCAAGTTCCCGAGCCAAGGCAACTTTGGTGATGACGGACACGTGGCCTTAGGCAAACGAGTCAGGGTTTCCGAAATTCTCCCAAAATAAATATTTAGGTGGCGACTCTGTATCTAGCAAAGCAGTCCATGTTTGGCACTTCTTTTCTAAAAATCTGTTTCTTTTCTCAAAACGATTGCCGGATTTGGACTCTTTGGTTCAGATTAAGAACCGTGACAATTTGAGTCCGAACTGTAGTAGACCCACAAATGAACAGAACGGGGGTCCTCATCCTGGGACGTTCAGGGACGTCTACAGCCACGTGTCCGTCATCACCAAGATTGTCTCGGCTCGGGAACTTAGGTACGAAAGGGGAGGGTCATGAATTAAGTACCCCCGCTTGCCCGATCAAAAATCGGCCTCTACTAATCATGATGTGATTCCTATTTACATTATAGGCTCTTGTTCCGATTTATTAGGCTAGCATTACTATATGATGCGCACATAAGTATAGACTAATTTGCAAAAATTGGAATACTTGATTCATGTTTGTTTTGAAAATAGTTTGCGAATGTGCCATTTAAAAAGGTGGGCTCAAATGTACATGAATCAAACTATCCTAATTCAAGCAATTAGCCTTCATCCACAGGCATTCAAGCAATTAGCTGCATGGTAAGCATGCTTTGATATGGCAACACTAACATACAATGCAATATGCTAAAGCGAGTAACGGCTCACCTATTACTCTAAGCCAAAAAAGATGATAAAGTTAGAAAGATGTATGATCCTAACTATGCAATATGACTAATGCAACACATGCAATATGCAATTACTAGGCTCAGTTACTAATTATGGCATATGAAGCAATTTGATAGCATGCGGTCTAAGCACATATTCAAGGAAGTGTTTAACTAACAATGCAAGTTAGAATGATGCGTCGAGCCTTAGTGCATGCAAAACAAGTGGATGCAAACATAAAGTATGCTAAACAAAACATGATGCCTTAAAGTAACCATCATAAATACTTAAATAAAAGGGAGAAAGAGGTGGGGTTGGAAGACATACATGTTATTACAATATTGTGCCCTCACGCAGGAGGGTCCGAACAAACTAAATAGCTAAGCTAATTACTACGAATTAACTAACTATTACAAAACGAATGAATAAATTAGCTAAGCTACTTAACTAATTATTACAAGACAAAATTAGATAACTAGTCTAGCTAACTAATTATTTACAACACTTTACAAAATTAACTAGCTACAACTAATTAATTACAACAAATATCTAGCTAAGTAATTAGATTAAACAGTCTCGGGAAGCGAGGAGTACTCATGCATGTACGCGGATTTCCATCCGAAAAAGTCACTGTTCTGCTGCTAGGAAGTCTCTGTTGCACAGTAGAACACTTGCACTATTTTTTTTTTACCTCAAAACCAATTCCATTCCATTTCAAAAGGCCACTGCTGGGTTTTACAAAGGTGGCCAGCAGGCTAGAAATGGTGGCCTGCCGTCCCCAATTAGTGGCCTACCAGCCACTGATGCCTGGTTTTTCCTGCTACAATAGAGAGCAAACAAAGTAAGCACAGGTATTCTCAAGAGATGTTTGCACAACTTACCCCTCCTTATCATCAAACAGCTCAAATGAGTAGTAAATTTGGTTCACAGACCATCAATGGATGCAATTTCATTGCATGATGGCCTATGAATCAAAGTGTGCAAGTTAAATAAATACAACAAATAATGACTCTTAAACCCCCTCCTTATCATGAATGATCAAGGGAAGTAGTTAACAACAAATCTTGAGCCATTTACATCAGTCATGAGTATGAAACAACTCAAGACTCAAGGGTTCAATTAACGTCCGATTGAACCCAAACCAAATTATTATCTTACATCACTTTTAGTCCTCATTTTATTACTCCATTTTAATTACCAACCATTCCTTAGTCAATTAAGTCCAAAGGTGAGCTTTAAGTCCTCTAATGGAAAGGAGTACCAAACTAAGAGTTGTTCTAGGCATGAGAGAGATAGAGAGAGATGTCATACCATTGGTAATGAATCCCCAAAGAGATTAAACCATTAAGCACAACAACCTCAATCTCAAGCTTAAACAAACAACCGGTTTGAAACAACTTTCAAAGAAAATAAAATGCCAAGAAAAAGGGGAGGTTGCAGAGATGATTAGAGATGAAAATAAGTATGGAAAATAAGAAATAAATACTATCAACTCAAATAGGTTGGTGGTTAAGGCCTAAACCACCAAGCCTATGAAGACCATTACACTATAAGCATGTAATATAAAGCATAAATGAAACTAACACATAAAAACAGTCCTAATATACACTAAAAAAATGCTAGAATTGAAGTGAAAATAGCTAAAAGGGTAAGCTAAACATAGAGTTATATAAGCTAGAAAACAAGACACAAGAAGGGAAGGCTACCTCCTCCATTTTTGGACTTCAAAACAACATTTTAGCCACTAAAAAAGCTCTGAAAATCAGTGTTTAAAAGTTGGAAAAAAAAGTTGAGGAAGAGATGGGAAACACAAGTGTAAAGGCTTAGGAGACAACGTGTAAAGAAGGGTGGTTAACCCCTCTACCTTTAATAGCCTTAAACCACAAGCTTCAGCCCATAAAAATAGTCCAAAAATAGTGAGAAAATATGAGGTAAAAGTAGTGTAGAGAAGGCCAAGGTTATACCTCTTGAAGAGGAATAACACTTTTGTTCACAAACCAACAAGTTCTCACTCTCAAAGCCTGAAATTTGGATTCAATAATCTCAACTATGAGAGCTCCAATATTGGTTTAGGAAGTGTAGAGAGAGAGTATATAGGTTGCAAGATAGAGATAGAGAGAGAATTTCAAGAATTTGAGGTTTTGGAATTTTTTGTAATCTTAAATCAAGAAGGAAAGCCTGGTATATATAGAAAAACAGCCCCTCAGGTTGAAAATATCATGCCTGGAACAGCTAGAGGTTTTGGGGGACAGCTGGCCAAAAATATCTGGGTTTTTCACTAGTGGTTGGCAAGCCAGAAGTGTGAATTGCCGGCCACAGAAAATCTGCTTCTAGGCTCGACTTCAAATAGGCATATCTTCTTCATCCGAACTCGGTTTTAGGTCACTGTTGAGTCTAAATTGAAGCCCCGGAAGTCTAATTTTCAATGGTGGAAACTTCACATCTAAATTCTAAGTGTGCAAAGAGACATGCCTATTTTAGTGAAGGTTGCTCATTTCTATCTTAATCGGATTGATGCCTGACTTCAAACAGCCATATCTCCCTCATCCGGACTTGGCTTTAGGAGATTCTTGAGTCTAAATTGAAGCCCCGGAAGTCCAATTTCCAATGGTGGTGGCCTCAAAACTAAAATCAGAGTGTACAAAGAGATAGGCCTGATTTAGTGAAGGTTACTCAGCTCTCTTAACGGTTTCAAGCTCAACCATTTTCCTAACTAGTTTTCTTCCCTTCCCTCCCCTCCTATTTTCTTCAACTCCAAATCTATCAATAAGAAGTTTTTAAAGATTTTTTAAAGAGTTCACCTCTCTTCCATTTATTTCCACTTTGTCCTTACTCGGTTTACCGAAAAGTGTAATTTTTAACAAAATGCGAGCCTCAAAACATTGTAAAAATATTTTCAAAAATATTTTGAAAGAGAGGGTTTTAAGGTCTAAAATAGTTTTGGTCAAAAATGGGGTGTAAGGTTGGGATTTAGAAGCTCTCCTTGCTGAAGAAGTCGAACGTTTGTACAGCATAACTTTCATCATCGAGTGATTAACCTGAGGCGTCCAAGTCTTAAGGGTGGTAAAAAATGGAGTGTCTACAGTAGTGAGGAGTGACAGAGGTGGTGAGTATGATGCACCATTTGAGGAATTTTTTTCTAAACATGGTATTATTCACCAAACCACTGCACCCTATTCTCCTCAATCAAATGGAATTGCTGAGAGAAAGAATCGAACTCTTAAAGAGATGATGAATGCCATGTTGATTAGTTCAGGGTTACCTCAGAACTTGTGGGGGGAGGCAATTTTGTCTGCGAATTTTATCCTTAACAGGGTACCTCACAAAAAAATCAATCAAACACCTTATGAAGTATGAAAAGGTCGACGACCTACCTACAATTACCTCAAAGTGTGGGGGTGTTTGGCCAAAGTGGCAGCCCCTAGTCCCAAAACGACTAAGATAGGACCAAAAATCGTTGATTTTGTGTTCATTAGTAATGCAAATAATAGTAGTGCATATAGATTTTTAGTTTATAGATTTGAAAATCCTGATATGCATGTAAACACTATTATTGAGTCAAAGAATGCGTCGTTTTTTGAACACATTTTCCCTTGCAAGGAAACTGAAGAGTGAAGTTCAAGTAAAAGAACTTTTGATACTGCTATGGGTAGCAGTAAAGACCACAATGATAATGAAGTAGATGAACCTAGACGTAGCAAGAGGGCTAAGATCTCTAAATCATTTGGTCCAGATTTTCTGACATACTTATTAGAAAATGAGCCTCAAAACTTTAAGGAAGCAATGTTAAGTCCTGAAGCTCCATTGTGGAAAGAAGCTGTGAATAGTAAAATTGAATCAATTCTGCAAAATCATACTTGGGAACTGGTGGATCTTCCACCAGGGTGTAAATCTCTTGGAACAACTAGAAGGGTTTCAAGTTCCTGGCCAAGAGAAAAAGGTTTATAAACTTGTCAAATCCCTTTATGGATTAAAACAAGCTTCAAAACAATGGCATGGAAAATTTGATCATGCTATGCTTTCGGATAGTTTTAAGATAAATGAATATGATAAATGCGTCTATGTTAAAAGCACAGACAAAGGCTATGTCATAGTTTGTCTTTATGTGGATAACATGCACATTATTGGAAACAATAATGACATGATTAAATCCACAAAGAAAATGTTGAACAAAAAGTTTGACATGAAAGATCCAAGAGTAGCAGATATAATTTTAGGAATAAAAATTACTAGAACATCTAAAGGATATGCTTTACCTCAGTCTCACTATTTTGAGAAAATTCTAGAGAAATTTGGAAAGCATGCCGACCATCCTGCTAAAACACCTGTTGACATTAGTCTTCATTTGTCAAAAAATACAGGTGCAGACATATCACAATTAAAGTACTCTTGGATAATCGGAAGCTTGATGTACTTGATGAATTGCAGTAGGCCAGATATAGCCTATGTTGTTAGCAAATTGAGTAGGTACACAAGTAATCTAGGATCCGATCATTGGAAAGCAATAATTAGGGTACTTAGGTATCTAAGACATATCCAAAATTACGGCTTACATTATACCAAATATCCAGCAATGCTCGAGAGGTACAGTGATACGAATTGGATATTGGATACTAAAGACTCAAAATCCACTAGTGGATACGTCTTTACCCTGGGAGGTGTTATAGTCTTTTGGAAATCCTCTAAGCAAACATGCATAGCAAGGTCGACAATGGAATATGAGTTTATCGCATTAGATAAAACAGGAGAAAAAGCAGAATGGCTTTGTAATTTTTTAGAAGACATTCCAATGTGGCCTAAACCTGTGCCAGCGATATGCATTTACTGTGATAGTGAAGCAGCAATAGGACGGACACAGAATCATATGTATAACGGTAAGTCTCGACACATTCGTCGAAGACATAATACCGTTAGACATTTGCTCTCACATGGAATAATTTCCGTAGAATATATAAAGTCAAGAGAGAATATTGTAGATCCATTAACTAAAGGGCTAGCCAGAGAGCAAGTGTACCATTTATCGAAGGGAATGAGATTAAAGCCTATTACTTAAAAGTCACCATAGTGGCAACCCAACATAGTTGATTGGAGATTCCAAGATCTAGGTTTAAAGGGATAACTAAATTACAGATGACTTCACGTATTACTAAGGAGGTTTACTCTTACCCATTTCTATGATAAGAAGAGTGATACTTGCAGCGTTAATAGGACAAGCTTTGCTTTTAATAATTCTTATAACTTGGACGTCCAAGTGAGGTATAGCAGCATATTCTAAATAAGAAGTCACCTATATACCATTTATCGAGGGGAATGAGATTAAAGCCTATTACTTAAAAGTCACCATAGTGGCAACCCAACATAGTTGATTGGAGATTCCAAGATCTAGGTTTAAAGGGATAACTGAATTATAGATGACTTCACGTATTACTAAGGAGGTTTACTCTTACCCATTTCTATGATAAGAAGAGTGATACTTGCAGCGTTAATAGGACAAGCTTTGCTTTTAATAATTCTTATAACTTGGACATCCAAGTGAGGTATAGCAGCATATTCTAAATAAGAAGTCACCTATATGAGTGTGAACTGGGCTAGTTCTGTGAGAATTGAGAAGGCTAAATTCTCTAGAGCACTCATGAATAGGGCTGCAAATGAACCGAGCCGTTCCTGAACAGGCTCAAGCTCGGCTCGGTAAGAGCTCATTCGAACTCGGTTCGTTAATTTTTTTTTGCGTTCGAGCTCGAGCTCGAGCTCGAGCTCGTTAAATTTTTAATAAACAAGCCCAAACATTCTAAAGCTCGGCTCGTAAGCTCGGCTCGTTAGCTCGCTCGTTTAATATTTATTATTTATATATTACATAATATAAAAATATGTATAAAAATAAGAGAAATATGCTATTTATATATTTAAAAAATTTAAATGTAAATAATAGTTAACTATAGATAGTACATTTATATAATAGTGGTAGTAGATATTATTATTTTAGTAAAATATGGACCTTTTTTTAGTATGTTTGTATATATATTGTATAAATAATTGTATAATCAAAGTTTTAATTATAACTTTAGTCTCACATGCAAGTATAAATTTATAAATTTTTTGGCTCGTTAAGGCTCGTGAATAGACTTGAGCTCGAGTCGAGCCTAAGCCAACTTGGCTTGAGCTCGGTTCGTTAAACTTTTATTTAGCTCAAGCTCGAGCTCAAGCTTGTTAAAATCTTAATAAACAAGCCCAAATATACTAAAGCTCGGCTTGGCTCGTTTGCAGCCCTACTCCTGAATTACTAGGTCTTGTTCAGGGCCAAAATGAAGACAACTGTAAGAACCAAAGTATGTCTGAGGATACATTATGTGTAGTCTATTGTCTTGGCTTACATAAACAGTTGAACAGTTCAAGGCATCACGTCTATTGGTTAGCCAGTAAGTCCGATAGGCTTTCACTATAGGAGGTTCAAAGCCAAAGGCTATCTATCTTGATGTGGTGTATCTTCTTAATGTATTTTTGATTTATTTGTATCTTGTTGCATGTCCGTTATCGTGAATTCCATTCATGTGGGAGATTGTTGGAAAATGGCTTTGAAAAAACCTTATTTTTTGTTAACTTTGAGCATTAATTAAGGTGGGACCCAAGCGTTATTTTTAATGTTTTTCATTGGGTTCATGTTTAATGCCGCGTAGTAAATAAAACCATGTATGTGGTTACTCAAAACCATTTCTGGATGAATGAGAATTCAACTCCCGTTTTTGGGTTCGTGGAAATAGCTTTAGGTGGGTTTCCTACACATTTGTGAAATGTGTTTGTCCCACATTGGAAAGGCTTATGGATTTGTGTGGGTTTATATACTCTAGCTTGGGATACTTGAGATAGGCCCCAAGGGATACCCAAGTTTGTGGAAGGGTGAGGTTTTGGGTAAAGTGGGCTAGACCCATTGGACCCGAAACAAAAACCACACGCGTGCCGCCTGTCCGGTCGATTGATCGGGCGGGCTTGGCTGGACCTGGGCATGGACTTGGGCACGGGTGCGCGGTGTGAGATTGGATTGGGCTTGTCCGACCCAATACTTATCTTTTTAGGCCAAAAACATTTGTAATTTATTTATTTATTTTTAATTTTGATTTCAAAATTCAAAATAAATTAGTCCAGAGTTTTCCTTCACCCAAACAGATCCCTAACGAGTTCAGACCCACTCAAATAGGTTCAAAGGGTTCAAAACAGATTCATACCTATTGAATTCAAATTGAATCTGCCCAAACTGTTATTGAATATGCCTGAATAGTTGCCTATCTGTTGGCACCTATTCGAATAGCCACCATTCCTCCTATAACTAGTCGGCCATCCAGCATTTATTTCGATTGAATTCTTGGAGAGCTTTTCTTCTTTCTTTGTAAGGTCCTGGTGTCCCACATTGAGAATGGAGAGAGAGTTCCTGGGCTATAAAAGTAAAAACCTGGACCCTTATATAGCATCAAGGCTTTTTCCCGGGTGGTGAAATCCCTATTAGAACTTTCCAGTTAAACGTGCTTAGGCTGGAGTAGTTCTAGGATGGGTGACCCACTGGGAAGAACAAATCCGTGCGGGTATGGCCCAAAGCAGACAATATCAATGACATGTGAAGGGTTGGGGCGTTACAAATGGTATTAGAGCCAACTCTCCAGAGTACCGAGTGTGGGCCCTTGGCGTCTCTCTGTGCATATGGGTGGGTTTGTGAGCTGGCAGGCAACTGCACGGGGATGTGCAGCCCTAAGGAGAGTGGATTGTAAGGTCCCGATGTCCCACATCGGGAATGGAAGGAGAGTTCCTAGGCTATAAAAGTAAAAATCTGGACCCTTATAAAGCATCGAGGCCTTTTCCTGAGTGGTGAAATCCCTATTAAAACTTCCTAGTTAAGCGTGTTTAGGCTGGAGTAGTTCTAGGATGGGTGACCCACTGGGAAGAACAAATCCGTGCGGGCGTGGCCTAAAGCGGACAATATTGATGACATGTGAAGGGTTGGGGCGTTACATTCTTCTTCCCCTTTTCATTCTCCTGTCTCTGCATCTGTTCTACATTTTATTTTAGAAAGAAAAAGAAAGAGTCACAACAGAATTTTGGTTCGCCAGACTTGATTTTATAGTGCTGCAAATTCAAGTGTTAGTCGTTGCATCTTGGAAAGTAGACGCTGGTTAAAATTCGAAGCACCGGAGCAAGGGCGAAATCTACTTTAAGGAGATTGTATCCAACACAAGCCTCGACTTAAAATTTCTATAAGCATTTAATTCAATTTAATTTATTAAATTATGTTATGAATTATTCATTTATATCTTTGTTGTTTATTTTAATTATATATTTAATTTACACACATACCGCTGGGTGTAACATAAAGGTATTGTAGTCATTTCATATTTTAACGGATGCAATTTAGTCCAAAACGATATCGGGGGATGGCTATTTTTAAAAAGTATTATCAAGTCATACCACATGGAGGTAAAATTAAGAGAGATGGATCGATTAGAATTTAAGTTTGGATTTTGAATTTTAAAATTTTACGGAAATTGATTTTAAAAGTAAATTATGAAAAATTACCAAATTTTATTTCCCCATGAAATTTTTGTGAGGACCTTTTGGCAATAAAATGTGTTGTAGCTAGTAGATAGATTGTAGCCTCGTTTGAGGTTTGGTTTTTTTAATTTTTTTTTTATAAGTTGAGAAAATTTAATGTGTTTAGAAATGATTTTTTTTAGTTATATGAGAAAACATTAATAATTGGTGTGTTTGATTTGATTTTTAAAAAAAAAATTAGTTTTTGACTTTTTAATGATTATTCTGATTTTTCAACTTTTTTATTTTTATTTTTGTTATTTATTAACCAAAAGCCAAGTTCCACAATTGCTGGTGGCTAATGTCACTGGACTAGATGATCTTAAAATTTTTTTTTTTTCTAAAGAATAGAATAAAATTAATTAAAGATGAAAATAAGTAAAATTTTAATTATATTAAAAGGAGCTAAAATGTAAACTATGTTGACTCAATGTTAAAATAACTCAATAAATACAAAAAATAAACTTAAAAATTACACCAACTGATAAGCTACCAATAGGGGTAAGCATTGTTCGGATTGGATCAATTTGTAGTAAAATTAGAACTAATCCGCTATATACGATTTCATAAAAATTTGAACCCAATCATTCGATTTAAATCATGGAACCAATTTGAATCAAACCATTTAAACATAGTACAACTTGGTTTAGAACCACGGTTTCATATAATCTGTTCACGAAAAAAAGAAAAGAAAAAATCATATAACATTTTAAAAAAAATTCAACCTATCAAAAATTTTAAAAATAATAATAATATGCCCACCAAGCAAAAAACCTAACATTAAGCAAACATTATTCAACATTAATCTATCCATAATTTTTTGAAACATAACTTAAACAAATATAATATCTAGTAAATAAACATATTGTTCAACATGTAGCAAACGTAAAACTCTTATTAAACAAATATTTTGCTGTGGCAACAACAATTACAAAACTAAAATTATGCTAAATAATTAAAAAAAATTACATATGGTTCAATTCGGTTCGGTTCTAATCGGGAACCATAAACTTAAATCCGAAACCGATCTGTGGAGACTAGTTTCCCAATTTTTCAAATTAGAACTGAACCATGGATTAACAAAATCAGTCCAAACTTATCAGACTGGACTGGACTGGTTTGGATTGTGAATTTTTTGATTTTCTTAATCACTAAAATGTGTTTTTTACTTTGGATCTTATTAACAAGTGCCCTTATGGCATAAGTCAAAGATAAAATATTTGTAGAACACAACGGGACAAGCTTCATTCCATGTCTTATCTCTTCATACCTCTCCATACCCTTCTTGTAGTTTCAATTTGGACTCACATCGATGATCCAAACTGTCTACCTCATAAGCCCCACAATAAAGGTCATCTATACAAAAAATCAATTTCATCAAAAAATTGTAAATACAAAAATAAATCACATTTTGTTTTTTTTTTTAAAAATGAATGGTAAATATAATTAAATTTAAACCATCTATTTTATAAAACAAAATACAATTTGTTCCTATATTTGTAGTTGTTCGATGAAGTTAATTTTTTTCATGGATGACTTTCATTGCGGAACATACGAGATAGACAGTTCGGATCATCAGTGTGGATCCAAATTAAATCCCATAAAAGGAGTATGGAGAAGTATAGAGAATTGAGATATGAAAGAGAACTTATCCTAGAACGGAATACACTTTTTACTAATTTTAATGTACTTTTATTGAATGTTATTTTAAATCATTTATTTTCTAAGTTTTTATTTGATATTTTATAAAAAAAAATTAATTAAATAATCATAATCACTAGGGTTGGGGGCATGTGGCCCACCACGAATGTTATTTTAAATTGTTTATTTTTTAAGTTTTATTTGATATTTTATATAAAAAAAAAATTAAATAATCGTAATCATTAGAGTTGTTCAAAAAAATTAATAGAACTGGTAAATCGATCTAATTCAGTCTAAATCATTAGTTTGATCCGACTTTTTTAGTTATGGTTCTGGTTTTGAAAATGGTAGAATCATTTAAATTTGTTTGGTTCCCGATTCCAAGACTTTGGTTACGGTCCTGAGCAGAATCGGACCATAACATACTTATTTATTATTTTTTATATTCTTATATAAAAAAATTAAAATATAATTTTTTTTAAAAAGATTTGAACTGATCATCATTGTAAAATTGATTAACTCTAACTAACTTAACAAAACTAATTATTATTAATTTGTTTACTAATATAATATACATATCATATTTATTATTACATAAAATTCATGAAACTGTAAATCGAACAGAACCAAACCGGTTTATACTAGAGGTGTTTGCAGTGAGGCTGGAAAACCTCTAATCCACCATCCGTCTGCCGAATTAACGGATGTAGATTGAGCGAATTAATGGATGTAGATTGAGTGGATTGACAGATGGATGCGAATCGGTTTAGTGGTTTAAACTTTTACAAATTTTGAACATAATACAACTTGTCAAGATTTTTTTTTTTTTTAATAACAATCCAACTCAACATAACCAAAAGACTATCAAGTAAATTGTCAAATACTAATAATAAATACATATAAGAAAATCATGCATTATCAAAACTACTTCATTACTTTTTTTTTATTCAAAAACTATTTAATTTGATTTTTTTTTTAAAAATGACAAAATTAAGTCTTATATTTTCCACACAAAAAATACTAAATATCAACCCTTACATTTGATAATAAGTTTTCCAAATTGAAAATAAATTGAAAACTGTGTGTGTCAATTTCCGACCACACTGTACTCAACTGGAGAGCACCGGCAGAATAGGTTAAGCCCGAACGACCTGCAACAGAAAGAAGAGATTCCGGTGGTGGCTCGTCCACCCGGGGGCACTCTGACGATCAAGTCAGTAAAATATCTCTCAAAGATAACCAATAGTGCTTAACTCACTAGACAGAGCATAAAAGACATACCTTAGACCCATGAGAGTGCCTCTCTTTTATAGCCAATACAAACCTAGTCCCAATAAAAGCTTAACTTCAATGGACTTAGGATTACTGCTAATCTTGGACTCCCAGTAGGATTAGGATAAACTCTCTAAGAGTCTTATCTTTACCCAAACTGAAGTCTTCTTCCATTCTACGACTGTTGTCCCTTATCTGCTTATCCTAGATACCGGTATCTTTGCAGATAACCTTGGCCTAGCCGAGATGATCTCGGCGTCATGATCAGGACATGTGGCACCTCAGCTGGCACTTTGGTGACACCTCGGCCACGTGTTGTCATTCAAAAAATTATGTCCCCATAACTGCCCCCTAGGTTCTATTACCTCGGCATCCTGAGGTGATGGAACCTATATCATTTCTTCCATTTTAGCACGTCGGCTAAGCTCGCCTCATTATTTATTGCCGAAGTCAGAACTCGTCGGCTCAATATGACCAAGACCTATAGCCTGCTTTCATAAATGCTTTAGAACCAATCGACCAAGTTCGTTCAAGTCTCTCAACCGAAATCGTCCTCCTAGTTGAGGTATTTGCTTCATTGAATCAAGAACTCCAAGAGTTCCAGCATGCGTATGAGCTGGTATGCACAGTATTTCAACCGTTTTTACCAGGTGTCTTTCCCTTACTGGTCCGGACCTGATATGCGCCATCAAGTCGTATCACTTTTGCGTGCGCCGTCTGACAAGTACGTCGTCCAAGGCACCATAATTGTCATTTTGCGCCATTTTCATGTTTTTGATCAAAATCAAAATTTTCTCTTTCAAATCCTTCATTGCTGCTTTTGCGAAGCTTTCTGCAATCAATTTCACTCTCTCCCTTCGGTGAGGCTTTCGTTGCACTTCCTTGCTAACTACCACCGTCTGACACCGGCGTACTTTACACCGGCCTTTTTGTAATCTAAACAATCATTCTTCAATGTTAGGCTGAAGTGCCTTCTTTCCTTTTCTGAATGCATTCTTTAATTTCTTCTTTCAACGTGGTTGTATGTGTCTTCTTTTTACTCTTGTACGATTCTATACTTAAAATAATTTGCATGTCTTCAAAATACACCTTAACTGTGTAATCTCCTCGGGGTGTAACACCTCGGTTGTACCCACTAATCGGTTTATCTCAGCCTCAGCTTAACACTTTAAAATATTTATAATATTTTCACAAGTGTTATTTACAATTCGATACTTTACTTTTAGCAAGACTTCTGTTTTCAAATTTATTCCAAGTCTTGGCAACATGGTAATCTCGGCAAGTATGTAGATATTTCTTTCAACATAACCTCGGTTAACTTCAACTTGTAAACTTTTCTCAAGTTTCAACAAGTGTTAAACATGTTCTCGGTTTAACTTCAACTTGTAAACTTTTCTCAAGTTTCAACAAGTGTTAAACATCATCTCAATTTAACTTTAACTTGTAAACTTTTCTCAAGTTTCAACAAGTGTTAAACATGTTCTCAGTTTAACTTCAACTTGTAAACTTTTCTCAAGTTTCAACGAGTGTTAAACATCATCTCGGTTTAACTTCAACTTGTAAACTTTTCTCAAGTTTCAACAAGTGTTAAACATCATCTCGGCTTGTGAAATTCCAACTCCCAAGCATCATTCTCCAACTCTTTTGTAATAGCCCTCACCACTGATTACTGATAACCCGACTGATTACTGTTAAACTGAGACAGAACATGATTAGTAATCGAATTGATTGAAATATTGAACTGATTGATTGAATGTACTAGTTTAAATGCATATCTATCTGTTTGTTGTTTAGATGATCTGTTCGTGTTATATGCTTTAAACTGCAAATTGAAGGCCTTATCGGCGGCCGAACCCAAAATCGATTAGTGTTTTATGATCATTAGAATTTATGTGAATTTACGGTGTATTTATCTGAAATGTGATTTGGTATGATTTAATTAGATTAAAATGAGCTTAATTCCATAAGTTGCATTATCTACAACTTTGCCACTGTGAGTGGGCCACTACCTTAGACCATATTGAGCCTTATTACACTCATTTATACACATTTCATCAGCTCACTTCTTAGCACAATCGACCGAGAGAGAGAGAGAGTGAGAGAATTGAATTCAAATTGGTGGGTTGCTTGAAATTGAAAGAATTGAAGAGAGGATAGCAAACTCAAGCTTATATTCTTATAATTGAAGACTTAAGGTAGAGTAATTACCTTCTTGATTGTGTAATTGAAGTACTTCTTGCATGTTTTAGAGGATTGTTGAAGATTAGAGCCAAGATATAGCTTACAATGTTGAATTGAAGCTCATATCATGCATGCATGTTTATATCCTTGCATTTGGAAGTTGTTTTCATGGAATTTGGTACATGCATGTTCATATTTTTACAATGGACCATGAATTCATCTTGTTTTTGGAACAATTGGCTCATTAGAGCAATTATTTGAAGCTTTGAATTGGTTTAAAGTCATGCATGTTCAATTGAAGTTATGTTCTTGAGTTTTGGTTTGAAATTGAGTTGAATTGATCTTCCTTTGGGGCTTTGGTTTTATAATCGACCTTTGAAACATGTCGTTCTATGAGTTTACAAATGTTTTCCAGGAAATGGGCCCAAAGGAATTGAATTTGATTCATTTGAAGTTGAATTTGAGCTTGGGGTTCGAATCTAGGAATTCCAGATTTTGAACTCACGCTCGAGCGGGGTGACTGGCGCTCGAGCGTGAAATTCGTGCTCCCAGTACTTTGCACTGTTTTGATGTCCGCTCGAGCGGGATAATTTATGCTCGAGCGTGACCTTGTGTCTTACACTCGAGCGGGTGTTGAGCGCCCAATCGAGCGTGAATTTCACCTATCCAGCACTTTTGACTGTTTTGCAGTACACTCGAGCGGAAACCTTTGTCTGCATGTCCGCTCGAGCGGGGAAACCTACGCTCGAGTGGGATCCCTGTTTTTTGAAAATTCTGAAAGTGCTTTTAAAGTGCATTTTTGCATCCTCATTTCATCCTAGGCATTCTTAGGCCTAGTTTATAGCATCTTAATGAGGATATAGATGTAGAACCACACCGAGGCAAATTAGGGATTAAGTTATTATTTTCCCAACTGTGTAGCTTAGTGTGTGTTCAATCTGTAACTGTGTAGGGTTGGCATTTGAGGACGCGCTCTAGCTTAACTGTAGCCCAGAACTCTGTGAGTAACAATTGTGTAAAGATATGTTCAAATGTGACTGTTTAAACTATACTGTTTCTGAACTGATACTGTTTACCGATTGAATGTTTGCCCTCTATTCTGAACTGTATTGTGGCATCCTTAGCAACTACTGTTTACTGTTACTGCTACTGTTACAGAGATCTCTGTTAGTTTCTATCTTGAAACTTCTGTTTACTGTTATGATGGCCATCATTGACTGTTCGGTCTTTTAAGACCTACTGTTTACTGTACTGCTATGCTAATGGATGTACCACATATGACTGTTATAACTGCATGACTGATATACTGAATCAATTGATTGTTTTCAATACTGAAAGGACATTCATTCTTAACCTCTTTACGCATTATGTTATTCACTGGGCTTTAGCTCACTGTTTTTATATATATGTAGGTGTTCAGGCACCAAACCGAAGCTAGGAGCGTGGGTTAGACTCCCCTTTTTGTCAAGCCAACCACTGTACCTCACTGCGAGGTTCCGAGCCTGCCAAGCTATGGCTTAGGGGTGTTTTAATTTCCCCCGTCTGTCTCTGTATCTGTTTTGTAATATTGTAGAGACTGTGTAGACTGTTACTGTATTGTTTAATAAGGATTAGGTCCCTATTCTGAGTGATTGTAAATGTTGTACATACTGTTTTGCACTGTTTATGTATATGTGTATGAAAAGTCATTTTGCATACAGACTGATACAGCTCATTGGACATTGTTTCTTTACTGTTTTGGCTTCCGCCATGCCCCTATACTCTGTAATACTGTTTTACTGTTAAGCAGGCCTTCGGTAATCTCGGATTACTGGCCGGTTACGGTGCTAAACCCATAGGGGCGGGTTTGGGTTGTGACAGAGTGGTATCAGAGCGATGCTTAACCACGAGTTATACCGCACACACGTGTCGAAATGAGCTATAGGGTGTCCTAGAAAAGCAATTAGGGCAACACATGGGCATGAAAGTGTGTGTGGACATGACATGAATATGTGTTAATGTGTTTAAACATATAACTGCTTATGTTTATAATTGCTATAACTGCTTATAGTGAAATAGACAACGCAAGAAATGTTGATGAATCTGAATCCTCTGAGGCAAGAATGGCAAGGCTGAAGAGAATGGTAGAACTATTAACTGAAAGATTAGGGCAACAACAGAACCAACAGCCCCCACCTCCTCCTCCAGGACAGCCGGAACCGAATGTTAATGATGGGGATATAATAGCTCTGACACAGAAGTTTAGTAAAATGAAACCGCCATCCTTTCAGGGAGGCCTTGAGCCGCTAAAGGCTGAAGCTTGGGTTCCTGAGACAGAAAAATTGTTCGAAGTTTTTCCATGTTCTAAAGCACACAAATTGGCCACTTTTACTTTACAGGAAGAGTCCAGAAGGTGGTGGATGCTAGTCCGTGACACCAACACCGTGATGACTTGGGCTCAATTCAAAGGAGCCTTCTTCGAAAAGTATTTCCCTCAGTATGTCAGGGATAGAAAAGTAACTGAATTTGAACAGCTGAAACAGGGTACTATGTCCGTTGTTGAATATGAAACAAAGTTCACCGAACTTGCTAGATATGCACCACACATGGTGGACATTGACTACAAGAAGGCCAGGAAGTTCGAAGGCGGCCTTAATGTTGCAATACTGGACAGAATAAATGTTTTAAAGCTACCGAACTATGTAAATGTTCTTGATCGAGCATTAATGGCTGAGTTGAACATCGAGGCACTAAAATAAACTGAAACACCAACGTCTGAATGGCGTGGTAAAAGGCGGGCTTTTAAGTTCAAGAAAGGAAAGAATAACCTATTGAACAAGAAACAGAATACGGGGTCAACAACTAGCCCCAGCCAGGGGAGTGGTTCCATACCACCCTGTTCTGAGTGTGGCAAGAAGCACAAAGGGGTCTATTACAAAATATCTGGAGCCTGCTACAGGTGTGGCAAGGTGGGCCACATGGTTAAAGACTGACCCTCTGCTCCGCAGGCCAATAGTAAAGTTGCACCTAGCGCAGCAGCATCAACTGCTACGCCAAAGCCTAACCCCAAAGCTACCGGGAAAGAGCCTATGAGGCAAGGCCGAGTGTTCGCACTAGTATCGGGAGATGTGCAGAATACCGAGACTATTATGTTAGGTATTCTCTCAATTTGTACTCAAAATGCATATGTACTGATTGATTCGGGGTCTACACATTCATATGTATCGCATGTTTTTCGCAAAAATTGAATAGACCATTGGAACCCATGAATTACTTGTTAACTGTATCTTCACCTGTTGGAGGATCTGTGACTTGTGCTTATATGTACCCTGCATGTGAAATTATTGTTGGGGATATGCATCTGTATATTGATTTACTGCCTCTGAACATTGATCATTTTGATGTAATATTGGGAATGGACTGGTTAACAAAATATCATGCCACTATAGACTGTGTGACAAAACAAGTTGTTTTCCGTCCATCTGGACTACCCGAATTTGTGTTTAACGGAAGTGGAGTGGTACCTCCCCCATATTTGATTTCATCTGTGAAAGCATACAAGCTGATTAGAAAGGGGTGTAAAGGGTATTTCTGTTCTGTACTGACTATATCTACTGATGTTAATGCTAATGTGAACAGTATTCCTATAGTCAGAGAAGTCCCAGATGTTTTTCCAGATGATCTGCCAAGGGATTTGATTGATAGGGAGATTGAGTTCACCGTTGATGTGATTCCGGGTACACAGCCAATATCTAAAGCCCCTTACCGAATGGCTCCGACTGAACTGAAAGAATTGAAAGTCCAATTGCAAGAACTGTTAGACAAAAAGTTCATCAGGCCTAGTACTTCACCGTGGGGCGCACCTGTCTTGTTTGTGAAAAAGAAAGACGGCTCACTGAGACTTTGTATTGACTACCGTGAACTGAACAAGGTAACTGTGAAAAATAAATATCCATTGCCGCGTATTGATGACTTATTTGATCAGTTACAGGGTGCTCAAGTGTTCTCTAAGATTGATCTCAGATTCGGATATCATCAACTGAAAGTTAAACCAGAGGACATTGATAAAACATCTTTTCGAACGAGGTATGGACATTACGAATTTTTAGTTATGCCTTTCGGAGTTACCAATGCACCTGCTGTATTTATGGACCTCATGAACAGAATCTTTAAACCATTCCTCGATGACTTTATTGTTGTATTCATACATGACATTCTGATTTATTCCAAGAGTAGAGAAGAACATGAACATCATCTGAGACTTGCCCTACAGACCCTAAGAGAACAGAAACTTTTTGCTAAACTGTCTAAATGTGAATTTTGGCTTGATCATGTTATGTTTTTGGGACATGTTATTAGCAAGGATGGAATTTCAGTTGATCCACATAAAGTTGAAGCAGTGGTAAATTGACCTAGACCAACAAATGTTACTGAAGTCCGAAGCTTTTATGGATTAGCTGGATATTACAGAAGATTTGTCAAAGATTTCTCCAAAATTTCCTTACCATTGACACAGTTGACCCAGAAGGGGATATCATTTGACTGGATTGATCAAAGGGAATCAGCTTTCCAAGAGTTGAAAACTCGACTTGTGACTGCACCGGTTCTTACCCTACCTTCAGGTACGGATGGTTTTACCATTTTTAGTGATGCTTCTCATAAGGGTTTGGGATGTGTTTTAATGCAGAATGAGAGAGTTATTGCCTATGCTTCCCGACAGCTAAGACCACATAAAAAAACTATCTGACCTATGACCTGGAACTTGTTGCAGTAGTGTTTGCACTAAAGATTTGGCGTCACTACCTTTATGGGACGACGTGTGAAGTATATACCGACCACAAGAGTTTGAAATATTTCTTCCCACAGAAAGAACTGAACATGAGACAGCGGAGATAGCTAGAACTGATTAAAGACTATGACCTACAGATTTTGTACCATCCGGGAAAAGCCAACACCGTTGCCGATGCACTGAGCTGGAAATCGATTGGAAACTTAGCCTGTTTACTTACCGGACAGAAAGAGTTGCTTTGTGACCTTGAAAAATCTGAAATTGAGATTGTTTTGCGAGAACAAGGTGGAACAATAGCCGCTATTTCTGCTCAACCGGCACTGATTGAAGAAATTAAAGAGAAACAGCAACAGGATGACTTCTTGAAGAAGATCATCGAAGAACGAGAATCTAAACCGAAACCGGACTTCAAATTTGAAAATAATGTATTGAAATTCCAGGGAAGATTGTGTGTACCGAATGATTCTGAACTGAGAAGGAGAATTCTGCAAGAGGGCCACAATTCAAAACTGTCTATCCATCCAGGGAATACAAAAATGTACCAAGATTTGAAATTGAATTTCTGGTGGCCGGGAATGAAGAAGGAAATTGCTGATTTTGTATCGAAATGTCTTCATTGCCAACAATTCAAAGCCGAACATCAACGACCCGCAGGCTTACTGCAGCCCTTACCGATACCGGAGTGGAAATGGGAACATATCACTATGGATTTTATTGTTGGTTTACCTCGCTCCAGTAAAGGTATGGATTCAATTTGGGTTATTGTTGATAGACTGACTAAATCTGCTCACTTCTTACCTGTCAAAACAATTTATAATACGGACAAATTGGCTGTGACATATATTGATGAGATTGTTAGATTGCATGGAGTGCCTGTGTCCATTGTTTCTGATAAATATTCGAAGTTTACATCGAGATTCTGGCAAAGCTTACAGACTGCATTGGGTACTGAACTGAGACTGAGTAGTGCCTATCATCCTCAGACAGATAGCCAGTCAGAAAGGACCACCCAGACTCTGGAGGATTTGTTGAGAATGTGCGTCCTTGATTTTCAGGGAAATTAGGAAAGCCATTTGCCATTGGCTGAATTCGCCTACAACAACAGTTATCATTCAAGTATTGGTATGGCGTCTTTCGAGGCATTGTATGGCAGAAAATGTAGATCTCCGATTTGCTGGGCAGAAGTTGGAGATGGGCCTTTGCTTGGGCCCGAGATTGTGTATGAAACTACAGAAAAAGTGAAATTGATCTAGCTGAGACTGAAAACCGCACAGAGCCAACAGAAAAGTTATGCGGATGTCAGAAGGCGAGATAGAGAAATGAGGTAGGTGATCACATTTTTGTGAAAGTGACACCGATGAAAGGCCAGACTCGTTTTGGAGTCAAAGGCAAGCTAGCGCCGAGATATGTCGGACCGTATGAGATTATCGAGAAAATCAATCCAGTAGCGTATCAAGTTGCGCTTCCTCCTGAAATGGAGCATATGCATAACGTGTTCAACATTTCTATGTTAAGGGACTACCTCTGGGATCCTTTCCATGTGATAGAGCCTACTCGTGTAGTACTGAGTGATGACTACACTTACGAAGAACGACCTATTCAGATTGTCAACAGACGGATCAAGAAGTTGAGAAACAAAGAGATCCCGTTAGTGAAAGTTGATTGGCAAAACCATGGTGGCGTGTATGCCACTTGGGAAAGGGAAGATGACATGGCTAAGAGATATCCTGAACTGTTCCCACTGAATCCTGTTTTCTTCCAAAATGAAGGTAATTCGAGTTTGGAGGACCAAACTCCTTATAAGGAAGGGAGACTGTAATAGCCCTCACCACTAATTACTGATAACCCGACTGATTACTGTTAAACTGAGACACATTGAAATACTGAACTGATTGATTGAATGTAATAGTTTAAATGCATATCTATCTGTTTGTCGTTTAGATGATCTGTTCGTGTTATATGCTTTAAACTGCAAATTGAAGGGCTTATCGGCGGCCGAACCCGAAATCGATTAGTGTTTTATGATCATTAGAATTTATGTGAATTTACGGTGTATTTATCTGAAATGTGATTTGGTATGATCTAATTAGATTAAAATGAGCTTAATTCCATAAGTTGCATTATCTACAACTTTGCCACTGTGAGTGGGCCACTACCTTAGACCATATTGAGCCTTATTACACTCATTTATACACATTTCATCAGCTCACTTCTTAGCACAACCGACCAAGAGAGAGAGAGAGTGAGAGAATTGAATTCAAATTGGTGGGTTGCTTGAAATTGAAAGAATTGAAGAAAGGATTGCAAACTCGAGCTTGTATTCTTATAATTGAAGACTTAAGGTAGAGTAATTTCCTTCTTGATTGTGTAATTGAAGTACTTTTTGCATGTTTTAGAGGATTGTTGAAGATTAGAGCCAAGATATGGCTTACAATGTTGAATTGAAGCTCATATCATGCATGCATGTTTATATCCTTGCATTTGGAAGTTGTTTTCATGGAATTTGGTACATGCATGTTCATATTTTTACAATGGACCATGAATTCATCTTGTTTTTGGAACAATTGGCTCATTAGAGCAATTATTTGAAGCTTTGAATTGGATTAAAGTCATGCATGTTCAATTGAAGTTATGTTCTTGAGTTTTGGTTTGAAATTGAGTTGAATTGATCTTCCTTTGGAGCTTTGGTTTTACAATCGACCTTTGAAACATGTTGTTCTATGAGTTTACAAATGTTTTCCAGGAAATGGGCCCAAAGGAATTGAATTTGATTCATTTGAAGTTGAATTTGAGCTTGGGGTTCGAATCTGGAAATTCTGGATTTTGAACTCACGCTCGAGCGGGGTGACTGGCGCTCGAGCGTGAAATTCGTGCTCCCAGTACTTTGCACTGTTTTGATATCCGCTCGAGCGGGATAATTTACGCTCGAGCGTGACCTTGTGTCTTACGCTCGAGCGGGTGTTGAGCGCCCAATCGAGCGTGAATTTCACTTATCCAGCACTTTTGACTGTTTTGCAATACGCTCGAGCGGGTAATTATACACTCGAGCGGAAACCTTTGTCTGCATGTCCGCTCGAGCGGGGAAACCTACGCTCGAGCGGGATCCCTATTTTCTGAAAATTCTGAAAGTGCTTTTAAAGTGCATTTTTGCATCCTCATTTTATCCATGGCATTCTTAGGCCTAGTTTATAGCATCTTAATGAGGATATAGATGTAGAACCACACTGAGGCAAATTAGGGATTAAGTTATTATTTTCCCAACTGTGTAGCTTAGTGTGTGTTCAATCTGTAACTGTGTAGGGTTGGCATTTGAGGACGCGCTCTAGCTTAACTGTAGCCCAGAACTCTGTGAGTAACAATTGTGTAAAGATATGTTCAAATGTGACTGTTTAAACTATACTGTTTCTGAACTGATACTGTTTATCGATTGAATGTTTGCCCTCTATTCTGAACTATATTGTGGCATCCTTAGCAACTACTGTTTACTGTTGCTGCTACTGTTACAGAGATCTCTGTTAGTTCCTATCTTGAAACTTCTGTTTACTGTTATGATGGCCATCATTGACTGTTCGGCCTTTTAAGACCTACTGTTTACTGTACTGCTATGCTAATGGATGTACCACATATGACTGTTATGACTGCATGACTGATATATTGAATCAATTGCTTATTTTCAATACTGAAAGGACGTTCATTCTTAACCTCTTTACGCATTATGTTATTCACTGGGCTTTAGCTCACTGTTTTTATATATATGTAGGTGTTCAGGCACCAGACCGGAGCTAAGAGCGTGGGTTAGACTCCCCTTTTTGTCAAGCCAACCACTGTACCTCACTGCGAGGTTCCGAGCCTGCCAAGCTATGGCTTAGGGGTGTTTTAATTTCCCCCGTCTGTCTCTGTATCTGTTTTGTAATATTGTAGAGACTGTGTAGACTGTTACTGTACTGTTTAATAGGGATTAGGTCCCTATTCTAAGTGATTGTAAATGTTGTACATACTGTTTTGCACTGTTTATGTATATGTGTATGAAAAGTCATTTTGCATACAGACTGACACAGCTCATTGGACATTGTTTCTTTACTGTTTTGGCTTCCGCCATGCCCCTATACTCTGTAATATTGTTTTACTGTTAAGCAGGCCTTCGGTAATCTCGGATTACTGGCCGGTTACGGTGCTAAACCCATAGGGGCGGGTTTGGGTCGTGACATCTTTGCCCCCTAATGTGAACTTAAGTTCCACTTTGGTTCTCATTAGGCACGTGGCTTTGACCTTGATATTGCTTTATGGGCAGGGGATCTGCCCCCTGCATGGTTTCCACATACTCTTTTGTGGAAAAAATTCTTTAACTTAGGCCAAGCTCTTCTTTTCTCGGACTTAATCATCTAAGCTGAGATCTTGTCTTCTGGGACCTGGGATTCTAGATCTGGAATCTGGGATTTGTTTACTTGGGCTAAGCTCTTGTCTTCTCGTGTCTAGTATTATCTCGGCTTCGCTTCGGCGAACTATTTCTCTTCTCTTGTTTGGACGCCTTTGTCCCCGGCGTGTCTTCCTCGGCTCTGGCATACTTTTCTATCCTGGCCATCAGCTCCTCCATGCTTTTCGGCAATGTCTTTGCCAGTGATTTTCGAAGCAGGCAGTCATCCTTCAAGTCGTTTTTAAACGACATGACCGCCCCCTCTTGGTTGCATCCTGGTATTCGGTTGAATACCTCATAATATCTTTTGGCATAGGCCCTACGGCTTTCATCCTCACTGATCTTCCGGGCCATTAGGGCGTCCACCCTTAATGGCTGTAGTTTGTTTGTTACGAACCTGGCCACAAACATCTCGGCCAGGCCTTTCCTGGTTTTCACAGTTCCTTTCGGCAACTTGTGAAACCAGTCCGATCCAATTTCCCCGAATGATGAGGGGAACATTTTGCAGAGCAACGGCTCGTTCCCAGAGTATAACGCCATCGCGTTCAGGTATAATCCGACGTGAAAGTTGGGGTTCGACTTCCCATCGTATATCTGGAACCTCGGCATACTGAATCTCTTCGGGACCTCAACTTTGTCTAATTCTTCCGAGAACGGCGTTCTCGGCTTGACCAGGGAGGTTACCTCGGCATCTTGTTGCTTCCTCTGTAGGTGATCTCCCAGATCCTTTTTGGTTCGTCCAAGAGCTCGGCTATCTTCAGATTTCAGCCTCTTTAGTGCACTACTTCTAGTGTCATCGTGAGTCCTTTTGGACCTTCCTCCACTGGTCATGTCGAAACAGAGTTCCTTCCCCTGAACCTCCCGATGTTCTTTGGTGCAGGTTTTTTTTGTTCGACGTGTCTTCTGGGATTCTCCATACCCGATCTCCTGCGAAGGCCGGTGAGAATGTCCCTTAGTCCCGCCATGTTGAGGGACTGCAGGAACTATTTCCTGCCCCCCTTTCTTGGCCGTTGGAATCGGCGTATCTTGTAGCGGGAACGGTGGCTGCATGACGTTGTTCTGCATCATGAAATTGACGACCGTTTGCAAGTCTGCCAATTTGTCCGCCATTCTCTTTATTTCGTCGTCCCTCCGCAGGCATCTATCTTTCCATACTTGGAGGTCGTCCTCGTTATAATACCCGCTCCGGTCCAATTTCTTCGGTATGCTGTCCTCCTGGCCGACGTCATTTCCTCTGTGATTCTTATCACGAGTCTCTTCGTTACAGTTGTCTTCTTCGACATCAAGGTCAATATGTTTCCCACTCTCAGTAGGGGTGTCGTCTCCAACCTTCTCCTTCTGTCCATCGTTGGCCATCTATTCTCATTTTTTTCCCACAGACGGCGCCAAATTGTGTGTGTCAATTTCCGACCACACTGCCAACTTAGTACTCAACTGGAGAACACCGGCAGAATAGGTTAAGCCCAAATGACCTGCAACAGAAAGAAGAGATTCCGGTGGTGGCTCGTCCACCCGAGGGCATTCCGACGATCAAGTCAGTAAAATATCTCTCAAAGATAACCAATAGTGCTTAACTCACTAGACAGAGCAAAAAAGACATACCTTAGACCCATGAGGGTGCCTCTCTTTTATAGCCAACACAAACCTAGTCCCAATAGAAGCCTAGCTTCAATGGACTTAGGATTACTGTTAATCTTGGACTCCCAATAGGATTAGGATAAACTCTCTAAGAGTCTTATCTTTACCCAAACTGAAGTCTTTTTTCATTCTAGGACTCTTGTCCCTTATCCGCTTATCCCGGATACCGGTATCTTTGCAGATAACCTTGGTCTAGCTGAGATGATCTCGGCGTCATGACCAGGACACGTGGCACCTCGGCTGGCACTTCGGTAACACCTCGGCCACGTGTTGTCATTCAAAAAATTATGTCCCCACAAAAACATAACAAAATATCTAAACTTTTTTTCAATTAAAAATACAAACAGAATATCTAAACAAATTGAAAATACAAAATCTTATAAATTACTAGTGGTGCTCACGTTTTGACGGTTCGGTTGTGGCCAAAGAAACCTTAAATTCGTCATCCATCCAAATCTAGGCAGATTAGAAAAAATCAATTTACAACCGTCTGCTTGCCATCACGTATCTGTTCAAAATGAAACGGATCGGTTTAGTTCAATCGGTTTGAGCGAATCGGAATATCCACTGCTCACCCCTAGTTCAGTTATAGTCCAGTTCCATAGGTTGATAGTTCAGTTACAATTTTAATTTTTCTGAAACCGTAAAAAATGATTCAATTATTAATTTACTCTAAAACTGAATCAATTCAATCTATATACAGCCTAATAATTACGTGATTATAACATTTATATTAAAAAAACAAATTAATTTGATTTTTGTTACACAACCAAATGAGCCTTTCAGTGGACCTATGACATCGAACTAATCCCTCCTCCCCATTTCTTTCAACGAACGGGATTTACATTAAATTCATGCATTTATGTGATGGAGCTATGCTAAAAACTCCAAATACATTATTAAATTTTTTATCAAATCTCTTACATGGGTGTGAGATCTATATACATGTAATTTGTGTGGGCTTTACACCCATGTGAGAGATTTGGTAAATAAATTGATAATTTATTTAGGGTATATAGTATTTTTCTTATGTGGTGCTGAGATTATTAAATGAATACAGTAAGGTTATGTTTATGAATCAATGGGTAATATTTCCTGACGGATATGTTAGAGTAGCCTATTTATATATTCATTTATGAATAAAAAAACGTAAGGTTATGTTTGTTTGGACGAATTAGATAAGAGAGAATTGTAATATATCAGGTTGTTAATCCAAATATACATAGTCCCTGGACTATTTGATTGGACAAAATGTGTGTCCCATATTTGTTTAGTCATGGGATTAGATGTAAGGAAATTACTATTTTATTGAATCTTATATTTATTTAAGGAATTATGAAGAAGGATAAATATTCAAAAGAAAATTTTGCCTTTACTAAATAATATCAATATTAAACATGTCTTTAATATTTTAATTTTTGTGGGTTAGATTAAATAAAAATTTATTTTATTTTTTTAAAATTAAACAAATTTATTTTTCAAAAATTAAATAAATAAAATATCAGTAAAAATTTGTGTTATTTTTTTAAAATAAAATTTAAAATAAATTTATTTTAAAAATAATAATTATTAAATAAAACATCAATAAAAATTTTAAAAAATTATTTTATTTTTAAAGTAAGACATTTAAATTTCATTTAATTTTATTAAATATAATACATAATTAAATCAAATACTTAGAGGACAAATAAGTAATTTTACCATTTAATCCTATAGGATAGTTATCCCACCAATTCTATCCCATACAGTCCCCTAGGATACAATAATCTCACTTAGGTGGGATTGATAGTCCAATCGGACTCTTAATTTTGCCTATGAATTTGCAACCAACAATGGACTCCATGATCTAATGGACATGATGTCCAATTGCCCCTCTAATCCCTCCAAACAAACACACCCTAAAAACAGTAAGATCCATTTTATCTCTTTTATATTTGGTTATTTTTTCACTTTGGCCATTATTTATTTATTTATTTTCACTTTGGCCTTTCATGTTTTAAATTTTTCCTAATTTATTTCAAATCTAACTTATGTTCAAACTAGACAACAAAATGATACATTAATAGTCACCTACTATAGAAATATTTTATTATATATAACTTATACATATGACACAAATTCAAATATCAATATAATAATATATTTTTATGTGATATGACCGTTATCATGACATTTTCTGTCTCATTTTAAATAGAAGTTAGTTTTTAAAGTAAATTGAAAAACATAAAAATATGAAGGGTCAAAGTAAAAAAAAAAAAAAAAAAAAAAAAATTTATAATGACAAAAATAAAAATAAAAAAAAGGCTAAACGTTCAATTGTAATTTACCCTTTAATTTTCCACTAACTTTTTCACCATATTCATTCAATATAATTGTTTTTTTTCTCAAATCGTAAATTTGAAATGTTCCATTAGTGGGGAAAAAATTGTAAATTTCATGAGAAACTATGAACATAAAAAGAGTAAATTGTAATTTAAAAATGGAAAAATTTCATGAGAAACAATCGTCAAATTTTCCAATGTGGCCATTTTTCGTTAGCAAAATTTAAAACAAATTTTAAAAATTAAAATGAAAAAATGGTCAAACATAACATGAAAAGGGTAAACTATAATTTACCCTTTATTTTTTCATTAACTTCTCACAATATTCATTCAATACAAATTTTTTTTCCTTAAATTGTAAATTTAAAAGAATAATGCTATATGCACCAATTAGTGTATTAACTAGTGTATTAATGGATGATGTGGCATAATTTAAGAGATTTTTAATATTTATAATGTATATAATGAGTAGGGTCAATAATAATGTCATAACTAGTATTAATACACTAATTAATATATTAATTGGTGTCTATACCACTACTGAATTTAAAATGATGCAATACAAGGAGAAAAAAACCCGTAAATTTGTATTTTTCCGCTAACTTCTCACAATTTGTATTAAATGGGTATTGATGAGATTTTAATGCAGCATTTTAAATTTCATGACAAACAACGAACGGTGCATAAATTTTAGCGGTAAAGAAAGGTATATTAAATGTGTGTTGAATAAAATTAGACCTTTTTCAATACAATAGCTAAAATCGCATTTTAATTGGAAAAAAAAAAAAGAGAGTAACGAAAGTGTTTTAATGGTGTAATTAAAATTTATTTGAGTAAATTACACTTTCTCCCTTTTAAATTTGGCTATTTTTGCAATTTGACTATTGAAGTTTTTATTTTTTATTTTTTTTATTTATATCATTTTGGCTCTTTATGTTTTAAGTTTTTTTCAATTTACTTTTATAATTAATTTCTATTCCAAATTAGATTGAAAATGATACATTAGCTATCACATGACATAAATAGTATATTATTATATTGATATTTAAATTTATGTTAGAAGTGTGAGTTATATATAGTAAAATATATTTGTGTCATGTGCTTGTCAATGTGTTATTTTTTGTCTAATTTTAGATATAAATTAACTTTTGGAGTAAATTGAAAAAAAACTAAAACATAAAGGGTCAAAATGAAAACAAAAATTTAAAATCCAAAGCAAAAAAATAACCAAATATAATTTATCCAATTTATTTTGCATCTCCATTTCGCTCTCTTCCATTTGCCTTCGCTCTCTTCTCTATTTTCTTTTTCTTCCTCAAGCTTGTTAGCCTTCGTTTGTTATAAGATAAAATGAGACTTTTTGGCTAAAATAATCATAAAAAAACAAAATAAGTTTTTTAGTCTAATAAGACAAAATATCACATCTAAATCATAATTATTTCATTTTTTCTCTCACAAAAGTCAAAAAAAGCCAAAAAACCTATTTCAAACGAGACTTTTTAGCCCTAGGCTAAAATAGCCAAAAAATAAAAAAGCCAACCCACATCCCAAATGAATCCTTAAACTCTTCATCACAATTAAAAATGAAAAAAAATTACCAAACAGTGGTACTACTAAAAAAATTATTACAGATTTTATGTAAATTTAATTATTAATGTGTATAAAGTTTAGAGTAATGATTGAGACCCCTACCTCACAAGATCCCACAAATCTGAACCACTTATGATGTGTACTCCACACATACATGAGTGAGTCCCACACATACATAGAGGGCCAAGATCACTTTGGGAGTGTGGGGATCATCCCCAAAGGGAGTCCCAAACATTTTCCTAAAGTTTATCACTTATCTTTAATTATTTTTTAAAGCCTCCATTGAATTCAAATTCCACCATAGGCTTTCCCCATAATAACTAATAGCAAACATAACATGGAAACAAAAAATAAAAATAAATAACAATTGGAAGAGAGGGAGAGCATTGAGAGCTTCTCTCTCTAGACATTTTCGGCGGTGCTCTGTTGACACTCGGGCAATTTTCTATACATTTTTAAAAGGTAGGTCTACATTCCTAAAGTATAGATATGCATTTCTAGAGTGTAAATCTGGACTTTTTATACTTGCAATAGGTGTTTTGAGTGTTTCTCATTCGATTTCGATATAGATTTTTGAAATTTCGACACCCACAATGGTTCTCTCTTCTCTCAAGTCTTCTCCCATATCATTGTAGATGTTCTTCCTCTTCAAATCTAATTTCTGGTGGTATCTGAAGTATGATAGCGGTGATGGCAATGGCAGAGTTAGACAACAGCAACATGGACAACGACGACGTTGATGTCAATGGCAGGTGTTGATGCTAATCTTGCTTGATTTGATGCAGATCTAACTTTCCAAATTACATCTATGAGAATATTAGTAGTTTTTCCTGGCTCGTTTATGATTTTTTGATGGATTTGTTTTTGTTATTTGGTTGTTTGTTTGGCCATTTAGAATTTTGTTTTTTTTCTTTTTAATTTGTATATTGTTTATTTTATTTTAATATAATTGCTTTTTATATTCTCAAAATAATAATAATAATAATAATAATTAATCCGTTAATGGTGTTAATAGCTAAGAGCATATACTACCCAAAACAGTTTCAAAATATCACTTTTTTTTTTTTTTGTTTTTGTTTTTGTTTTGTTTTGTTTTAGCTAACTACTTTTTTTTTTAAAAAAAAGTGATTTTTTTTTGTTTTAGCTAAGTACTTTTTTTCTACCCACCCAAAATGTTTTTACCCAAAAAAAAAAAAAAAAAAAACTACTTTTTTTTCAAATACAAAAATGCTAGAAATTCATATTTTTTGATTTACAAATTCATATAGAATGTTGTGACAAAAAAGTTGAACTTTCTATCAGTAGGATATAACAAATACCCTACCTGTCATGCTATCCCATTATACGTCAAATTATGGGAGTTTTTTTTTGTGGGTCTCAAATATTTTATTTTTAATTCCAACAAAATTCTTTATTTCAACTATCTTCTTTTTGAGCAATGCTACATACATGGAAAATTTGCGTAGAGAATGTACAAAAACTCTCATAAAAATGGGGTTCACACATGTGGAATCCATCCTCATGTGGGACCCATGTGAGACCAATTTTCATGTGAGAGTTTCTGTGCATTTTGTGCACAATTTTTTTTTTTTTTTTTTGTGTAAATAGTATTTCTCATTCTTTTAAATATTATTTCTTTCAATTAGAACTATATTTTTTTAATGTTAATATTTTTCAACCACCCATTTTTCATAATGACTACATTATTCCATTAGTCATATTTTTTTTCCATGACCCTACCGAATAAATAAATATTGGATATAATGGTGATATTTAGGGGTGGCCGCCTTATAGCCGTTCAACCTGCCCAATTCAACTAGATATTTTTAAGATTTGGGAAAAATATTTAGTCCATAAGACTGGGTTGGACAGATTTTTTTGAACCATTTAATTTTCGAGTTGGATTTGGGATAAGGAGTTTTAGCCCAACTCGGCTTGGCCCACCCAGTCATTTAGAAAATATTAATATTAATATTTGGCCAATCTAGCTTATTCCCAAACATGGCCTTAGGTTTTATTTGAAAATTGACTTTTTAATGACTTTTTAACTTTTTTTAAAAAAAAAAAATGTAAAAATATAAAAAATTTAATTTAACAACTTTTAATAATATTTTAACTTTTTAATTAAAAAATTTGGTTCTCAAACATTGCCTAAGCTAGTTGGAAATGCTTTTAGCAAGCTAGTTTTTATAGTTTATCCATTTAAATGAAAGAAAAAAGTTAGGAACTCTAAATATTTTAATAAATGTCTCACATGAGTGTGAGATCTGCATCATATGAGTCTTATGTAAATCTCATATTTATGTGAGATATTTAATAAAACATTTTAGATCCTTAACATTACTCTAACTGAAAATCCAAACGTAGGAGAAGATAAAAAAAAGTTTAAAAAAAAGAAAGAAAAGCAAGTAAACAAAAACAGATGATAACCCTTCGAGCATTGTTTAAAGTTGGAATTTCCCCCTTTTTGTTTTTTTTTTTTTGTTGAAAATAGTCATATTGTTGGTAAACAGTGTATTGGATTCTACATCTTTTTATCTATAATATCTAAAGCATAAATATTATTACAAAAATGATACATTCTTCTAATTTTGGAGTTCTAAATAGAGCTCTAATGACTTGGCAATGAAAAAAAAAAAAAAAAAACACAAGACACAGGAAAAATGCTTTGGAGCTCTAATTCTTGAACTCTAAAGCCAGCTCTAATGAGTTGACAATGGGCCCCACCCACTGTAATGTGATGTTTTGGTCTTGGTTTTTTTTTTTCTCCTTGCCATGTCATTAATGCTCCATTAGAGTACTAAAATTAGTGCTCTGAATTATTGTTGCAAGACACAAACATCACATCATTGTGAGACCCACGTACCATTAGAGATCTCTAAAACTCCATAATTAGAACTCCCAATCTTTTTTCATATCATTACAATCAGATTGCTGCAATATTTTGATAGATTTATTGAAATTTAAGGTTGGCTTAGGAATAGACTATTTTAGTTTTTTTTTTATAGCTAAAATATGAAATAAAAAAATTAGTAAGGAAAAAGAATTTTTGATTTTTTTTATATAATTTAAATTTTTTTTTTGACTCTTTTAGAAAATTTTAAATTTTTTTACTATTATAGAGAGTTCCAATCCAAAAGCAATAAATGCTTGTACTCTTGCATTTTTTTACCTATAAATTATGATGAACACAACTCACAGATGCACTCGTATTTTTACAGGCGTTATAGAGCAAACTCAAAATCATGAAGAGCATCTCTATGTTAGTGGTGGTTGTCCTATTCCTTTTCATTTCTACAGGTGATCCTCTTGTCATTCACTCTATTATCTTTTTATATATATATATATATATGGGACTGAACCCTACTTATATCTATATATATATATATGTGTGTGTGTGTGTTTTTGGGGGGGGGGGGGGGGGGGCTGAACCCTACCCCAATTAGACGGTTTGTGGGCTTATTTGATGTTATCTTGACAATCTGAATCGTTTATTTTATAAAATTTGTTGAACATATCATTCATACAAAAACTCAAGTTGATCATATATTGAGAGTTATTTGATCGAATTATATGTTTAAAAAATAATTAACACACAATATGATTTTGAAATTAACTTGATTATTTGTTTTTAAAGAAATAAGATATGATCTAGTCTGGCTACCCCGGTAGTTGATTAACTTGATTTTTGGATTAACTCCATTTTTGGCATGGATGATTTATTTGGAGCGTCCTATATATGGTGACTCTCATGAAACAAATTGAATGGTCTAGTGCCTTCTCCCAACTGAAGAGAAGCTTGTCATGTATATATATTGACAAAATCGTTATTTTAGTATTGATTTTTTAAATATTAGCTTTAAACTAGTAATTTAAAACTCAATTTAGAGACGCTAGCAAGCTTTCCGTAACTATGCCCTTATTTGGTTTAACTCTCAAAACAATCAAAAATTTCAAAATTTTGTTTGGTTGAAAATTTTTTGAATTTTTTTTCTTCCAAAATCACTTTCTCTCTCCTACATATCAATCAATCATTTTTGCTTTTTCCTCTCTTTCTCAATCACTTTTTTTCTCACACACATCTACTAACATCAAATCATTCCAAACTCCCATACTCCAAAATTATTTTCAAAATATACAACCAAACAAATCAAAAAAATTTCTAAACTTTCTCTTCCAAAATCTTTTTTGAAAATTTATCTCTCAAAACCAAACCAAACACAACACATCTCTAAAAATGCCATTTGATGTTGGACTAACTGTGTTATTGGTCTCTTCCAAAGGACTTTTAGCCTTAAAAAATAAGAGATCGCTTAAAACTAATCTTGGTTATATACTCTTGTGGGAATTATAATCTATAAAATGGTCATCGCAAACAAAGAATTAAGGTTTTTTTAATTTTTTAAAATTTTTTATAAGAAGAATTAGGAAAATTTGACAATGACAGCGTGTTTGGGAATAAAGAAAAAGCCATTTTTTTATTTAGTGATTTTTTTTTTTTTCAAAATTATGTCAAATTTTTGGCCTATTTTTGTCTTTTCAAAATTGTGTTTTGAATTTTTTTAAGAAGATTTAATTTTCTAGATGCCTAAACTTTTTGAAAATAAAAAAAATAAAAATCACTTAAGACGAAAATAATCCAACAAACATTAAACACCTACTGAGAGGATTGTTTTGGGAATTGAGTTTTTTTTTAAATAATTTTTTAGCCTTTTAAGAAAAATACATTCAAAAAAGTAAACAAAATAATTGATTTTTTTTTTGGTAATAATTTTTTGGCTAAAATTATGGATCGTTTTAGGAATTAATTTTTTTGATATTTTTAAAAAAATTTTAAGAAAAAATATATAAAAATAGAAAAAAAATTAATTTTTAACTAAAATTATGATTTGCCAAAATAAATATATATGTTTCCAAAATCAACTTGAATATGCATATAATCTATTTTTATGTGTTAAATGTTAAAAGTATCAGTACAACCTAGCAATGAAAAGGTCCCGAAATTATTTTATTCCTTATTCTAGACATGCCTCCATTTTGAATCATGTGAACATAAAACCAAATATGGATATATACATATGTATTAGGATATATTACCTTAGTAGTCTTGTGTGATTCTAATATACTTTTAATTAATTCAATTTTTATCTTTAATTTTATATTTCGTGTCACAAAAAATAGTGATTAAGTTCGGTTAGGATAAATTATCAATAGGTCCTAATAGTTAAACTTAATTTTCATCAAGTCTTATTGAAAATAAATTTTGCTAAAATTGTTGTTAAAAATAATTTTTTTGTGACAATTTTTTACATACGTTGCTAAAAATTGACAATTAGTGACTTTTTTTTTTTGTCATAATTTTTATAAATTATCGTTAAAACTTACAATTAGCGCCTTTTTTTATGACAAATTTTTCTCATAGGATCTATTAGACAATAAGTCCACTTATCACCCCAAAGAGTATCAAATTCTTTTCACACAACCACTAGGCCAAATATCCTGTCACTAACAGTTATAATCAATTAAGACAAAATCATAAATTTAGAATTAAAATCAAGTCAATTAAAATTATAAAAATTAAAATAATACAAAAATAGGATTACTGGTATAATTTATCAGTAATGCTACAGACCCCAAAAATTCTACCAAAAGGTTTACCAAAGATCTCACATGGGTGTGAGACCCACACAATGTGGGTCCCATGTGGGTCCCACACCCATGTGAGACATTGGTAAAACTTTTGGTAGAATTTTTGGGGTCTCTAGCATTTTTCATAATTTATCCGATATATTAATGTTTTGCATTGATTAGTGCAGAGAGTGAAGTGGGGCAGGTGGAAGCGTTATGCGAAGTGGAACTTTATTCAACAATTGCATTCTGCGATGACAATCAATGCAGTGCAGCATGTACACAGCAAAATGGCCGTAATGGTCGTTGCAAGTTAATCGACACTTGTTATTGCGAGTTCCCTTGTTAGTTCTATGCCCAAGCTTAGACCATGTATATATATGGCTTAAAATAAAGTCAGAATTGCCATAGAAAATAAAAAGATACAATTATGTGTCATGTCTCTCCTCTTTTTTCTTCTTCACTTTTTGTGTGTTGTGTTATGTGTGTATGTTGGAGTCCATTAAGCGGGGTGTTGGGAAACTCTCAAAATTAAGGCCAGCTAAAATATTGTTCAATTCGTTAAAATTATACTGATCTACATCAATTTGCACTGTTTTAACATTTAACCGCGGTTTAAATTTTAAAATTTTATAATTAGCCTTCAAAATTGTTTCGCTCCGCTATAATTAATATATATATATTTTTTAATCTCTAATGAAATATCAAAATAAAAATGAGTGTGAGGGAGATTTAAGATATGAAATTTATTACAAATTAGTAGTTATATATATGAAACAAATTATGTAAAATTACTTTGTCTTATACATTTAAAAACTATTATAAAAATTACTGTTATATATTATGCAAATGTATAATAATTAGTTAGAATATTTTTCAATTCGTCAATCCATTAAAAACTACATAAACCGTAATTTGTCAATCTGTTAATCTGCGAATCCGTCATTCAGTTTATAATTTTACTTTTAAACCGTCTGAACTGACTGCAAACATCCCTACTCAAATAAGTTTTTTTTTTTTTTTTTTTTTTTTTATTCAAAGGCCAAAAAAAAAGTTCAAACGAAAGGGTGTCTTGGGTTTGTTTTTTTTTTTTTGTGTCTTTTTTTGTTAGTTTATTTTTGTTTTAGTAAATTTAAAAAAAAAATTTCAAAAAAACTTTGATAAGTGGGGGTGTTTGGGAAATCTCAAAAAATCTCAAAATAAGCATTTTTTTTTTTTTTTTTTTTGTGTGGGGGGGGGGGGGGGGGGGTTGATGTGGGTGGGTGGGTGGGTGGGTGGGTTTGTCCAAAAGCCAAAAAAAACAGTTCAAATGAATGGGTGTTTTGGGTTTGTTTGTTTGTTTGTTTTTTTTTGGGTGTCATTTTCGTTAGTTTATTTTTTGTTTTTAGTAATTTTTTTTTTAAAAAAAAAATTCAAAAAACTTTAGGCATTTACATTTTATTTGGCGGATGAACTGAATTTTTTTTAAAAAAAATTGAAAAATTCCAAAAAAAATACAGAAAAGACAAAAATAAGTAAAAAAATAATAGACTTTTTTTTACCTTATTTTGGTTTGTCATTTTTTTGGTGGAGATTTTCAGAAAAAAATGTACTTTTATATTTGTCTACACAAGATAGACATAAAAAGTAAAAAATTGACATAATTTAAAAAGAAAAAAAAACCACTAAAGATAATAAAAAAAAAATCAGAAAAAAGAAGTGCCTTTTTACTTTGTTCCCAAATAGCCCCTCAATGGGTGTTTGGAACCCTCAAAATGAGAAGCTTTTTTCCAAAAGTTTAAAAAAAAAAAAAAACCTAAAGAATAAGTAGGGAAATTTTATTTCCATACACGTACTTATCTCAGTGTATACACTTAATGAAATTTTATTTTAATGACAATTATACTCTAAAATAAAATAACCATAACGGACATCAAAACCCTAACCAACCTATCTCCTCTCATCTCTCTCTCTCTCTCTCTCTCTCTCTCTCTCTACCACCAACAACAACAAACAAACCCCCCGTTTAAAAAGAAAAAATTTTAAAATTTTTGCAAATTCTGTTAAACTAAGAACCTCCAATCATTAAACCTAAACTTCCTGAACTCATTTTTCTAAAATTATGGATTTTGTAAACCTTATGTAATGTTAATTTTCTAAAAATTAGCATTAACAGAGCATTATGAGCAACAATTTACAGCAATCAAGATTAACATTTAACAGAGTATTAAAAATTTAACAAAGCCTCGATTCCTGAAGCAGTGGAGGAAGGCAAGTATGTATACATTCAATTGTTAAGGATTCAATTGCTTACTTTAGTAGTGGAGGAATTCGCTAGGGGTTCAACCAACAAAGAAATGTATCAGAGGATAAGATCAGCCAATTTTCCAACTATTCAAGTACAAAAAAAGCTTTCTTTGTTGATGAGTCTGTGTGGGTGTGTGTTTGGGTGGACCGAGGAAAGTGTGTATATAATATTTGACTTAAGGGTTATAATTGGAATATGTGGTGTGGAATGAGACAAATAATACCTAATCAAATTCATAAAGGTTTGCACTAAGAAATGATGTGCATAGAGATAAATAGATGTGTGAAAATAGAATTTCCCGAATAAGTAGTCATCTCAATTCCACTTTTGTGTTTGAGATATGAAATGACGAATCGACCCTCATTCCTTTTACTCTTTGACATGTGTTGTGACGCTTCAAAAATCAAGAACATTAGGGAATATAATAATAAAGAAATACATGATATTGCTAAGGTTACACACCTAAGAATAAATAATAATATATTAGAGTTTAATATATTATAAACAACGTTGTCCTTAATAAAATTGCTATAGTGAGATGAAAATCCGACATTAGTCACGCCTGTCGTAACTTCCTCGAACGTTGGCATCGGATGCCATGACAAAAGCCATTCGTTGCTGTTATGTCCCAGATTTACGAGGTCCGACCCACGTGAGTAAACCACCCAACGATAGACGATAACCAACAACACTCATGCAGATATATATATATATATAATATAGGCACTTAGTACATGTGTTATTCCAATTTTATACATTTTTAGATACAATATTTAAGTCGAATGGCTGCTCTATAACTAAAACATACAAAGATGTTATAATCAATTAAAATGCCCAAAGGTTTACATGATATACAAATGGTGTAATCCTTACAAGAATGGCACACATCCAACAGTAACATAAATGGCCCAGGGCCTACAAATAAAGGAACCACCCTACACGGTTCCAAACACAACTTCACTGCCTCAGTCCACATCCACATAAGCATACCTGAAAAACATTTTCAGCCACGTAAGGTGAGCATAAAGCCCAGTAGGAAATATTTCAAAAACTAAATATGCTTTACTAGTACAAATGATCATGAATGCAATACATACATATATAATATGCTCAAATGCATTCTCAATAAAAACCCTTTCTTTCCAGTCTTCAAAATCTTTCGTTTATTCAAAATGTTTTCCGAATTCAATACATTAATTTGATATAAAATCCATTTCCACAAGTCAATCCAGGTATCTCAATACCAACTAACAATTTCATTGCCAATTCCAATACGAATACATCGTTAACCAACAACAATTACATTGCTAAGACCGTTTTAAAATCATTTCTTTCAAAAACCAAAATGATAATAAATAAAATGGGTAAATCTCCAAAACTAATACAACCTTTCACGGAAATTTTCTCCATGGGAAACCGTCAAACGGGATCCATGTAAACGTAAGCTATACAAGCACCACCATTGCCATTTTATGAAAATTTCGTCTGCAGGATCGGCACCCATGTATATACGCGGTTTTCAGGACTTTCACCCTGGACACACATGCCGACTTAATTGATGTGGCAACAACATTTTCCTAGATTCAACATTTTATTTATCCTTTCCAAATAGTACAATACACGTGGTTCAAAATATTATTTTTTCAAACAATGCAAATGTTCCAAAATATAATGCGATAATTTCCAAAAATCTCTTTCCAAAGCATACAATTTAAAATTTTAAAATCCATCACATGCTCCATGATATGCATGATTTATAAACAGTCCAGTTTGCCTAGTTCGTATGCAATTTTTACAACAATCATAGCTATCCTCTACCGATAGCCCAAAACAGATATTTCTAGACAAATAAATAAATTCCATTAAAGATATACTTTTTCAAAATCTCAAATGGGAGTGATAATATATATCCAACTCTACCATCATCATTAATCTTCATTTCAATTTCATATTACTCAACATTTATTCCATTTTCTCTTTACAATCTCAACAATTACATTTTAGGGCATAACTTCATTCCTTTTTGAAAACCCATTTCAATGCAAGAAATAGCTCATTTCAACATATATCAACTCCAATTTCATAATCACAACCTTTTTCAAGAAAACTTTGGAAACCCCTCTTTTACATTTTGATTTAATAATCCAACAATTTCTCAAAAAGATCAACATTTTAGGGTTTCTCCAAATTAGGGCCTTTTTACTTTTAAAAACTCATATACATTTTTTGTAAGTGGAAAATAAACTTTTTGTAGCTAAACCATAATTCAGCAATCCCATTTGGAACAAACCCTCACTTACGAAACAAATTTTCAAAAATGAATCTAAGAACACTAGAATCTATATATTTAAAGTATACCACAAATACATTACGGAACTCATATTGAGTTTAAGAAATATATCCTACCTCTTGAAGCAAGAAGGAAACAAGTTGGAAAAATCACAGACGGTGAAACGACGATTCGTTGAGATTAAATGGAAGCCCTCGTCGTACTCTACGTTTTGGTATATGGAACTAGGGGTCAAAGATGTGTAGAAATAGATGAAATCAAGGCTAAAAAGTTTGAGAAAGCAAAAATAGCGGAAGGAGAGAGAGAAAGGAGTGACAAGTGAAGAGGTTTGCCCTAAAAAGTGACTTTTAAAGACCTGATTCCGCACAATACGCTCGAGCGTTGAAAGTTGCGCTCGAGCATATTATGCTCACAGCACAGATTCGTAAATTTCAAACAAGTATAACTCTCTCGTCCGAACTCCGTTTAGGGTCGTTCTTGTGTCCAAATTGAAGCCCCGAAAGTAAGATTTCTAATAGTTCTAGCCTTACATCAAGATTCAAAGTGCAGAGAGAGAAAATGATAAAAGAGTGAAGACTACTCAATAACAACTATCCGAATTTGGAGTTTTTGATTCAATCTCACCCAACCACTATGGTAACACATCAACCAAGGCTCAAATATCGACTAAGAAGGTTCCTAATTAAGATAATCAAAGAGTCAAATATAATTCCATTATAACAGGAAGTACATAGTGCTACAATCTCCCCACCTTAGGAAATTTCATCCTCGAAATTAAAGAAACGCCAACACCCAAAAGCCACTCAACGATTACAAAGGATACAACACCAACCTACGTTCAGAACCATCGTGGGATAAGTTCCCAGATTCTAGGTTCAACACCTTGGGAACCCAAAGACGCTTGAACAACAAAACACCAAGGAACAAACACGGATGCCTCTTCGACCTACATAACTTGTAGTGGTCTATGAGACAAGAAACAATAACCACCACAACAACAACGATAACCACTTGGACTCAAAGACGTCAACCACGCCTGAATCACCTATAACACCGAAATAACCACCGAGTGCTCAAATGCTCAGACATAGAGAATAAGAGAACTCCTCGCACACTAGACTCTCGATCAACTCTCGGAACGAGGACACAAGACAAAATATAGCTAAAGAATAACAAATACGACATAACAACCCTTGGACAAATTCTAAACTCCCGTAAAGTAAACATAGCACATAACTAGCAACTCAGGCTAGATCACAACGCACCGCACAACACAAGGTACCACATCCAAGTTAAAGAAAATTCTTTACTTTTCCCATTTGTCTTAAAATACTTTACTTTTCCAAAAGACGCTCAAACTGTACCGTCACAATCCAGATACATTTTCAACCATCCACAACAAAACTTAGAGATTTCCAAACTATTTTTTCGAAAACCATAAATGATATTTATAACACAAAACCATTTTCATTTTGTTTTTGATTTGTTGGATTCAACTTTTATTGAACCAAAAACTTACGTTTTAATTTAAAACCGTTTTAGTTCAAGAAAAATACCCAAGGCCACAACACCAAAAGAAAATTTTTTTTTCCCCCAAAATCATTCATTAGCATTCCTTCGATGAACCACAACACAGTCACCCAGCAAAACCCATCACACCCACGGTGATGCCACTAGGGCAGTTCATATGAACCGAATACCCGCCCAAACCGTCCGATCTTGGCTTCCACGGACGGTTTCGAAGAGAAGAACGGTAGGCAGCGGTTTTTCTGCATTAAATTTTGCAGATTCACGGTCGGCAATGATTTTTCTATATATAAATCTGATGAACCTGGCCCGACTGAAACAATTATGAGTTATAATATTTATATATTTACATTGGGAGTATGCATAGTAGTCTAGTCTGTCAAAGACAGACTGTTTTCTCACTTTCCAAAGGCATCTCTTTACTTTATGTCTCTCTTATAAATCTAGGTAAACTAAAAATTGAAAAGTCATTTTCCTCTTACTCCCTTTCTTTCTTCTTTCTTCTTTCATAAATCCTAGAAAGACCAAAAATGATGTGTCTTTTTCTCTCTCTCTATTGTCTTCACATATTTATTTCTCATTTTTCTTCTCTCTCTCATAAACCCTAGGCAGACCAATAGTTGAAGAATCTCTTCTTCTCTCTTTTTACTCTCCTCTCTGGCCTTTTTCTTTCTCTCATTTTTCATCTTTTTCTTTGAGTTTGAGAGACAAACTCATCTCTCCCTCATTTGTGTTTCTCTTTCTTTTAATGGTAATGGTTGTGGTAAAGACGAGGTACAGTGGCAACGATCTGCGATGGCGATGGTGATGGTTACAACTATGATGGTGAGTTTTCTCTTTCTCTCTCTCTTTTTCTTCATTTTTTTTTCATACACTGTCATAGATGTATGTGTGTATATGTATATATGTCTGAGTATAAGTTCAATTCAATATTTTACACAAAAATTTCACCCCTACTTAGATTTTCGAATTCGATCGAACCGACTGTCAAACCGTCTTCTTTAATTCGGTTGATTTCGAACCACACTTTGGTCAACCACGGATCACTAATTTCTTAACCTGAAGGTGTCGGTTTGGCTGACGGGTAAAAGGTAAACCCGAGCCGAATCGACCAGTGAATAGCCAGCCCTAAATGCCACAATACCAAAACTAAATTTCCATGATGAGAATCTGAGAACTTTCCAAAATGCTAGCAATGCAATAACACAAGAAAAAGAAATTTCACACCCACAATCACATAATGGCGCAAAAGCACAGTAAAATCGTAACCCCAAACCAGTTACCTCAAACTCAAAATAACTTCCCAACTGTCCATAAGGAACCTACATGTCACGCAATGACACTGCTCAATTACACAACCTTCAATTCCAATCTATTCCTGAGGTGACTATATGGCAACCAACCTAAGTACCAACCAACCAACTATCCAACACCACTATCCCATACTACCCTTTAAACACCGACATACCATTTAACTCCACTTATCTCAACACCACACCAACATATATTACCTAGCCAAACCAACTCTAGGATGGAGTTCCTCACACTATCTTACATTCTCATTGAATCACACCGGATTTCGCAAAACCCATACTACCTTAAATCCTTGCCCATCCCCTACACTTATGCCTACATGGCAACACTTCTTCGCACCACACTTGAGTTCGAGCTGAACTCCCAAAGATCATAATACACACTCACCCCAAGACCAATGAAGTAAATAATAAACTTACACAACTCACTACCCGCTCCACACAACCTTATCATACCACTAGAAGTTCTATCCTCAAACTAAAACCACAACAGAAAATCACCCCAACACTAGGGATCTTACATGGGGTTCATAAATAACCTCCATTTATGACAAAAGTAATTTAACTTAGCACACATTAAACCACACAACAATACAATAAGCATAATATTACCACACCAAGGCAACCTCCCAGGATAGTCTCATGACCAATCCCTTTTCTACACATCTCCTAACAACATACTTCTACATACCGCCAATCCAAAACAAAAGAATCTATACTTAAAAACAATTCCATAAAACCAACAACTCCCTCAATAGACTAGAAATAATTTCCCTGCAAAAGAAACTCAAGTCACTCTCATGCCAACCACTCTTACTAACTCAAACACCAACACTGCCAACTCCTAAAGACTTGATAAGGAATTCTTAAAGATGTTATAAGGACATCGATCCATCTAACCCATTTCTTGGTATGAAAAAAATACTCCAACATTAAACACCCCCATAATGGGTTCCAAACACGCACAAACCACTTGTGTGACCAAAACACCACACTTCTAGAAATTACAAACAGAAGTTAACCACTCGAGTTCAAGAAGTACCACTAGAGCGCAACACTGCTTGAGCACAAGAAACACCACTTGAGCGAAAAATACCAACTCTCAAAAGTTTTGCAGACAGTAGACCACTGCTCGAGTACAAGAAATACCGCTCGAGCGTAGAAGACACCGCTCGAGCTAAGAATACACCCTCCCAATATCTCTGTAGACTTGCCAAAGTACTTAGAGTTCTTAATGACCGCTCGAGCGAAGAGGCTAAAATCTGTACAAAATTTCTATTGAAAAAAACAAACCCCTGACCTATTCCAAATGCAACCACAATACTCAAACAACTCAAATCAACAAGAAATAAGATAAACAAGGATATGAACAACCACTAAAGACAAGAAAACCCGAATCCCAAAACATTAAATAGGTCGGGTCTAAATCAAAATCATCATATCTCTGACATAAACCAATAACCAACATTAACCAAACTGAATATATTGACTAGTAAAACTCCACCCTCACAATAACCCAACAAGTCACAATGACCCTTAATGTACTCATATTCCACAACCAATTCTACTATCCATCCATTCTAAATTAATTTCAACCAAGCACAAATTATTTAACATAGCATACAAACCCTAATCAAAATAAGGTTCTCCAACCCTCACATTACAACTCATAAAATAAATAACCCGATGCATGAACACAGTCATAATATTTTAACGGTCCATATCGTACCGATTACAAAACAAAACAACCACTTAATAATTACAACAGTTTATCCTCTAGTTACAAAACAAGATAACTAAAACTAGTTATCCAAAGCAACTATAAATCCTGCCAGGTATTCAACTAACTACTTCATCCAACTTATACAGAAAACAACTTCACCTGTTCCAACCACACATCTTCTATAAAGAGAAACCCCAAGCCTAAATGGCCCAATATGCTCTGCCAACCTTGAGGGAAGTTAAATAACAACTCACATCCCAACCAACCACACTCCATAATACTAACCTCCAGGTTACCAACACCATAGTTAGAACTATACACTAACACTACCCACATCTACAAGGGCAATCCCAACTCTTCGTGTTTTAAAAACTCTAACACTACCAACACCCCTTCCACGGGTTACAAGACTTAAAACAATTCACTTAATTGGGGAACACACCCCACGCCTCTGACCACTCAAGGTCATAACTAATTTCAATACATATTAGTCCACGGACTAATAACCCACACCAAGCCTACATGACGTCACTTAAATGAGTATAACAACTCCACCCAACCACCAAGCACAAAGGACTCAAAACACCACTATCCCTCAAAGACATAGTAATTGTCACTAAAGACAAACCAACACCAACTCACAACTTATGCTAATACACAACATATCACCAGTATAGCACTCATCGAGGTGCCCACTCCGAGTCCACTACTCAATCCAAAATGTTTCTATAAGAAAGGAAACACACAACTTAGGATACATAACACTGGCACCTTTCCCCAAAATACTAACACAACACAATCACATAACAATTACTCAAACAACCCTATTGAGGCTCCAATTAATTTACATACGACACATAACACATAACACGTAATCGTGCTAAGTCTACAAAGATAATCATTCGTTCCAGTACTCGCTTAGATTTCTCATTAGAAACAACGTTGATTAAGCGTGTTTCCAATAAGACCTACAAGTTAGTCAATTAGACACCGAATAATATCCATGAGTCTCAACACCATGCCCACATAAAATGCAACACATAAGTATGTTATCATTTAGCACGCAACATACAAATGTCCTCACCAAGCATGATAAACCCATTATGGCTAACCACTTCGCGCGAGCCCAAGGTTTTCAAACCTTGTTAGCTCTTATACCAAGTTGTCATGCCCTGGATTTACGAGGTCCGGCCCACGTGAGTAAACCACCCAATGATAGATGATAACTAACGACACTCATGTAGATATATATAATATAAGCACACAGTACATGTGTTTTTCCAATTTTATAAATTCTTAGATACAACATCTAAGTTGAATGTATGCTTTGTAACTAAAACATACAAAGATGTTATAATCAAATTAAAATGCCCAAAGGCTTACATCATATACAAATGGTGTAACCTTACAAGAATGGCACACGGCCAACAGTAACATAAATGGCCCAGGGCCTACAAATAAACAAACCATCCTACATAGTTCCGACAACTTCATCGTCTTAGTTCACATCCACATAAGCATACCTGAAAAATATTTTCAGGCACGTAGGGTGAGCATAAAGCCCAATAGGAAATATTTCAAAAACTAAATATGTTCCACCAGTGCAAATGATCATGAATTCAATACATACATATATAATATACCCAAATGCATTCTGAAATCCACTTGTTTTCTCAATAAAAAATGCTTTCTTCCCAGTCTTCAAAACCTTTAGTTTATTCAAAACGTTTTCCGAATTCAATACATTAATTTGATATAAAATCCATTTTCACAAGTCAATCCAAGTATCTCAATACCAACTAGCAATTTCATTGCTAATTCCAATACGAATACATCATTAACCAACAATAATTACATTGCTAAGACCGTTTTAAAATTATTTCTTTCAAAAATCAAAATGATAATAAATAAAATGGGTAAATCTCCAAACCAATACAACCTTGCAGGAAAATTTTGTCTGTAGGAAACCGTCAAACGAGACCCATGTAAACGTAGGCTATACAAGCACAACCATTGCCATTTTACGAAATTTCTTCCGCGGAATCGACACCCATGTATACGCACGGTTTTTGGGACTTTCACCCGAGACACACAAGCCAACTTAATTGATATAGCAACAACCTTTTCTCAGATTCACCATTTTATTTATCCTTTCCAAATAGCAGAATACATGTGGTTCAAAATATTATTTTTCCAAAAAATGCAAATGTTCCAAAACATAATGCGAGAATTTCCAAAAACCTTTTTCCAAAACATACTATTTAAAGTTTCAAAATTCATTACATGCTCCATGATATGCCTGATTTATAAATGTCCAGTTTTCCTAGTTCACATGCAATTTCTACAACAATCATAGTTATCTTCCACCGATAGTCCAAAATAGATATCTTTAAATAGATAAATAAATTTCATTAAAGATACACTTTTTCAAAATCTTAAATGGGGGTGATAATACATATCTAACTCCACCATCATCGTTAATCTTCATTTCAATTTTACATTACTCAACATTTATTCCATTTCCTCTTTACAATCTCAACAATTACATTTTAGGGCAAAACCCCATTTTTCTTTGAAAATCCATTTTAATGCAAGAAACAGCTCATTTCAATATATATTAACTCCAATTTCATAATCACAACCTTTTTCAAGAAAACATTTAGAAAACCCTCTTTTACATTTTCGTTTATACACTACTGAACTCATATTGAGTTTAACAAATACATCCTACCTCTTGAAGCAAGAAGGAAACAAGTCACAAAAATCACCGATGGCGAAACGACGATCCGTTGAGATTAAATGAAAGCCCTCGTCGTGCTCTACGTTTTGGTAGATGGAACTAGGGGTCAAAGATGTGTAGAAATAGATGAAATCAAGGCTAAAAAGCTTGAGAAAGCAAAAATGACGGAAGGAGAGAGAGAGAAGGGAATGAAAAATGAAGAGGTTTGACCCAAAAATTGACTTTTAAAGACTTGATTCTGCGCAGTACGCTCGAGCGTTGAAGGTTGCGCTCGAGCGCACTGTGCTCACAACACAGATTCGCAAATTTCTAACAAGTATAACTCTCTCGTCCGCACTCCATTTAGGGTCGTTCTTGTGTCCAAATTGAAGCCCCGGAAGTAAGATTTCTAATGGTTCTAGCCTCATGTCAAGATTCAAAGTGCGGAGAGAGAAAATAATAAAAGAGTGAAGACTACTCAATAACAACTATCTGAATTTGGAGTTTTTGATTCAATCTCACCCAACCACTATGGTAACACCTCAACCAAGGCTCAAGAAGGTTCCCAATCAAGATAATCAAAGAGTCAAATATAATTCCATTATAACAAGAAGTATATAGTGCTACAGTTGCGAAGCCCAATAAGAACACACGCACATCCCAACTCTCTACAACCCTCGGACAATACGAACAAGTAGAGGTACAACATATAATTTACACAGATAAAGAACTATAGAGAAATACGAACAATTACAACAATGCATAGTCATTAACAATAATGATAAGTAACAGTTGGTTAGTAACATTTAACAGTTATTTGCAACAGTTAAATTAAGGTCACTAGAGTCACCCAAAGAGACCCATCCTCCTAAACGCGAGAACTGAACACCAGGACTATTCGGAACTCCCCCTTTTGCTACTTTGCAGACCTTACCATAGATATCTGCAAAGATTATGTACCGTGTAGTGCCGTCAATGGACCTCAAAAAGGACAACCGAAAGAAAAATGTTTTATCATCTTGAACCCGACCTTATCCCTCCAAAACAAAAAGGTTTTACCCTCTTGAATGTCTTATCTAGACCCAATCTTATTTCACCAAATCAAAATACTACATAGAGTCCGTAAATGCCTGTTTCATCCTAAGGTTAATTCTACAATCGCTTACGCAAGACTTAACTCAAAGAGAACACGTCTCACCATCATTTCATTATCAAACCAACCATTATCATTTTCTTTTCTGATCATCAAAAGTGAATGCAAATCCGATACCAATCCCTAAACATTTCTAGTTTATTAAATATTTTTAAAGGCGAGTTAGTCACATTCAAGCATAAGCATACAAAAATTTTACATATGAGAGGAGTATATAACACAATATAATGGAAAAATAAGAAATATAACACAAGAATGCTAATTAAACATGTGGGAGAAACAAAAATATATTCATCCACTCTTAGTAGATTTTTAGAACAGAGGGCAGAAAAAGAAAAATATGGAAAACACATTTATAGGTCAAATTAAGAGCTGAAATTTAACAAAAGCATAGAATAATAAGTCTACTTTCATTTCCAATTGGTGGAATTTGCATAACATAACCAGAAATTAATCTACAAGCCATTTGCCAAGTTCTGTCTAGATCTGACACGTTTTAGGGAAACAAGCTTTTTTCTTAATATACCCGATAACTTTTGCTCAAATAAATTTTGTTAGAAACAAGACTTAAAATGATAAATTTCAACATAAGAACCAACATGAGATGATTTTTATGAAATTTTATAAAAATGTAAGGCGTGGACTATTTTTTTTTTTTTTTTTTTTTTGGAACACAAGAAAGATTTTACAAAAATGTTTAGGCTATAAAAACACATAAATAGGGGCTACCGAAATTTTCACACTCTCTAAACACCTCAAATATCATTCCATAAAAACAAGACTTGCAACCAAGAAGGTTTGACATTTTAAGAAATTAGAAAATAGCTCCAGCAATGTGTATTTTTAAAGAAAATGCAAGATAGGCCATCTCCAATGCTGGACCAAATCCATCGTCAAATTCAAATTTGGTGAAAAAGTACTCTTTTTTGTGCTCCAATGGTTTTGTCAAACCTGTATCAAATTGAAAAAATAACAAATGTTTCACCAAACTGAGGATCTGGGCACCTTTCATCTAAACACTATGCAGAACCGTTGCGGATGATACACACAGGACGACCGGCCGGATGTCTGGCCGGTTGTCCCCCTGGTCATCCTGTTACTTGAATAATTCTTAGAATAGAGTAATGGTTTGGACTGTCAATAGGCTTCCAAATTTGTTTGCTTCCAAAGCAAATCTGTCTCTACCCTCTCATCGTTCTTTGCACTCTCTCTCTCTCTTTCTCTCTCTTACATTTTAGACCCATTTCATTTCTTCATTCATTTAACTCAAGCATTGATTGTAAGAATTTTTCCTAAATATGGCTTATACATGATTATACTAGATTCATCTCATTAAGCAAGATATACATGTACATCATGGAGATAGTGTCAATACATTGAATGTGATAGTTCATTATGAATGAATCTTAGAGGTGCATTATGTATCTATTATGTATCTATTTGAATATAGAAGATACATTAATCTATCTAATGAGGTTCATTAAATGAATGAATTCTTTGATGAGAAGATTACTAGTATAAACAGTGTAAGGTCCCACCACACTCTCTAACTCAAAACTCAAGTTGTCACTACAAGAAGGCTTCCATTGCCTAGAAAGAGAGAAGTGGTTTGAAGATCTTAGACAAATAAAGAACTTGAAAATCAAGGTTTTCTATTCAAGGTTTCTCTTTCTTAAAAGAGGTTTTCATACCATCATGGATCAAGGTACGTATACACTTAGTTTGTATAGTAGAAATTCATGTAGTTTTCATGTATAGAATTGAATCCTTAATGGCTTTTAGTTATGTTCCGCAAAGTTTTCTATCAATTGGTATTATAGCCAGGTTCTCAATTCTGATACATGAAACATATAAGTATGAATTTCATTTTATGACGGTGTTTGTGTAACTAGTGCATAACCTTGATTTACACTTGTCCAATTTTATTTTTGTTTTTGGTCAATCTTTAATTCTTATAGTGATTCCGATTTTGACTCGACTCTTGTTGCATTTCGGACTTGGGCTTATAGTTTTTGAATGTTGTTCATTGTCGTTTTTCCCTTTAATCCCTCGTAAATTTGGTTATTGGATGGTAGTTGTGTGTTTGGAACATGTTGGTTGCTTGATTTTCCAAACCTTTGCTACCCAGATTTTTGCTCCTCCGCTCGAGCGGCCATTCTTGTGCTCGAGCGAGCTTTGCAATTTTTGCTCCTCCACTCGAGCACTTCTCGCGCTCGAGTGAACTGTGCGAACTCTCAGTACTTTGCTTGTCAGCAAAACTACTATGAGAGTGTTTTCAATGCTAGAGCGACGTTTTCTACGCTCAAGCGGGTGGGCGCTCGAGTGGCCTTCCTTGTGCTCTAGTGTTGGTTTATTGTCTGCAAAACTACTGGATGTGTGTTTTCTATGCTCGAGTGCCACTTCTTGTGCTCGAGCGGTGAGTGTCTTGTTCATTGTGTCTTGGTGCTCGAGCGGCCTTTCTTGCGCTCGAGCGGAACAACTTTTTGTGTCTGACGCTCGAGCGTCAACTCTTGCGCTTGAGCGGACTGTGGGTATTTCAGATCGCGAAAATGACTTTTTACATCATTTTTCACATCTTTTTTCCCTAAAACCTAAACTTGAGACCCTCTCTCTCTAAAACATACACACTCTCTCTCTCTCGCTCTCTCTACATTTTCACATGGTTCTAGTGATTTCTTCACCCTAATTCCTTTGATAAAAAGGTAGACCATCTCAAGATCTCAACTTTGATTCGAATAGAGTTGGGTTTGGGCACCTTTGAAGTTTTACCCTTGCTTGGCTAGTCTTCTCTCTTTGAGGTAGGAATTTTCTACACCTTTATATGGTTTTTAGCTTAGTTATTTGTTGTTGTGTAACAATGGTGGGATTTGAGAATTGTTTGAACAAACCTAGGGTTTGGGTGTGAAATAAAAAGAGGAGCTTTTGGTGATTGTGAAATAAATGAGTATGGAGTTTGAATACGAGGTTATACTATGTCAAAATTGTTGATTTTGGTGCTCGGATTGATATTTGGAAAAAGATGATTTTTTCCCTAATTGGATTAAATTGTTATTTTGTATAAATAAGTAAAATTGACATTGGTAATGCGAAATTGGATGATTATTGATATATGTGGTGGAGTTGGACACGTGTTGTCTCTCACTCATGAAAATTTGAATAATTTATCTATTGAAAAGATTGTATATCTATTTATAAATATTTGTATTGGGCTATTGGTGGAGGGTAGCTATGATTGTTGTAGGAATTGCATGAGGATTAGGTAAATTGAAACTAATCTAATGTTGGTTGTCATTGAATGTGACTATGCTGTAAATACGTTGTATATGTATGATGTTTGTGAGGAAAAAGGGGATGTACTCCATTGTTTGGGAGGAGATAGGGGATGGACTCCATTGAAATTAAGTTGGCCGGAGTGTCCAGGGTGAAAGTCCCAAAATCTCATGTTCCGAGTGGCCGGGTCCATGATTAGGGATTATGGGCGCCTTGTGGAGGCGGCAGCCCATCTTGAGACTATTATATAGGCAGAGGATGGAAGAATGAGAGGCTTCCGGAGGAGTCAAGAGGTTCAGGAGGGCGGTAAGAGACAGAGGAGTTCTAACCCTTAGTCGTCTCAAGGAGCTCAGTCAAGGTCCACCTTTCCAGTATCGAGTTTGGGTTTTGGGAGGGGTGGTTAGGGAGATTTTACTTGTTTCAAATGTGGCCAGTTAGGCCACAAGTCTCTAGCTTGCCCGTAAAAAAGAGGAGGGCAGTGAGTAGCATTGTCTTCGATTCGTTCTTAAGGCCAGAGTCAGGGGAGAGGCCAGTTGCTCACTTGTTATCAGTGTGGGCAGACAGGGAACATGAAGAGGTTCTACTCTCAATTGGGTGGCACGTCTGGTGCGTCTGGTTTGAGGCAGACATAGAGTCACCAGCTAGCATAGTTAGCACAGGCCTCGAGGGCCAATCAGGGAGCCTCTTCGACTCAGTTAGTGCATCAGGCTTATGCTCTGAGGGGTGAACAGGTTGGGTAGAGACCTACTAGGTGTGTGTATGCTGTTGCGGCACCAGATCTTGTACCTGCTCTTTCTGTAGTGAGAGGTGCCTTCTTGTTTTGTAATTCAGTTGCTAATGTATTGATTGATATGGGTGCATCCCACTCTTTTATCTTGTCTGCATTTGCATCGGTTTTAGAGTTAGAGTTAGCTCAGTTAGCATCTCCTATCTGTGTAGAGTGGCCAATCGGTGGTGAGGTTATTTTGAAGCAGGGGTGTCGGGGTTGCGACATTGAGGTTGCCGGTCGCCAATTACCTTTTTCATTCATGTTGCTTGATATGTCTAGTTTTGATGTTATTTTGGATATGGACTAGTTATCGTCATATCGGGCTGTTATAGATTGCTACCGTCAGAGGGTTACTGTATGTATCTTGAGTGGTGATTGCTTTTATTTCTTGGGGGACCGGGTGGATAAAGTCTTATCACCGGTATATGATCCGTGTAGGCAGAGTGAACTAAGTTGTCTTCTTGCTAGCTTTTTGAGTAGTGAATGTGATGAAGTTTGGGTTGTGTTACCAAGGGTGGTTTGTGAATACAAGGATGTCTTTCCTGAGGATCTTACTAGTTTACTACCTCATCGAGAGATCGAGTTCTCTATTGATTTAGTACCTGGCACGACATCGATTTCTATGGCTCCGTATAGGTTTGCACCTGTTGAATTGAGTGAGTTAAAGAGTCAACTACAGGAATTATTAGATAAGGGTTTCATTCGCCCTAGTACTTCACCTTGGGGAGCACCGACTCTCTTTGCTAAAAAGAAAGATGGAGCGTTGCGAGTTTGTATAGATTATCGGAAGTTGAACTGGGTAACTGTTAAGAACAAGTACCCAATGCCTCGTATAGATGACTTGTTTGACTAGTTGAAGGGGTCTTGTTGCTTCTCTAAGATAGACCTGAGATCGGCTTATCACCAGTTGAGGGTAAGAGATGAGGATATCCCGAAGACGACATTCCGATGAGGATGGCCATTATGAGTTTCTAGTGATGCCTTTTGGGCTGACCAATGCACCGGCTGTATTTATGGATTTGATGAACCGGATCTTCCATGAATTCCTAGATCATTTTGTGGTCGTCTTTATGGACGGCATTTTGATTTACTCACCCTTTGAGGAGGAACACGAGGAACATTTGTGAATAGTGCTTGAATTACTTAGAGCCCACAAGCTGTATGCTAAGTTTGGAAAGTGTGAGTTCTGGCTGAAAGAGGTTAAGTTCTTGAGCTATATGGTGTCCAGGGAAGGGGTGACTATAGACTCATCCAAGATAGAGGCAGTGCAAGATTAGACACAACTTAAGAATGCTTTTGAGATTCGTAGTTTCCTGGGGTTGGCTGGGTATTATCGGAGATTTGTGAAGAATTTCTCTAGATTAGCTTCACCGTTAACTAGACTGACAAGGAAGAGAGTTAAGTTTGTGTGGAATGAGACTTGTGAGAAGTCATTTCAAGAGCTTAAGGTTAGACTTACCACTGCTCCAGTCTTGATTATCCTGAAGAGGAGTTTGGGTTATTCAGTTTATTGTGATACTTCACGGGAAGGTTTGGGTTGTGTTTTGATGCAAGAGGGGAAGGTAGTAGCCTATGACTCACAACAGTTGAAAATACACGAGAGGAACTACCTTACTCATGATCTAGAGTTAGCGGCAATGATATTCGTCTTGAAAATTTGGAGGCACTGTCTATATGGTGAGAGGTTTGAGGTGTTTTCTGATCACAAGAGTCTAAAATATTTGTTTACATAGAAAGACTTGAATTTGAGGTAGAGGAGGTGGATGGAGGTCATAGAGGATTATGATTTCGAGTTGCATTATCACCCGGGGAAGGCAAACGTTGTAGTCAATGCCTTGAGTAGAAAATCTATTAGCAGTGTGGCTTGTATTGCCATCCGAGAGTGGGAGATGCTGGGTGTTCTTGGGGAGTTTGACTTGCATCTTGGCAAGTCCATTGAATGTGCGGCTTTATTTACTGTAGTTGCCCAAGCTACACTTGTGAATCGAGTGATGGAGGCACAGAGGGGTGACCTTGAGGTGGAATCCCTCCGGAGAAGATCTCCAATGGAAAAGTAGAGAGGGACTTGAGTGTGTATCCCGACCAGAGTGTGAGATACCAAGACCGTTTGTTCATGCCGGAGTCTTTCCAGGAAGAGGTACTCCGAGAGTTTCACCATTCGCGCCTTACGGTGCATCCGAGGGGCATAAAGATGTATCATGACCTGAGTTGCCAATTTTGGTGGAAAGGTATGAAGAAGGATGTGGCCGTGTTTGTGTCGAAGTGCCTTACTTGTCAGCAAGTGAAGGTCGAGCATCAGAGGCCAGCGGGTTTGTTACAACCCCTGCTTATAGCCGAGTGGAAGTGGGAGCATGTCACGATGGATTTTGTTGTGGGCCTTCTGAGGACTTAACGGAGTAGTGATGCTATTTGGGTAGTACTTGACTGGTTAACCAAGTTTGTGCATTTTATACCAATGCGTGTGAGTGATTTGGTAGACTATCTTACCAACCTATATATTAGGGACAAAGTGAGGTTGCACGGAGTCCTTGTGACGATTGTTTCAAATAGAGATCTGCGTTTCATAGCTTAGTTATGGCAGAGTGTAGACACCCTATTTTTGATCGACCTTAAGACTCAGACGTCATCGTTTGTGCACGTGATGACTGCGCATGTTTGTGCTTGTTTTGAGCACCCGAAGGTCTCGGTTGAGCGCCCTGTCTTTGAGCCTCTAAACCCTCTGTGTTTTGGCCTTGTTTTTAGGCCAAATCTTGGTGTCTCTTGGTTGAAAGAGAGTGGGGCCTTGCCGACCACTTTTGGCGGTTGCTAGTCACTTTTTCTCCTTACCAGCTAGTTGGAGTGGTCGGCCAGCTAGTTGAAGTGGCCGGCCGGCCACTTAACTGGCTGGCAGCCAATTTTCTCATTTTTCTGATATTTTCAGATCTTTTGAGCCAGCTGTGGCTCACTGAATTCATCCTTTATACACGTGTATGGAGGGATTGAACAAGCCTTTTGGCTTGCAGTGCTTATATAAGGGGAGCTTCCTTCCCCTATTTGAGGGTTTAGATTTTTCAGAGCAAAAAATCTCCCTCTCTCTCTAGAATTCTCTCTCTCTCTATATATATATATTGTGCTATTTTGTGCCTAGAAATGTTGATTCTTCACACTTTTGCGCACAAACACCTACTCAAACACCTTCATTTTGGAGCTGAGGTCCCTTGGAGCTTGTTTTGAGGTCTTAGCATTGGTTTTGGTCCAAAATTGTTGCTGAAGTTACTGTCTTGCCATTGTTCTTCAAGGGTAAGAGATTAGCCCCTTTTAAGCTTTGTTTTGATTAAGTGTTATACCACCTTTGCATGCTACTTTGAGGCTAATTTTAGCCTCTCAAAAACTCTGTTTTTAAGGCTTTAAAGTATTGGTTTGAGCCTAGTGTAGTTAGGGGTGGTGGTTCCCCTCTTTTGCTCTTTGGCTTGTTAAGCTTTTTGAGCCATCTTCCATAGCTTTTGTGTTGACCTTTGCTTGGCCTTTTAACCACTGAAACTCGGAGAAATTTCAGTCGTAAAAAGTTGATCTTGTGGTCCAAATAGGAGAGGGTGATCCCCTCTCCTTGTATTCTTGTTTGCTAGTATTGGTGGCCTAATACATGAGCATTTGTTTCTCCCTTTTTGAAGCTTAGTCCAAGCATGTTTTTGTGACTTTTTGGACTTGCCATAACTCTGTTTTTGGTTGGTTTGGTCATTGGTTTCTTACATCTTATACTTGTAGTGCAATCCTACTTGTTGGCCTAACATGCTCCATGCTTCATGCCTCTCATTCTAGCATGTGTATGCTCTACTCCAGCATGTTTTTGGCCTTTATTTAACATGCTTTAACTCTAATTTTGGTTGGTGGGGTCACCTCTTGCTTGGTTTTTTCACTTGTAGTGCAATCCTACTTGTTGGCCTAACATGCATCATGCTTTATGCCTCTCATCCTAGCTTGGGTTAACTCCATCTCAGTATTTATTTGCCATTATTTTAGCATGCCTTAGCTCTATTTTGGGTTGGTTTGGTTGTTTGTGTATTGTATGGCATGCCTCTTGTGTAAAGCCCTTGACTAGTTTTGAGCTTTAGGGCCTCTAGCATGCTTTACTTGTGATGTTTGCATGATATGGCATCATTTAGCATGTGATTTTAGAGTATATTCCTCTGTCATACTCTCACATGTTTGACTCTTTCATAGCTTTTGAGAGTTGCGCCTTATGCCTTACTTATGAGCCAATACGTATGCCTACTTGTCTAAGCTTTTGGGCTACCGTTTCAGCATGTTTTAGCCTTTGTCTCGGCATGCATGAGGTCTGTTTAGGGCTGGTTTAATCCATTGAGCATTGTGTTGCATAGCCCTAGTGTTGTGTACTTCACTAGCTTTAATGCTTTAAGCCTTCTAGCATGCTATACTTGTGATGTTCGCATGATATGTCATCATTTGACATGTAATTTCAGTACTTATACCTCTGTTATGCTCTCATGTATATCACTCTTTAATTGTATTTAAGAGTTGTGCTTCATGCCTTGTTGATGAGCCTATGCATGCACATCATTTTCTTGCCTTCCATGCTATCATTTTAGAGCATTTTGGCCACTGTTTTGGCATGCATAAGGTCTATCCATAGTTGGTTTGACCATTTGAGATTGATAGTGCATGCCTCATGTGTAATACACTTCACTAGCTTTAGTGCTCTTGGCCCTTAACATGTCTTGCATGCATTGCATTACATGATAGAGTCTTGTGCATGCCACTTTAGCATTGAAAGATGAGCATATGTGTGTTGCATTGCATGTGTTTGGATCGGACGTTAATCCAAACATAAGGAATGTGGCACATTTCATACTCGGAGTGATGAACTGTGTTGCGTTTCTTGGTCGCCAACCCCCTTGATCATGCATGATAGGGTGAAGGCTCTTTTGTGTGTTGTTTGTGCATTCATAAACATGGTGCAAGCTTGGTCCTCGGCCACCATGCATTGAGGTGCTTGGTTGGTGGCTCGAGAGCCGAGTGCCATGCTCCTTTGAGCTTAAGACATGATAAGGAGTGTGGTAGTACCTACATTGTCTTGCAAATACATTATTGTGCCTCTATTGTTCTCTGTTGTAGCAAAACCAGCAGCCTGCAGAAAAACTAGCCGACCAGCCAGTTTAACTAGCCGGCCGGCCAGTTTTAGTGGCTGGCAGCCACTTTTTTTGGCTGGTAGCTCACCAACAGATCCCTGTGTTGAAGTAAGGGCAGTCTGGAGGTTGGCACAATTTTCAGAGATCAAGGCAAGTGAAAACAGAGGCAATTGATGGCATAGCAACGGATTTTCGAGTGGACGGCAATCGAGCATGCATGCTTCCCTCGCCTGCGAGGCCATCTTATCTTTATTGCTTTATTAGTTAGTTGTTTCTAGCTATTTCAATGTGTTGTAATTGATTAGCTTAGATAGTTAATTAATTGCCTTAATTAGCTTAGATTAGCTAGTTTTTTTTAATTTTAATTCGGTTCGTAATTAATTAGTTAGAATAGCTAATTATTTGTTTTGTAATAAGTAGCTTAGCTTAGCGTAGCTAATTAGCTTATTTATTCGGACCCTCCATCGAGAGGGCAAATGTTGTAATAAGTGTGCGTGTGTGTGTGAATGTCTTCAAACTCCACGTCTTTATTCCTTTTATTTATCCGCTTTCAGTGGTTAGATTAGGACATATTTTTTATTAGCATACCTTATGCTTGCATGCGTGCATCATTCATTTGTCTTGCATGCACCGGGCTCGGCGCATTATTGAAACCGCATTGTATTTCAATACCTATTTGAATACATGTACCAAATGTCGCATTCATACGTCATGATTAGGTAGCCGAGCCTACTTAGTTGCATTTTGCATGTGTTGCATTAGGCATCTTAACATAGCTAGGATCATGCATTGATTTCTAACTAGTTTTCTGTTTTGGCTTGGAGTACATTGTAAGTGTTTACGCTTTAGCATCCTTGCATGTGTGTAAGTGACTGCCATGATAGAATGCTTGCCATGAAACTATTTGCTTAATTGCTATAACTGCATGAATGCCTGTGGATGAAGGCTTTATTGCTTGAATTAGAACAATTTATCAAAATGTGCGTTTTAAGCCCACTTTGCGGAGTGGCAAAATCATGTTTTAAGCCCACTTTAGAGTGGCAAATCTGCGCTTTAGCCTACTTGCGAGTAGCACTTTCAAACCATTTTCACAAACAAACATGAGATGTTTTGTTCCAAATCGAGCGATTTAGTCTATACTTGTGTATTGTGCGCATGACATAGTAAGTTAGCTAATAATCAAACAAGAACATATGTGTTTTCAAAAACAACATATCATGTTAGTAGAGGCCGATCCTTTGATCGGGCGAGCGGGGGTGCTCATTTCAGGACCTTCGCCTCCCGTACCCAAGTTCTCAAGTCGAGGCAACTTTGGTGATGACAAACACGTGGCCTTTGGCACGAGTCAGGGTTTCCTAAATTTCCCAAAACAAAATATTTAGGTGGCGACTCTGAAATCTGGCAAAGCAGTCCATGTTTGGCGCTTTTTGATTAAAATCGATTTTCCAAAACGATTTGCCGGATTTGGACTCTTTGGTGATTTATCAGTTTTACATTGCACTTTGTGAGATTAGATTCAGAACCGTGATAGGAGTCCAAACTGTAGTAGCTATGAACGCAAATCCGCGCCCTCTCCAAAAAGGGGGGCGCGCGGAGAAAGTTCGGGCGGTTTACAGTTTTTGGCGACTCTGTTGGGGACAAGGAGTGGCTGTCAGCCATTTTTCCTCATTACCAGCCACTTTTCACTGCTGCCAGCCACTTAAGTGGCCGGCCAGCCAGAAAAAATTGCCGGTCGGCTACTTAAACTAGCCAGTCGGCTAGTTTTTTCTGGGAAGCTTCAGACTGCTGTCATCTGTCCTCCACTCAATGCCTTATCTTCTATAAAGGTTCCAACTTCGTGGGTTCCTCATTCCAAATCCATTTTTGCCCCAAATGGAAGCATTTCTTGCCCAAGACCTTACAAATTGGATTGCAAACTTGGATGGCTCGAAAAAGTTGAATTTCTGAGGTTTTGGAATAAATGCATTATTCACACTGAGCCGTACCTCGCTGCTTTTTCTGTTCCTCCATGCTGCGGCTAGGAGTTGGAATCCGGTAACTCATGTTTTTAGCTTTGGCGGACAAGAGGTATGTCCCACTTTTGAAGATTTCCAAGCTTTAATGGAATCTCAACGCGATGAAGAAATCTTGCCCCAGTTCCGTTTTGGCCACATCCAAGCCTTAGGACGGATGTGTGGGCTTACTTTGCATGACGCTCGGTCTTTGATTCGCGACAGGGAGTTGGACATCCCCAGCTTGATTCATCGATTTTCTGACGCCGGTGACCGCGGCGACCATCTTTGGCAGAGTTTTCGGCGACATGCCCTCTGTTTGTGCATGTTGTCTTATTTCTTACTTGCCTCAGGCTCTGGAGGGTTTAGCGCCCATTTGATTGAGGTTGCCCAAGGCTTAAAAGAGGACAAGAGCTGCATTGACATGACACTAGCTGAGACTCTGATGGGTTTGGATGCCTTCCATTGCCGGGAGACAACTAGATTCGCGGGGAGTCCACTACTGCTGCAGGTAATGTTTCCCACCCTTCTCACATGTGTGTCTCACATCACTCGGCCCTCAGGCTCTATTTTTCTCTCAAAACCCTTCCTCTCTTTTCTTTCTACGCACACCTCTCTATTCTTTAATCTCTCTTCTTTTTTTTATCCCTCCTCAGATATGGTTGATAAACAAGTTGAGAGTGGTGGACTCATGCTCAATATATTCAGCACACGGCTATTTCTTCCAGCAACAGCTAGTGGATGCCCCAGATGAGGGATGATGGTGCGAATGGATGTGCAGCCTATCTACGGTCAACATTGCTTGGCGCTGCCCCTGGCTTAATCTACCGGCGATGAGCTACAGCGTGTCTCGCCAGCCAGGCATTCAGCTAGTTGGCCTGACACACTGTGTCTTCTACTTCCCATTCAGATTTTGGCGTCAATTTGGGTATGATCAGACTTGCCCGGAAGATGGGGTAGAGTACCCTGCTGCGTTTCTAGTCCGAGGCTCACATCTGGCTCGGTATGCCACAGCATGGAAGACAATAGAGCTTCTGGTCCCCGTTCCCACTTTCAGTTGCACCCTCTCTAACGAGTGCATAACTTGGCTCGATGAAGAAGCACAGACCGGGCCTACTTTGGCATCAGAGGCTTCCACAAATTTTGGGAGGGGACGCAGGAACACTTGACTTATCCATTCCTTGAGTTTATTTGTTTTAATCAGTACTTTCAAGTTTTATTTATGAATGTAATAAAAAGTAACTTCAATTTGTATTCAAGAGTATGAGAACTCTATACTGAAATTAATGTAATTGAAGGTTGTGGGTACTGAAAATTTTCCGTTATGGTCCAAAATGGTCTAAGTCGTAAAAAGATTAATTTGAGCAAAATCAACTTTTATTAAAACTTTTCAAAACCATTTTCGATATGGATCACAACTGGACACACCCGAGATCTATCACCGAGATGCACAACCCTGGATCTAGCAACTGGAAAGTTGCCCCTAGTCTGAATAGTACTGCACTAGAGATCACAACCGAGCTCTTGAATACAGAGAAAACAGAGATGACCAACATGATCACACGAACAAAGTTGATTAGGAAGTGTTTATGGCTGGATTTCAGAATGAAGTTGCCTACGTATCCCGAAGATGGGAATCGAACCTTACGTAGTTCGGTTCAGGTTCACTCGTGTATTAACACTCTCTTTTTGTGCTCTAACTTTTGCCAAGGCCGCCCTTTCTAGGTTTTCAACCTTGCGAGCTCAGTTTTTATTATTTCAAATTTTTTTGTGCTCTAACTTTTGCCTAGGTTGCCCTTTCGGGTTTTCAGCCTAGCGAGCCACTCAGGGCATTTCTTCAACTTGTCCATGTTGATCAGCTGGGAGAACTCTAGGCCATCTAGGTCCATAAGAATGACAGCTCCACCCGACCAGATAGACTTGATGATGTAAGGACCAGTCCAATTGGGTCTGAACTTGCCCCAAGGGTCGTGGATGGGAGCTCTATTGTCTTTAAGCACCAAATCCCCTTCTTTCAAATTCTTGGAAACTTTCTTGTTGAAAGCCCTGACAATTCTTCGTTGATAACCCTGGACATGATACAGTGCTTTCAGCCTTCTCTCATCAAACAGCATGAGCTCTTCGAATCTGTTTTGCTGCCAATCTGTCTCAGCAATTTGGCACTCAGCCATTACCCGCAATGACGGAACCTTAACTTCGATAGGCAAAACAGCCTCCATCCCATAGACCAAGGAATACGGAGTTGCCCCAGTAGAAGTTCGAATTGATGTCCGGTAGCCTTAAAGAGCGAATGGCAGCTTATCTGGCCAGTCCTTGTAGGTTTCCACCATCTTCTGCAGAATGTGTTTGATGTTCTTGTTGGCGGCCTCAACAGCTCCGTTGGTCTGCGGCCTATATGTGGATGACTTATGAAAAGCCACGTTGTATTTCTCTAACAAGTCGATCACCTCCTTCTTGAAGTAGGAACCATTGTCTGAAATAATCTCATTCGGGACCCCATACTGGTTGATGATGTTGTTCCTGATGAACTTAGCAACATGTGATGCCTTCAACACCGCGTAAGATTGGGCCTCAACCCACTTCGTGAAGTAGTCTATTGCTACCAGAATGTACTCATGCCCGTTCAACCCCTTCGGAGTGACTACTCTAATCACATCAATCCCCCAGACTGAAAATGGCCATGGCGAAGTCATGTTGTATAGCTTCGATGGCGGAATGTTCATACGGTTTGCATGGATCTGACACTTGTGGCATCGCCGAACAAAGCCAATACAACCCTCTTCCATGGTTGACCAATAATAGCCCTGTCTGAGAATTTTCCAAGCTAGCATTACCCCGCTTATGTGTACTCCACACTCTCCTCCATGGATGGTCTCCATCAGGCGCTTGGACTCTTCAGCATCAACACATAGCTTATGCATCCCGAGATGACCCCGCTTGTACAGTTTACCCCCGCAGACGATGAACTGAGCAGCCATTCTTCGTATTGCCCTCTTATCTTTGGCATTTGTCCCTGATGGATACGCCTCCTTTTCCAAAAAGTTCTAAATATCGTAATACCAAGGGTTCTTATCTTGTACCTTATCTATGACAGCAATCAGCTCGTAGGCCGGCACAAATTTCTGTTCAATGATGATTGGACGCATCCGGACTCCAAAAGGGATGTCTATCATAGAAGATAGAGTTGCTAATGAATTAGCGAATCTGTTGTTCTCTCTTAACAGATGGGCGAAGTTCAACTTTTCAAACCGAGGAATCAGAACGTCCAAGGTTTGGTGATAGATTCTCATCTTTTCTTCTTTAACTTTCCAATCTCCTTTAGCTTGAGATACAACAAGGTTCGAGTCCCCAATGACATCTAACTGTTTTGCCCCTAGTTCTAGGGCAGCTTCTAGTCCAGCAATACATGCCTCATACTCTGCTTCATTGTTCGATACTTTGAACCGGAGCTTGAAGGCTAAGGGTATGCGGGAATTGTCGGGTGCTATCAGCAACACCTCTATCCCATACCCGTACTGGTTTGACGCTCCGTCAAAGTACATAGTCCAAGTTTCTTCTTCAACATGTAGAATGGCCTCATCCGGAAACAGATATTCTACTACTTCATCTCCCTCCACTGGGTGATCGGCTAGGAACTCCGCTACCGCTCTCCCTTTCACAGACTTGCGCGTCATGTACTTCAAATCAAATTCGGAGAGAAGAAGCAACCAACGAGCTAGCCTACCCGTAAGTGCCGGTTTCTCGAAGAGATATTTGATGGGATCTAATCTCGAAACCAGTATTACGGAGTGAGCTAACAGGTAGTGCCTCAACTTCCTGGTAGCCTATACCAAAGCTAGACAAGCCTTCTCAAGCGGAGTGTAACGGGTCTCATATTCCAGCATTTTCTTGCTCAGGTAATAGATAGCCTTCTTCACTTTGTCCTCAGACTCCTGTGCAAGCATGCAGCCCATTGTCGTTTCGGTTACTGACAGATATAATATCAACAGTTTCCCCAGCTTCAGCGGTGACAACACAGGTGGGTTTTGTAGATATTGCTTGATCTGCTCGAAAGCGACTTGGCATTGGTCATCCCACTGGAACTTCTTTCCTTTCTTTAGGAGACCAAACAGTGGTTCACAAGTCAAGGTTAATTTTACAATAAACCGTCTTATGAATTGCACTTTACCCAGAAAGCCTCGCACCTCATTTTCAGTCCTTGGTGGTGGCATTTCTCAGATGGCCTTAATCTTGGAAGGGTCGACTTCGATGCCCCTTTGTGTGATCAAGAAACCCAGCATTTTTCCTGTTGTAACACTGAAAGTACATTTCTGAGGATTCAGCTGTAACCGATTCTCTCTGATCCGTTGGAAAAATTTCTGCAAGGCGGTGTAGTAGCCCTCTCTTTCTTTGGACTTGACAATCATGTCGTCAACGTACACCTCGACCTCTTTGTGGATCATATCGTGCAAAATCATGGTTGCAGCCCATTGATATGTAGCGCCAGCATTCTTCAAACCGAACGGCATCACCCTATAGCAATAAGTTTTCCACGGGGTTGTGAAAGCAGTTTTCTCCCTGTCTTTGGGTGCTATCAAAATCTGGTTGTAGCCTGAAAACCCATCCATAAACGAGAGCAGCGCATGCCCAGCAGTGAAGTCCACTAATTCGTCGATATGCGGCAGAGGAAAGTCGTCCTTTGGACTAGCTTTGTTCAAATCCCTGAAGTCTACACATACCCAAATTCTGCCGTCCTTCTTCGGCACCGGAACTATATTGGCCAACCAAGTAGGGTATTCAGATACCAACAGGAACCCTGCATCAATCTGCTTGGTGACCTCTTCTTTGATTTTCAGAGCCCAGTCCGGGCGGATCCTTCGGAGCTTCTGTTTAATAGGTCGGGCCTCTGCGTTAAGAGGGATCCGGTGTTGTACAATCTCAGGATCGATTCCAGGCATGTCATTGTAGGACCACGCGAAAACATCTTTGAAATCTTTTAATAAAGCGACTAAGAGCTCGCGTTCCTTAGAAGACAACGTGGACCTGATTTGGACCAGCCGCAAATCCTTCTCAGTACCAACGTTAATTGAGGTGATTTTATCAACCAAAGGTTTTACAAACTGCATGAATGTCGATGTTGCATGAATGTCGATGTTGCCATGTATAACATGCTTGCCATGAGGTTAAGTGCTTAATTACTATAAACTGCTTGAATGCCTGTGGATGAAGGCTCATTGCTTGAATTGGAATAATTTGAGTAAATGTTTATATGCAATCACTTTTTCAAGTGGTACATATTTCAAAACAATTTTCAAAACAAACATGACTCAAATGTTCTAATTCTTGTAAGTTAGTCTATACTTGTGTGTGCACATCACATAGTAAATACTAGCCTAAACAAACTGGAACAAGAGCATATAATGTTGATAAAAATCATATCATGATTAGTAGAGGCCAATCTTTGATCGGGTGAGCGGGGGTGCTCAAATGCATTCATGACCTTCCCCTCTCGTACCCAAGTTCCTGAGCCGAGACAATCTTGGTGATGACAGACACGTGGCTTTTGGCACGAGTCATGGGTTTCCTAAATTTCCCTAAAACAAAATATTTAGGTGGCGACTCTATATCTGGCAAAGCAGTTAATTTTTGGCAATTTGATTCAAAATCAATTTTCCAAAAGATTTGCTGGATTTGGACTCTTTGGTGTTTATCAATTTCACATTGCACTTGTGAGATTAGATTTAGAACCGCGGGAGTTCGAACTGTAGGGCATATTTCGACTTTCGAAAGGGGGCGTGAAAAAGTCAAGCTACACCAAGAAAATGAAGTACCTGAACCTATTGGTACTTAAGAGATTTCTCACATTGAAAAAGAAGTTGTCCCAGTTGCGGAACAACCTTTACGCAGATCACAAAGAGAAAAGAAACCAGCCATATCAGATGACTATGAGGTTTACCTAAATGAGTGTGATATAGGCTTGGAGAATGATCCTGTTTCTTATGCCCAAGCCATGACTAATGGAAATGAAACTCAATGGTTAAATGCCATGAAAGATGAGTTAAAATCCATGAAAGACAACAATGTCTGGGATCTTGTAGAATTGCCTAAGGGAGCCAAAACTATTGGATGCAAATGGGTTTTTAAAACCAAGCGTGATCCTAAAGGCAATATCAGAAGATATAAGGCCAGATTAGTTGCTAAAGGATACATTCGAAGAGAAGGGATGGACTATAAGGAGACTTATTCTCCTGTTTCTAATAAAGATTCCTTAAGAATAGTCATGGCTTTAGTAGCTCATTATGATTTAGAGTTACATCAAATGAACGTTAAAATAGCCTTTTTAAATGGTGACTTGCATGAAGTGGTTTACATGGACCAACCTGAAGGTTTTCAGGATGAAAATAAGGAAAATATGGTTTGTAAGCTTAAGAAGTCCATATATGGTCTAAAGTAGGCATCTCGACAGTGGTATCTTAAATTTCATGAAGTTTTCACAAAATTTGATTTTAAAGATAATGTGGTTGATCAATGTGTCTACCTTAAAATCAGTGGGAGCAATATCTGCATTATAGTTTTGTATGTTGATAATATATTGTTTGCTAGCAATAATTTGGGAATGATACATGAGACAAAGCAATTTCTTACGAGGAATTTTGAAATGAAAGATCTTGGTGAAGCCTCTTTTGTCATTGGGATAGAAATTCACCGAGATAGGTCTCGTGATATTTTAGGATTGTCCCAAAGAGCCTATATCGAAAATGTTCTTAAAATGTTCAACATGCAGAACTGTTCAAGTAGTGTTGCCCCTATAGTTAAGGGTGATAAATTTAGTGAATTTCAGTGTCCTAGAAATAATTTAGAAAGGGAACAAATGAAAGAAATTCCATATGCCTCTGTAGTTGGGAGCATTATGTATGCTCAAGTTTGTACACGTCCTGACATAGCATTTGTAGTTGGTATGCTTGGTCGATACTAAAGCAATCCCGGACTTGACCATTGGAAAGCAGTTAAGAAAGTGTTATGATATTTACAAGGCACTAAGGATTACATGCTTACTTATCAAAGAACAGACAACCTTGAAGTAATTGGTTATTCAGATGCTAATTATGTTGGATGTAAAGACACTCAAAAGTCCACTTCTGGGTACATTTTTATGCTTGCTAATGGACTCATTTCATGGAAGAGTCATAAGCAGTCTCTGACATCCTCTTCCACTATGGAGGCAGAGTTCATAGCATGTTATGAAGCCACATGTTATGCAGTATGGCTAAAGAATTTCATATCTGGATTACAACTTGTCGATTCAATTTCGAGGCCCTTACAGATTTACTATGAAAATGATGCTGCTGTTCAGTTCTCTAATAATAACAAAACTTCAGGAGGATCAAAGCATATTGATATCAAGTATCTAGTTATTAAAGAAAGGGTTCTGAATCAGAATGTTTTCATCTCTCATATTGGCACTACACTCATGTTGGCAGATCTTTTAACTAAAGGTCTCACACCTAAGCTCTTTCAAGAACATGTTGCGCCCATGGGCTTGGTAGAAAGTTTATCATGTTTAGACTTGAAATGAGTGTATTATGTTCATAATAAATGTTATGTTATAATCATCTTATGTTCGTAATGATTATGTTTGTTGTTTTCATTCTTCATACTTGTGCACAATTTAGAAGAATTTATAAACAACGGGACCATTATATCTCTCTCTCTCTCTCTCACACACACACATTTTGGACCCATCCCATTTCTTCATTCATCCAATTCAAGCATTGATTGTAAGAATTTTTCCTAAATATGGCTTATATATGATTATACTAGATTCATCTCATTAAGCAAGATACATGTACATCAATTAGATGGTGACTAATTATTGATGAATGCACCTATATATACATAATGTATAGAAGACTAATGGAGATAGTGTCAATGTATTGAATGTGATAGCTTCGTTATGAATGAATCTTAGAGATGCATTATGTATCTATTATGTATCTATTTGAATGTAGAAGATACATTAATCTATCTAATGAGGTTTATTAAATGAATGGATTCTTTGATGGGAAGATTACTAGTATAAATAGTGTAAGGTCCCAAACCACACTATCTAACACAAAACTCAAGTTGTTACCACAAGAAGGCTCCCATTGCCTAGAGAGAGAGAAGTGGTTTGAAGATCTTAGTGACAAATAAAGAACTTGAAGATCAAGGCCTTCTATTCAAGGTTTCTCTTTCTTAAAAGAGGTTTTCATACTATCATGGATCAAGGTACGTATACACTTATTTTGTATAGTAGAAATTCATATAGTTTTCATGTATAGAATTGAATCCTTAACGGCTTTTAGTTTATGTTCCGTAAAGTTTTCTATCATTAATAACCCAAAAATCAAGGGATTTTCATTCCAATCTTTAATCTTATTATTTCTCATCTGCTTTTTTTCTCTTCAACACAAGCCATTCTATTCCTCAGAATAACTTTTGTTGTTTCTGAGGCCAAACCCCATTTTCTCAACCCATCTTCTCTCTCCTTCATCGTCTTTCTCAGCTCAACTAGCCGCATAAAGATCCGTGTTCTGTGCTCTATTTTTGTCTTTCATTGTGTTTGTGTTTGTGGGTGTGTTTTCTTTTTTCACTTTTGTTCTTTTGTGTTTTCCTTTTGTGCTTTCTCTTTCTCTCTGATGTGTTGTTGTCTAAAAATTTTTAAATTTTTCAACAACCCATTTGTGAAAAGCTTCAGAATTTTGATTTGGTATATCAGATTTGGAGAATTCGTTGAGCTATTCACAAATGTGGGTTTTTTTGTGTGTGACATTTTGTATTTTTTTTTCCCATATCAAATCATTGGATACCCATTTCCAAAAGAACTAAAATTTCAGCTTTTGATCATCGAATTTTAGGTTCCTTGTCCTCAAAATTAACCATTTCATGGTTTCAACACACTGGGGATTCCTTATTTGATCCATTATATTCTTGATCTATTATTGTAATATCATACAATGTATGGAACACAGAGTAATTTTTTTTTTTTCATTTGCTCTTGCTGGTCAACCGGCCAGACGTCCCCTCGGACAACTTGTGTTTTGATGACAGTTACAAATTCAACGTTGGAGTGACTGATATCAGATAGAAAAATTCATGCTTTTTTTACGCAAATTTGATGAAATATTTAGTGAACTGTTGGAGATGCCCTTAGGAGCTCTTTTTCATGCAAACCCTTGAACACTCACCCTATGACCATGCACACCAACATGATACATACCTAAAAATACATACTAGAAGACAAGATAGGACGACGAGAAAGAATTGGAGAAGAGGATAAGGTGTGTGTGACTCACTTGGAATGCTAGCTTTCAATTTTTTTTTTTTCTTCTTCTTCTTCTTCTTTTTCTTATTCTTCTTCCATTTTCCCCCCCACTCTCTTATCTTCTTCCCTTTTATTTTTAACTCTCAAACTCTTTCTCTCCTTTATATCCAGCCAAGAAGAAATAAAATGAAGGGGATGTTGTAGGGTAATTCTATTTCCACACACCATTTACACTTTGTGCACATCATTTTTTAGTTCATACACTTATTAATTTAGTTACATTATGTTTTTCTCATTCCACACATCAAATGTTCTAAATATATCTCTAGCTTATAATTTAAACACACACCACACAAAACACATTTACACACATCACAACAGTAACTTCGACATATCCAACAATTCACCAACGCATTTTCAACAATTCTTTAGAGCCAATCAGCAATGAAATGATGAAAAGATTGATGCAAGTTGATGAAAACTTTTTTTTTTGGGGTTTGCGATCAACAATGATAGTAAGTTTTCATCGCGATTAAAAAAATCTTAAAACAAATCGTATGAAAAGTTTTCATCATTGATTTTTTTTTCCTGCAATCCTATGGAAGTTGAATTTACAAAATAATATAAGTTCTTTTGCTCGCAAAAAAAAAAAAAAAAATACACTTCCACTCGTAAAAAATCACTTTTTCATCGTTATATAGGTTGCAAAGTCATATTCTTCTCTAAATATAAACTTCTATGATTTTGTAAATCTTTCATCACACAAATCAAGAATGATGGGGTAAAATAGAGTACAACAATGGCGAGAGTGAAAAACAATGTAGGCCTTAGAGTGAATTTTTTTTTTTTTTTTCCCAAAAGATGTGCATTGAGAATTTTTGTTCCCAAAGATGCGTTCAGAGAAAATTTAATTTTAAGATTTGTTGTGTATTGATGTCTATAGTGGTCATTTTGTTTAATGATAAAATTGTAATAAAAATTCAATTCATTAAGTGTGTGCATAGAGAATAAATAATGGGTAGAAATAGAATTATCCCGATAATGTGTGCATAGAGGATGGATTGTGGGTGAAATGGCAAAAGTGCCCTTTGTTGGAATAGAATTGAATTGGTTATGATTTAATTGAAAAGAAATGGAATGAAGGTGGATTAAAGGAATAAGATTGGTTAATTAGACATCTAGTTTGCTTGGAACAATACATTAGAGACAAATGGACAAGAATCCCCTAATTTAGGGGTACAACCTTGACTTTTATTTTCCATTCTAATTTTCTTATTCTTTAATTATTAAAAGGTGTCCATCAACCTTATCAAAGCCATCACTCCCCATGCCTTAGGTACAATATATATACATATATATGGAAGATATTTTGCAAAAGAAAACAATATAAAAGAACAGTTTCGATTTAGACCTTTAATTTAGCTGCTCTAAAAACAGCTCTAAACAGGTGGCACCCAAGAAGGGAAGATGAAACACATTTGCACATACAGTGCATGTGTTTCACATACTGTGTAAAAAAAAAAAATAAAAATAAAAAATTTTGAAATCCCGCTCAAATGTAAAACAGAGGTATTTCAGGGTCTATTCCAGATCTACCAGCTGTAGAGCTCTCCTCTGCCGTCCCTCTCCTCCACCGTCCGGTGTCTTGTCCCTCCTTCATCGTCTAGCGTTCCCTGTCTCCCTCTCTGTCTCCATCTTTTTCTCCCTCTCCGTCTTCTCTCTCTCGTTTTGAAAGCATTTGCAGATTTATCCTCCGCCGTCCCTCTTCTCTACCGTCCGACGTCTTCTTCATCATCCACTGTCTGGCGTCTTCTCCCTCTTCGATCTTCGTTCTAGTGTTAGCCTCAGGATAGGCTGCTAGTAACATGGTTGGCTGGAAAAGTTGATGACACTGCTTGTTTTTTTCCTCTGGTTGTAGTGACAACTAGTTGTACATGTATATATAAATGATAAGTATTGGCAAAGCTTTCTGGTTCTGGATTGAAGAACAACGACTCACTAGATTCAAAAAAGAGCAAAATGTTTAATTTTATTGCTATATTAGTTGCTTTGTTTTGTTTTTCCACAAAGAGCAAAATGTTTAATTTTATTGCTATAAAAGTCAGAATATTTCTTTCAGGAACAAAATGCAAAATGATTCATACTTTATAAAGTGAAAGATGATTTACCGATAAGAATGGAATGAAATAAAGTAGTCAGTTTTCATCTCCTTGAATGATAATTATTCATTTATGATATTAATGCATTTTTCATCATTTTTATAGTAAACCAAGCAAAATCAACATTCTACTGTGAATTATTATCTGAAAAAACATTCTACTGTGAATGATCATTTCACTACCCTTACTCTTCTGAACTAAACACAACCATAAATCATTAATACACATTCACCATCATAATGTGATTAGTGGGGTTCAAATTGGTGACCTCACACCAAAGTTTTTATGCTGCAGAATTCTTATCTTCTTAAAAACACGTCATAGTTATATCAACATTCATTGCCTTTCGCACCAGTCAATTGTAACAACTTTTATTCCATTCTAAACCAATGCTTCCTTGATACAAAAAAATTTGGAACACTAACGAACAGAGACTTTCTTTGAATTCACTATAACAAGCAATAGTGCAAATCCACTGTTTCTTCCACAGCTGTCGACCCAGTTGGCTTCCTTGGGATTGCAAGTTGGTAGTTTGGACTGATTAACTTGTCCTGCTCAGGCAGTAGGAATTCTTAGCCCTGCTATTGATTTTGGCAATGGGATTTTGTTCATGTTCCTAGCCAACTCCAGCAGGACCTGATGCATTGTTGGGAATAGCATATTATTGACTTTTCAAATCAAAATACTAGCACTAGTCTTCTATTCATTGGATTAGAAATAGAAATATGGTAATTTTGTTTTCCTTCGAAGAAAATCTAGATCTGAAGATGTTTCAAACCAACGAACAATGGTATATGAATAAACATCATTCCCTGGTTCGGGTCGCTCTTCGGAATGGAGACTTGGTCGGCAATAGAAGATACAGACTTGATCGACGGTCGGATAGAGAGTCGAGAGAAGACAGAGAGTCCTCCCTGATTTGGCGGGACTGACGAGAAGTGAGAAGCGGGAGAGTCGATCATTAGGAGGATCGAGGGAGATAGAGAGGCTCTGTCGGAGACAGAGTCAATCGTCTACGGGGTTGGAGTAGAGCTTCGCTCCGTCGGGGAGTGAGAGGTCGAAGATAGCAAATAGAGAGAGAGAGAGAGAAAGAGAGAGAGAAGATAAGGTTTTGAATATAGAGAGAGAAGATTCCGAAAATAAAGTTTGAAATTTGAAATCAAGAATGAGAGAGAGAGAAAAGCGAGTTAAAGAACACGTTGCTCTAGAGCTTTCAAGCATTTTTGATAAAAGAATAAAAGTACATTATATCTATCTATACTATATATTAAGTAAAAGGGAATTTTTAACCCCAAAACCTGTGGGAGCTCCAATCTCCTAATCCTAATTTTTTAATTTTTTGATTTAAAAAAAAAAAAAAAACTCAGCATTTATTGACTTCTCCCAATCCAACCTCAGCATTTATTGACTTTTCTCAACCCACAATCTCTTTTGACTTCTTTCATAATTATTGCAACATCCTTTTTAATTTCTCCCATAAACTATGGTTACACACAAAAATAAAAAACAAAAAAGATAAGAATTTAGCTATAGATCTCAAAAAGATATAACATCTAAATTTGAATTATGACTTAATAATATAATTATGTATTTTTTTTATGTATATCTATCAAAATTTTAAATCACTTAATGGGACAAATTAATTAATGTTCCAAAATTATTGATTTTTAATTTACAAAATAGATTAAAAAAAACTATTGACTGATTTATTTATTTAATAACAAAAATATTTCATAATCTCTCTCTCCTAATTTCTCTCACTAATTTTCAAAAAAAAATATTAAAACTTGCATTCATTTTCTCTTTCCCAAAAAATCAAATAGGAGCTCCAATCTCCTAATCCTAATTTTCTAATTTTTTGATTTAAAAAAAAAAAAAACCTCAGCATTTATTGACTTCTCACAACCCAACCTCAACATTTATTGACTTTTCCCAACCCACAATCCTTTTTGACTTCTCTCATAATTATTGTAACACCCTTTTCAATTTCTCCTATACACTATGGTTACACACAAAAATTAAAAAAAAAAAAAGATAAGAATTTAGCTATAGATCTAAAAAAGATATAACACCTAAATTTGAATTGTGATTTAATAATATAATTATGTATTTTTTTTTATGTATATCTATCAAAATTTTAAATTACTTAATGGGACAAATTAATTAATTTTCCAAAATTATTGATTTTTAATTTACAAAATAGATTAAAAAAACTATTGACTGATTTATTTATTTAATAACAAAAATATTTCATAATCTCTCCCTCCTAATCTCTCTCACAAATTTTCAAAAAAAAATATTAAAACTTGCATTCATTTTCTCTTCCCCAAAAAATCAGATAATATTTTCTATTAAAGTTGTAGATAACTACCTATATTTTATATATTATATTATAACATAACAAAAAAAACTAAAAAACTAAAAAAAAATCTTTAAAGTTTATTTAAATAAATTTTAAATCAATAAAACTCACATGTCTGTCACATATCTAACTCACATCATAACTTACCTAAATAATAATAATTAAAAACAAATGGAAACCACAGATCAATTAAATTTAAAAAAAAAAGATACCCACAACTCCATCTTAAATAAATTGAAAAAAAAAAAACCTGAATAGAAACCACACAAAAATAAAAATAAAAATAAAAATAAAAATAAAAATAAAAATAAAAATAAAAAGATATATCTATCTATCTATCTATATCTATATTATATATTAAGCAAAATGAGGTTTTTAACCCCGAAGGCCTATGGAAGCTTCAATATCCCAATATGAATTTTTAAAATTTTTTATTTAAAAAAAAAAACTCAGCATTTATTGATTTGGTCAAAATCCCCTGATTAGCATTTATTAACTTTTTTCAATCCACATACTTTCCACATGCCTGCAATTGAGTCATGATAGAGACCCCCTCCAATCACCACCCCCACAACCCCCACACACACGTGGCGGGTGGTGATTGAAGGAGCAGGAGAAAAAGAAAAAGAAAATGTAACCAATGAGAGAGAGAGGGGGTCAAAGGGGGTGGGGGGAAAAGGGGGCATTAAACATTTTTGGCCTGCAATTATTGATTTGGTCAAAATCCCCTGATCAGCATTTAAAATCCCCTTATGCAAATAATTATAGATACAATTCGTGTATAAGTACTGCAGTACCCTTTCAACTTCCCCCATACACTATGGTTAGTGATAAAAAAAAAAATCTTAAAAAACATAATTTATATATTAAAAAAAAATCTAAAACAAATATAAATATCTATAATTATCCCGTGCATAGCACGAGTGATAGGCTAGTAATAATATATTAGAAAGGAATGTCTTTTGTCCAGTCCCTAATCGGACTGGACTGTGCTATTGGGCCTATGGGGGCCCACCACGGGTCCCGTTTTGATAATCTGAACCATTTAATGTGTAGAACTCGTCGAGTACTATATGCCTGTAAAAAATCACGTTGATCGGATATCGATAGCTATGTGATCAAAATAGATTTTTGTCAACCGTTAATTTATTCACCGTTCTTTTTTTATATAAAAATGATTTGATCACATAGCTATCGATATCCGATTAACGTGATTTTTTACAGGCATATAGTACTCGACGAGTTCTACACATTGAACGGTTCAGATTATCACAACGGGACCCGTGGTGGGCCCCCACGGGCCCAACAGTACGGTCCAGTCCGATTAAGGACTGGACAGAAGCCATGCCCTATTAGAAATTAGGGTCAAATGGCAATAGAATTAAAAGATAGGGACTAATTTTGAATTTATGGAATAAAAAGCAATTATTATTGATATATAATTAAAAGAATATAGTTAGGCAAAATAATTCAAGTCCCGCTCCACCGATTCGTGAAAAAAGGTGAGAAACCAAGCAAAAATGGAGTTATTCGAGAATTAGGACTGTTATGCGATTAAACTATTTTTCTAAAGTTTTGATATTCATAATTAGGGGTTTAAAAGTGATAATCTAGTCTTTAGGATTGATTAGGGTTTGATTGGATTTGCTTGCGACGCGTTTTTATTCTAGGATTTAACTTGCAATAGAGCAAAAATTTAGAGTTTAAATGCAATAAACCTAAGATTGGAGCTTCAAACGAAATTATAAAAATTAGGTTTCTACACATGTCCCATGATAGCAAAATGGGACAATACATTATATCATTTGGCCAAAAAATAATAATAATAATAATAATAATAAAAATAAGAGTAATACTACGTCGCTCGAAATCTGCCCCCCCGAATCCCCCTAATTGGAAAAACGACGTCGTTTTCCCTTTTTTTTTTTTTGGTTGAATCAGAAACGAAGAAGAAGAAGGGAGAAGAAGAAGAAGGAGAAGAAGAGAAGGGAGAAGAAGAAGAGGAAGAAGGGAAGGGAGAAGGGAGAACTGGACAGGAGGGGGCATAAACCAGGGGCGGAGGCGAGGCGGAGGCTGAGTTGCTGCGACGATCGGCGATCGGCCGACGATCGGCCGAGCTGCTGTGACGGCCGAGCTTCTCTCCCTCTCTCTCTCTCTGTGTTTCCCTCTCTCTTCTCCTCTCTCTTTCTCCCTCTCTGTTTCCCTCTGTTTCTCCATTTTCGGGGGATTCGGAGGGGAGCTCATTCGAGCTCCCAAGCTTTATCCTAAAAATAAAAATGAACGCATCCCAAACACCATTTCAAAAAAAAGCAACAAAATAAGTAAAGTCTTGTTTGACATAATCTATTTTAGTTCATCTTTTTATCTTTTTTGGATCACATCAATCAACATTTCATTTCTACTTTTCTACACATCTTTTTATAAAAAGTAAAAAAATACACTTATTTAGGACATCCCAAACCACCCTTAAATAAACAAAAAAGCAATCATATAAGCAATTCCTAAGGGGTTGTTTGAGGTGTCGTACATAAGTGTATTTTTTGTCTTTTTGGACTAAAACATTGAGGAAAAAATATGGATGTGTAGGTTAAGTTTTTGACTTTTTATGAAAAAATGTGTATTAAAAAATTATATAAATTAGTGTGTAGGGGAAAATTAGGATTAGGAGTTGTGCAGTCGTAATTTTTGACTTTTGGTGAATAGTGATAACTTTTTAAATTTTTGAATAACTTTTTAATTTTTTTTTTTTAACTTGTTAAACTTGACCTTAATATCAAATCAAAGTTTTTTTTTTACTTTATAGAGTGATAGGTGGATAGGACCCTATCACTCCTTATATAACGTCGCCCCTGTCTTCTCTATCTTCTCTCTCTTCCTCAAGTTTGTTAGACTCATCATCAAAATTAAAAACCCTTTTAACTAGTACCATAACTAATAACAAACATAACATGAAAGCGAAAACAAAAACAAAAACGATAATAATAATAATTTATTAACTGTGTTAATGTTTAAGAGCATCTACAACAACACTAGCCAAAATAGTTATCAAAAAAATTCAACTTTTTATTTTAATTAACTACTTTTTCAGTATGAGAAATGTTAAAAATTTATATTTTTAGATCTATAAATTCACCTATAAGGAAATTTACATAGTTTTTTTTTTTTTTGGTGTAAATAGTATTTCTCATTCTTTTGAATATTATTTCTTTCAAATACAACCATATTTTTTTAATGTTAATATTTTTTCAACAACCAATTTTTCATAATGACTATATTATTCCATTGGTCATATTTTTTCCATGAGCCTGCTGGATAAATAAATGTTGGATACAACAATGATGTCATTGTTAGGAATTAATTCTTCTTAATCAAGATCAGTAAGATACAAAATAACAAACACGAAAGATAAAATGAATAGAAAAAATCAAACACACAAGAATATAAGGATTTACGTAGTTCAATCCAAAATAAGTTTACGTTTATGACTGCTAAGATTTTCACTATGATAAAAAAATATTACAAATCTGTTAGATATAAGAAACGTCCTATTTATCTATTTACAAATATAAAATTAGAACCATTTGAAAATTTTACTTATAGGGTCCACGACAAAACCCAATAGTGACATGGCAATATCATCCACTTAATCACATGATATTTTATCGGCATGTGATGTTATCGTTGCACAATGCACTCAATATCTCTTCTTTTAAAAAAATGAAGGATAAATGTGTGCAAAGTTTCAATAACTAAATATAAAGAGAATAATAATGTTATGATGGTCATTTTTAGGTTTTTATTCTTAGTAATCCTGTTTGACAAAATTCCTTTCGGTTATACTTGTATTCGCACTTTTATTTCAGTGAGACTATGAGTTTTTAGATGCGAATCCAACCCGAATTGTGCTTTGCAGAGAAGTTTGTGGTGTTAATTCTTTCGTGTGCCTTGGCGGTTCCGGGGCAGCGCCATGGCAGGGTTGAGGGGTGTAGACACCCCATTTTTGACCGTCCTCAAGACTTGGACGTCATCGTCTGAACACTTGATGATCATCCATGCTCGTGTTCGTTTTGAGTTCCCGGAGGTCTCAGCCGTGTGCCTTGCCTCAAGATCTCTCGACTTGTCTGTTTTGTACTTGGTTGTGGACCAAGGACTTGTGGTTTTACTTTTGAGGGAAGATGGTGGCTTGTTGACCATCCCCTCAACCCATCGGCTAAGGCATGATGCCATCGGCCATGTTTTTTTTGCCATCGGCCAAAAGTGGTGGCCGATCGGCACCTTTTTTGGTCGATCGGCACTCTTCGTGGTCGGTCGACCATATTTTTGAGCTGAGGCCTTTCCATCTGCTTTTTGCAGATATTTTCTACCAGTTGTGACAGCTGGTATGCACATTTCTAATCCTCCATACACGTGTATGGAGGGATTTGTTTCAAGACTCAAGCTTGTTGAACAAGCTTGAGAATTGAAATTCTATAAGAAGGGAGCCTCCCCTCCCTTTCCAGAGGTTCTAAAAATTGCATATAGAAGTTCTATATATCTCTCTCTATATTTTACCTCTTTCTCTCCTTTTGCTCTTGTTTGTGCCCAAAAGTGTGATTTTTTCATACTATTGCACACAAACAACTAGCAATACACCATCCTTTGGTTGCTGAGGTCCTTAGGAGCTGGTTTTGGTGTTCTTGGGTGGGTTTGAACTCAGAAAAGTTGCTGGAGTAGTGTTCTTGAAGGTGTTCTTCAAAGGTGAGCAACTAACCTTTTGATCCCCCATTATTGCTTAAGCTTTTAGACCTATTTGCATATCATTTTAAGCTTAACTCTAAACTACAAAAAGTTCTGATTTTGTGTGCTTGAGATGATTGTTTAAGGTCACTTTTTGGTTGGGGGTAGTCTACCCCCTCTTAGGCCTTGTTTGGCCTCATTTTGTGCCTTTCCTTTTGAGCTTTGGAACCTTCTTGTTTTGACCTTCTCACCACTGAAATCCAAAGGATTTTCAGTGGTAGAGAAGTGGTTTTGGAGTCTTGAATAGGAGAGGGACACCTCCCCTCTTTTTGTGTCTTGTTTGCTAGTGTAAATGACTCTTATTGGTAGCATGTTTGCTTAGCATGTTTTGGCTTCATTTCAGCAAGTATTTGATGTTATTTTTCCATGCTTTACCTCTGTTTTAAGTTGGTTTGATAGCCTCTTACTTGCATCATGCACTTGTAGTGTAATCCTCTCAATTGCCTTAACATGCATCATGCATTTAGACTATCATTCTTGCATGTCTTGGCTCAACTCCATGAAGCTTTTAGTCTTGTTTTACCATGCTTAAGCTCTGATTTGCATTGTCTTGGTGATGCTTGCACTGTTTTGTATAGCCATGGTTCAATCTAGCTTGTTAGTTTTGAGTGTCCAAGTCATTAACATGCATTGCTTAGACCATTTTCATGATTTGGCATCATTTCATATGTGATTTCAGTCCATGTGGTGTAGCCATATACTCACATTTGTCACCTTTTCCATGCTTTGAAGGTTTGGTGTTTTATGTCTCAAGAGTGCATCATTGTGTATGCCACCATGCTTAGGCATTTGGGATGCCATCTAAGTGGGTTTTTGGGCTTATTTTGACATGCCACAACTTTGTTTTTCATTGGTTAAGACATGCCATGTTTGGTTGTAATAGGTGTAGTGTAACACATCTTTATTAGCCTTGCATGCTTCATGCTTTCGGTCTTTTATTCTAGCATGAGTTAGCCCTATTCAAGCATGTTTCTAGCCTTGTTTTGGCCTCTCTTAGGACTGTTTTGAGTCACCTTGGCCCTTTGGGGCTTGCTTGTTATGGCCATGGTGTGAGTCCCTTGGCTAGCTTTAAGCTTTGAGCCCACTAGCATGCTTCATTTGCCATATATGCATGATTTGGCATCCTTTGGAATGTAATTTCAGAGCTTACTTCATTGCTACATTCTCACATTTGTCACCTCTTCATCATGTTTGAGAGTTGTACTATTATGCTTAAGTCATGGGCCAATGCATTGAGCATGCATTTCCTTACTTTTCAAGCCATCATTTCAGCATTATTGGCCATTGTTTTTGGTCTGGATGAGGCCTATCCATTTTCAGTATAAGTCCATGGATCATGCGGTTTATGTGCTGTTGCATGCTTATCGCATTGTATGTTGTTGCATGCTTGCTGTTGGCATTGTTGTGGCATGCCTATTACATTGTATGTTTGCATGTTTAGGTTGCATTGCATTTGGCATGCTTGTTACCTTAGCCTTGTGTGCATGTTTGAGTCATATTGCATTTGGTATGCTTATGTTGCATTGCATAGCTTTTCCATGTTGTATGCATTGCATTGTGTTTGGTTTGGGATGTCAAACCAAACACGAGGACCGAGGGACGTTTCGTACTTGAAGTGACGAAACGTGCCTCAATTCTCGGTTGCTGACACTCTTGATCCAACATGATAGAGTGTGAGGCATTCATGTGTTTTTGTGCATTCATTCTATATTGATTTGTGCAATTCGGCCTCTTCGGCCATCATGCATCGAAATGCATGATTGATGGTTTGAGGGTCAAACACTACACTCCTTTGAGTCTCAAACATGATAAAAGGGTGTAGGTGCACAACATTTTCTTGCAAATGTATTGCCATGCCCTTGTTTGTTCTCTGCTGTAGCAAAAGGAGCAATTTGCAGGAAGAGATGGCCGATTGGCTATCTGGACTGCTGATTGGCTAACAATTGTTGGCCGATAGCATAAAAATTGGTCGATGGCCATTGTTCTCTGGCTGATGACCATATCTCTTGGTCGATGACCTTTCAGCATGCCCATGGGGTGAATCAGAAGTGAGTTGGAGATTTGTGTAGTTTTCAGAGGTGTAAAACAGTGCAAACAGAGGCAACATGAGGCATGGCAACAGATTTCCGAGCAAAGCCGACCGAGCATGCATGTATCCCTCGTCACGAGGCCATTTTAGTGCTTTCGTTAACTTAGAATAGTTATTTGTTTCAATTTGTTGTGTAATAATTAATTAGCTAGGGTAGTTAATTAGTTAGTTGGTTTGTATTATTTATTCGGACCCTCCGTCGAGAGGGCGAATTTTGTAATAAGTGTGCGTGAGTGTGTGAATGTCTTCCAACCCCACGTCTTTCTCCTTTTTACTTAACCGCTTACGATGGTTAGTTCTAGGTCATATTTTGATTAGCATCCTTATGCTCTCATGTTTGCATTCATTCATTTGTACTGCATGCACCGGGCTTGGCGCATCATACTAACCGCATTGTATTTCAATACCAATTTGAATACATGTTATCCAGTTGCATTCACATGCCATCTTAGAATAGCCGAGCCTATTTCTTGTTGTATTTTGCATGTGTTGCATTAGCCATCTTAACATAGCTAGGATCATGCATTGATTACTAACTAGTTGTTGTTTTGGCTCGGAGTACACTGTAAGTGTTTATGCTTTAGCATCCTTGCATGAGTGTGAGTGTTACCATGATAGCATGCTTGCCAGGAGACTATTTGCTTAAATGATATAACTGCCTGAATGCCTGTGGGTGAAGGTTGGATTGCTTGAATTGGAACAATTCATTGAAATGCGCGTTTTAAGCCCACTTCGCGGAGTGGCAAAATCATGTTTTCTAAGCCCACTTGAGGGTGGCAAAATCATGTTTTCTAAGCCCACTTGAGGGTGACAAATCCACGTCTTAGCCTACTTGCGAGTAGCACCTTCAAACCATTTTCAAACAGACAAACATGAGATGTTTTGTCCCAACTTAGGCGATCTAGTCTATACTTGTATGCTGTGCGCATCACATAGTAATTCTAGCTAATAAACCAGAATAAGAACACATGTGTTTTCAAAAACAAAATATCATGTTAGCAAAGGCCAATCTTGATCGGGCGAGCGGGGGTGCTCATTGCATGACCTTCCCCTCTCGTACCCAAGTTCCCGAGCCGAGGCAACTTTGGTGATGACGGACGCGTGGCCTTAGGCACGAGTTAGGGTTTCTTAAATTTCCCAAAACAAAACATTTAGGTGGCGACTCTGTATCTGGGAAAGCAGTCCATGTTTGGTACTTCTTTATAAAATCAGTTTTTCAAAACGATTTGCTGGATTTGGACTCTTTGGTGATTTATCGGTCTCGCATTGCACTTTGCGGGATTAGATTCAAAACCGTGACATTGAGTCCGAACTGTAGTATGCTAATGAACAAAACGGATTTTCGCAACTTCGCGCGTGGAGCCAAGACGTTCGGGCATGTCTACAGTTTCTGGCGACTCTGTTGGGGAGTTAGAGAGCTTGACTCGAACTCATGATATGTTGTTTTGACTACACTTATGTGTTTCTTTGCATTGCATTTGCATTGGTACGTCTAGGACACCGTGTTTGCCATATGCTATTCTTGAACGGTTTGCCGGAGGCCTGCTTTGAAAAGCGTGCCATAAGGTTGACCGGTTGCGGGCTCTGCCACGACGGGAACACAAACCTCGATTTTTACCGGGGCACCCTTTTTGACCGTTCGACCTAGTGCATATTGGAATCCATAGTGACTATTCCAAACTAGGACAGGTTGCTTACCCGATTATGGGTTGTTTGAAACCGCTGCGTACGTAGTGAAACCCTAGCTCCTAACAAAATAGGATAGAGAAACCCTACCCCTCCATAGGGGTGTTTTGGCTCTCTCTTGCTTGTTATGTGCTTTTAGAGTTGGCCTCTACAGGTATGCACGTATCAGTTTGCAAGTCTAGGGTATCAGGCTGCGGACATCAGTATTTGGGAATTAGTTTTATCTGCGGGTATCAGATTCAGATTTGGGTCAGTGATTCGGGAAACAGTGATCAGTTGTTGAGAACAGTTCATTCAGCTGGTGTTTGCCAACTGTGTGTTGTGTTAATTTAAGCCGTTATGCTGTCCATTTTTCTGTTCGTTGTTTCCTTATTATGCTTTATTTATCTTTTTGCAAGGTAGTTTAGCACCATTGCATCCGACCAGGCAGATATTCCCCGAGCACTCTGGGTTAGAGGTCGTAGACTTAATCGATCTAGGGATCTGATAGATGGACAAGCAGTGTTCCTTTCTTTAACCCCGGTTACGAGACGGAGGTCAAAAAGGCGCAGTGTATCAGTACAGCGGTCGTCAGATCAGTTGTCTACCTCACCAATGAACAGTCAGGCTAAGGTCTCAGTTTCCACTACAGGGACAGCTATACCAGTTATTCAGCTAGATCAACATAATATGGCAGGCTTGGAAGAGATGATGCGTCAGCTCTAGGAAAGTATGAAAGCCATGCAGCAGGATACTGCCCGTCAAGCAGAATTTGCCACACGCCAGGCCGAGGTTATGGCCCAATAGGCAGAGTTGATTGCTAGACTACAGCAACAACAACCACCACAGCAAGCCGGAGCATCCGCTTCGCACTAGGTTCCTCCCCCACCAAGAGTTCCCATACTTGGGGAGACCGCACACGTCCAGGATGATACGGACGTTCCAACAGGGCCGGCTCCGCCCCCAATTCTACCCCAGCTATCCAAAGCACCTACCAACCTATCGGATTCCCCCTTTGAGTTCGAGGTGGACCCCATAGCGCTAAAAGTGAGCAAGCTAGAAAAGCTATTCAAGAAGTCTCAGGGCGTGAAGTCCATTCCGGATATTGAGGACGGGTACACCGACTCGGCTGTGACTTTGCCGGACCGGTTTAAAATGCCACACATAGACCGTTTCGACGGGTCTGGAGATCCTATGGTGCATTTGCGTCTATTTTTAGATATACTAAGGCCGATGGGCCTCTCCATATTGCAGAAGCTTTCCTTGTTTGGCCGGACCCTGTCGGGTGTAGCGGGTATTTGGTACGCAAAACTGGAAGACTCCGTTAAGAGAAGTTGGGAGGAGATGGCTGAGGCCTTCATAGCTCAACACTCCTATAATACACAGATCGAGGTCACAACTCGTGATCTCGAGACAACTAGGCAAGAGCCGAAGGAGAGCTTCTCCGATTTTGTGACCCGGTGGAGGGCCAAGGCCTCGATGATGACCATTAGGCCTGTTGACAAAGATCAGATTCGGATGGTTATGCGTAACCTGCAGCCCAAGCTTATACAAAAGATGATCATTCTCCCCTTCCCCACTTTCACAGATCTACATGAGATAGGGGTACAGATCGAGGACGCCATGAAACAGGGGCTCATTGATCATGAGAGAGAGCAGCCCAAGAGGGCATTCAACCGCAGTACGAATGTAGGCACAAGCAGTGCTGCAGTTGCCAGATCTTCAGATGTGAGTATGGTTACCACCATCACCACCCCAAGAACCCTCTCCGCTACCCCATTCACCGGCGCATTCGGAAGTAGCTTGCAAACAATCAAATTCTCACCCCGAGGCCAAAGAACCTTCACCCCACTATACATGTCTTTGTCCAAGGCTTTGGGGGTTTTGATCAGGAAAGGGCACTTGAAGCCCCTAGAGCCGCGGCCACTACCAGATAGACTTCCCGTTTCCCATAACCCAACCAAGTATTGTGCCTTTCACCAACAACATGGTCATGAAACCGACCTTTGCTTTCGATTGCGTCATGAGATTCAAGATCTCATTGACAATAGGGTGATCGTGCCTCTGGAGAAACCGAATGTCACAACCAACCCTCTCCTATCACATAACCAAGCTCCACCCTCCAAACGCATCAATTTAATCCAAACTGGGGTTAAGTCATACGACCCTAGCATATATATCACCCATTCTCACCTACCCAAGCCGGAGGTGTTCATTCCTGACAGCACTGACTTGTGCATGTTGGACATCTCCCAAAACCAACCTGGAACGGTGGTGGTGGCTATCGAAGATGGAATTGGGTCGACTGCAAGGACAGATGAGATTAATGATACAGAGCCTGAGAGGTTGACAAGCTTCATGTATAACCCGAGCGGTTTCATTACATCAGCAGGCCAGGCTAGGCCGAATATGGGATTGCCAGTAGGGGCAGGGATTTGTGTAGTCCGGGAGGATGGACCTAATCAGGAACTGGATAACCTGGCAGAACTAGAGGAGGACATTGCTAACCTTCAGTTTTTCAACGAACAAGATCCGGGAGACGTGACAGTTAACTGGTTTGATTTGAATGGGGCAGTAAAGTCTATTGGGTGGCTTGACAACCAGCTGGATGTTGTTAAACAACCTCAGCTAGAATAGGGTCCGTTAGGGACGAGGACATCAACTGTGGCTGGAAGGGTCGGGAATCAGAGTGCATTGCCGGAGAACACCGGTGTTAAGAATTTCGCTCGGGATTCGGGCAATTTGAATACAGGATATGATGAACAGCAAGCTGCACTGAAATAGTTTGAGCGGGAAAGGGTCGAAGATTCTGAGAGGGTCAGAAAGGCCAAAGCCCTGCGGGGACAGAAAACGTTGTGTGCATAGGAACGGAACGTGCTACGGGCACAGGTACGGAAGGTGTTGCGGGCACAGGAATAGTTGTAACGGAGCCGGGTAGGTGTCTGTCGGCTGCCGACGGCATGTGGTGGGAATATGACGACCTATGTCTCGCCCACACCGATGAAGACTTGGGACAAAGCCAGCCGGATGATACCTGGTACATTGGTGAAGTAGACCACATGACTAGGAGTGGGCGGTATTTCAAGCCCCCGCACTTAGATCAACCAGAGGCGTCCGGAAAGGATAAGGAGGCAGAGAAGCAGAAAGATAAGCTGCTCGAGGAGGAGGCTGTGTTGAAACAGCTGAAGAAGATACAAGCAGACATCTCCATCTGGGGACTGCTTATGGCCTCAAGAGTACATAAGCAAGCTGTCCTTTCTGCAATGGACAAGGCCAAACTTTCAATAGATACCATGCCTGAGCAGCTGGTAGGACTGGTTTTTCCGGGAGGAGCTTTCCCGACGTTGACCTTTTCTGACAAGGAACTGCCGCTTGAGGGCGCAAACCATAACAAACCTCTCTACATCTCTGTGGAATGTAGAGACTAATGGGTACCGGTAGTTCTTGTCGACACAGGATCCGCCATTAACGTGTGCCCGTCGAGGACGGCATATACAATCGGGTTGAAGCTCGCGGATTTTGTGCCAACTGCCCAGGTAATAAGGGTCTACGACAACACCAGTAGAGAGGTGATGGGGACTGTGCAGATTTCGACCCAGGTTGGTCCAGGACAACACAAGATCGACTTTCATGTCTTGGACGTTCCCGCAACCTTTAATTTACTCTTAGGGCGGTCGTGGTTGCACCAGGTGAAGGCGGTTTCTTCCACCTTGCATCAGATGTTGAAATACCCTCACGGGAAGGGGGTGGTTATTATTTTTGGGAATTCGTCAATCCATCCACTGCCAGAGGTGTCTACACTGGTTTTGGAAATTGAGCATGGCACGGAGGATGTGTTCTTATCAGGATTTACCCTAGCCGAGGCCCGGGTTGTTCAGAATTTCTTAGCCGTTGATGAGGGGTTATATGTCAGCGCTCAGTCAGTGTACCTCATGAACAAGCTTCAGCACATCCCTGGGATGAGACTAGGAAAAAGTGGCCGGAAGGGCAGTACTGTATCGGCTGAAGTGCCGCACAACCTGCATACCTTTGGCTTGGGTTATCTACCCACCAAAGAGGACTGGGTGAGGAAAGGCAAAGAAATGCCCGGAAGAGCCAGAGCCAAGCAGACCGGGAGGCATTTTGAGTTGATGCATCAGCCTATCCAAGGCACCCTGAACGGACGCTTTGTCCGGGAGGGGGAGGACTTTCCATTCTGCGGCTTCCTAGAGCCATGGCTGAATGCTGAGAAGAGGCGCCTACCGGGTTTCGAGATCTTCTTTGACTTGCAGTTGACTGGGGATGATGTTGTCGAGGAGAAGACAAACCCACCAGCTGAGGTTGAGCAGTGTAAGGAAGTGGATTCCGAGAACACCGAGATTGAAATGGGGGTTGCACTGGCTTGTTTACTTTCAGATCCTCCGATCGTACATGAGTGCTTGGGGGATGACCTCTCAGTGTCTATGATTGGGAATGAAATGGCTGCGAGCCCATCTTCAAACATTTTGGATGCATCCATCGCACCCTCCCTCGTTTGGCAATACGAGGAGGGATTTTTATCGAGCAGCACCGGGTCAGGTAGTGAGCTGGAATCTGATTCCACCGAGTCTGTGGAGTTGAAATTAGGTTCCAGCTCGTCTAAGTCTGAGTCCGGTATTCCTGGAGGTGACAACCCAAATGCTACAGTCCTGTCCAGGTCGTTTTTTTCTTTTTCCTTTGAGTCTGTTGTAACAGAGGAATCAGGTGACTTGGGAGTGATTAATGAGAATGGATTGGCTGTGGCCTTTGAGTATTTTCCTGTGCCCTTGATTTATTGCATTAATTCAGACTTTCAAAATTTTGATGAAAACGACGAGGAAGAAATTCCTCCAGTTTTGAAATATTTGCTAGATCAGGAGCAGGAGAGGTTTATAAAACTGCTGGTTAATGAAATCATCCAAATTAATGTTGGTACTGAGAAGGACCCGCGGCTGGTCTAGATCGGGTCCACGTTGTCTTCGGAGGAGCACGAGCGCTTAGTCGCTTTGTTAAAAGATTTCAAAGATGTTTTCGCGTGGTCCTACGAAGACATGCCTGGAATCGATCCTGAGATTGTACAGCATCGGATCCTTCTTGACCCAGAGGCCCGACCTATTAAGCAGAAACTTAGAAGGATCCGCCCGGACTGGGCTATCAAGATCAAAGAAGAGGTCACCAAGAAAATTGACGCAGGGTTCCTGCTGGTATCCGAATACCCAACTTGGTTGGCCAACATAGTTCCAGTGCCGAAAAAGGACGGCAGAATTCGGGTATGTGTGGATTTCAGGGATTTGAACAAAGCCAGTCCGAAGGACGACTTTCTTTTGCCGCATATCGACGAATTAGTGGACTTCACTGCTGCGCATACATTGCTCTCATTCATGGATGGCTTTTCTGGCTACAATCAGATTGTGATGGCACCCGAAGACCAGGAGAAAACTGCTTTTACCACCCCGTGGGGGACCTATTGTTATAGGGTGATGCCGTTTGGGCTGAAGAATGCTGGAGCTACGTATCAATGGGCCGTGACCACGATTTTGCATGATATGATCCATAAAGAGGTTGAGGTGTACGTGGATGACATGATTGTCAAGTCCAAAGAAAGAAAGGGCCACTGCACTGCCTTGCAAAAGTTCTTTCAACGGATCAGAGAGTTTCGGTTGCAGCTGAATCCTCAGAAGTGTACGTTTGGTGTTACAGCAGGAAAAATGCTAGGGTTCTTGATTACACAGAGAGGTATCGAGGTCGATCCTTCCAAAATCAAGGCCATCTTAGAAATTCCACCACCGAGGACTGAAAAGGAGGTGCGAGGCTTTCTGGGTAAAGTGCAATTCATAAGACGGTTTATTGCTAAATTAACCTTGACTTGTGAACCACTCTTTCGTCTCCTGAAGAAAGTAAAGAAATTCCAATGGGACGGCCGATGTCAAGCTGCTTTTGAACAAATCAAGCAATATTTACAGAACCCACCTGTGTTGTTACCGCCTGAGCCGGGAAAACCGTTGATTCTGTATCTTTCAGTGACTGAAACTACAATGGGCTGCATGCTTGCACAGGAGTCTGAGGACAAAGTGGAGAGAGCTATTTACTACCTGAGCAAGAAGATGCTGGATTATGAGACCCGCTACACTCCGCTGGAGAAAGCTTGTCTGGCCTTGGTATGGGCTACCAGGAAGCTGCGACACTACCTGTTAGCTCACTCTGTAATACTGGTTTCGTGATTAGATCCCAACAAATATCTCTTCGAGAAACTGGCACTTACGGGTAGGCTAGCCCATTGGTTGTTTCTGCTTTTTGAATTCGATTTGAAGTATATGACGCGCAAGTCAGTAAAAGGGAGAGCGGTAGCGAAGTTCCTAGCCGATCACCCAGTGGAAGGGGATGAAGCAGTCGAGTACTTGTTTCCAGAAGAGGCCATTTTGCATATCGAAGACGAAACCTAGACGATGTACTTTGACGGAGCGTCAAACCAATACGGGTATGGGATAGGGGTGTTGCTAATAGCACCCGACAATTCCCGTATCCCTCTAGCATTCAAACTCCGGTTCAAAGTCTTGAACAATGAAGCAGAGTATGAGGCATGTATTGCTGGTTTAGAAGCCGCCCTAGAACTAAGGGCAAAACGGTTGGACGTCATCGGGGACTCGAACCTTGTTGTATCTCAAGCTAAAGGAGATTGGAAAGTCAAAGAAGAAAAGATGAGAATCTACCACCAGACCTTGGACTTGCTGATTCCTCGGTTTGAGAAACTAAATTTCGCTCATCTGTTAAGAGAGAACAACAGGTTCGCAGATTCACTAGCAACTCTATCTTCTACGATAGACATCCCTTTTGGAGTCCGGATGCATCTAATCATCATTGACCAGAAGTTTGTGCCGGCCTACGAACTGATAGCTGCCATAAATGAGGTGCAAGATGAGAACCCCTAGTATTACGATGTCTGGAACTTCTTGGAAAAAGAGGCATATCCACCAGGGGCAAATGCCAAAGATAAAAGGACAATTCGAAGAATGGCTGCTCAGTTCATCGTCTGCGGGGGAAAACTGTACAAGAGAGGTCATCTCGGGATGCATAAGCTGTGTGTTGATGCTGAAGAATCGAAGCGCTTGATGGAGGCCATCCATGGAGGAGAGTGCGGAGCGCACATGAACGGGGTGATGCTAGTCCAGAAAATTCTTAGACAGGGTTACTACTGGTCCACCATGGAGGAGGATTGTATTGGCTTTGTCCGGTGATGCCACAAATGCCAGATCCATGCAAACCGCATGAACATTCCGCCGTTGAAGCTATACAACATGACTTCGCCATGGCCATTTTCAGTCTGGGGGATTAATGTGATCGGGGTTGTCACTTCGAAGGGGTCCAATGGGCATGAGTTCATTCTGGTCGCGATAGACTATTTTACAAAGTGGGTCGAGGCCCAATCTTATACGGTGTTGAAGGCGTCGTACGTTGCCAAGTTCATTAGGAACAACATCATCTGTCACTACGGGGTCCCGAATGAGATCGTTTCAGATAATGGTTCCCACTTCAAGAAGGAGGTGATCGACTTGTTGGACAAGTACAACGTGGCTTTACATAAGTCATCAATATATCAGCCGCAAACCAACGGAGCAGTTAAGGCCGCCAACAAGAACATCAAGCGCATTTTGCAAAAGATGGTGGAAACCTAGCGGGACTGGCCAGATAAGTTGCCGTTTGCTCTGTGGGGCTACCGGACTTCAATACGAACTTCTACTGGGGTGACTCCGTATTCCTTGGTCTATGGGATGGAGGTCGTTCTGCCTATCGAAATTGAGGCTCCGTCATTACGAGTACTGGCTGAGTGTCAGATAGCCGAGGCAGATTGGCAGCAGAGCAGATTCGAAGAACTCATGCTTTTTGATGAAAGAAGGCTGAAAGCACTGTACCATGTTTAGGGTTACCAACGCAGAATTGCCAGGGCTTTCAACAAGAAGGTTAAGTCCAGGAACTTGAAAGAAGGAGATTTGGTGCTCAAAGACAACCGAGCTCCCATCCACGATCCTAGAGGCAAGTTCAAACCCAATTGGACTGGCCCTTACATCATCAAGTCTATCTGGTCGGGTGGAGCTGTCGTTCTGATGGACCTAGATGGCCTAGAGTTCTCCCAACCAATCAACATGGACAAGTTGAAGAAATACTTTCCCTGAGAGGCTCGCTAGGCCGAAAACCTGAAAGGGCGACCTAGGCAAAAGTTAGAGCATGAAAAATTAGAAATTATAAAAATTGAGCTCACAAGGTTGAAAACCCAGAAAGGGCGGCCTCGGCAAAAGTTAGAGCGTAAAAGGTGAGGGTTAATACACGAGTGAACCTGAGCCGAACTACGTAAGGCTTGATTCCCATCTTTGGGATATGTAGGCAACTTCATCGTGAAGTCCAGCCACAAACACTTCCCCGATCAACTTTGTCCATGTGATCATGATTGGTCATCTTCGTCCTATCTGCATTCAAGAGCTCGGTTGTGATCTCCAGTGCAGTGCTATATAGACTAGGGGCAACTTTCCAGTTGCCGGGATCTGGGGTTGTACATCTCAGTGACAGATCTCAGGCATGTCCAGTTCTGATCCATATCAAAAATGGTTTTGAAAAGTTTTAATAAAAGTTGATTTTGCTCAAATTAATGTTTTTACGACTTAGACCATTTTTGGACCAAACGGAAAATTTTCAGTACCCACAACCTTCAATTACATTGATTTTAATACAGAGTTCTCCAACTCTTGAATACAAATTGAAGTTACTTTTCATTACATTCATAAAGAAAACTTGAAAGTTCTGATTAAAAGCAAATAAATCTGGGGCATAGTCAGGTGTTCCTGCGTCCCCTCCCCGAGCTGGTAGAAGCCTCCGATGCCAAAGTGGGCCCTATCTATGCCTTTTTATTGAGCCAATCTATGCACTCATCAGAGAGGGTGCAACTGAAAGTGGGAACGGGGGCCAGAAGCTCTCTTGTCCTCCATGCTGCGGCATACCAAGCCAGCTGTGCGCCTCGGACCGGAAATGTAGCAGGGTACTCTATCCCCTCCTCCGGACAAGTCTGATCATGTCTGAACTGGCGTCGAATTTGGAACGGAAAGTAAAAAGACACAGTGTGTCAGGCCAATCAACTGAATCTCGGGCTGGCGGGTCATGTTGTAGCTCATCGCCGGCAGATTGAGCCAAGGGCAGCGCCAAGCAATGTGGTCCGCGGACAAACTGCACATCTAGTTGCACCACCATCCCTCATCAGGGGCATCGACTAGATGTCACCGGAAGAAATAGCCGCGAGCTGAATATGCCGAGCATGAGTCCACCACTCTCAATTTGTCCATCAACCATACTTGGGGAGGGCTGAAAAATGAGAGATTAAAGAATAGAGAGGTGTACGTTGAGAGAAAAGTGAGAAAAGGGTTTTGAGAGAAAAATCGAGCCTGAGGGCCGAGTGATGTGAGATATATATGTGAGATAGGGTGGGAAACATTACCTGCAATAGTAGTGGACTCCCCACGAATCTAGTTGTCTCCCGGCGATGAAAAGCGTCCAAACCCATCAATGTTTCGACTAACATCATGGCGATGCAGCTTTTGCCCTCTTTCAAGCCCTCGGTGACCTCAATCAAACGAGTGCTAAACCCATCGAAGCCTGGGGTGAGCAAGAAATGAGACCGCATGCACAGGCAAAGCGCATGTCGCCGATACCCCTGCCAGTGATGGTTGCCGCGGTCACCAACATCAGAAAACTGACGAACCAAGCTCGGAATGTCCAGCTCTCCGTCGTGAATCAATGACTGAGCGTCATGCAAGGTAAGGCCACACATCCGTCCCAAGGCTTGAACGTGCCAAAGCGGAGTTGAGGCAAGATTTCTTTGTTGCGTTCAGATTCCATTAAAGCTTGGAAATCCTCAAAAGTAGGACACATCTCTTATCCGCCAAAGCTAAAGACGTGTGTTACCAGATTCCAAAACCTTGCCACAGCATGAAGGAACGGAAAACGCAGCGGGGTGTGACTCAAAGTGAATAGTGCGTTTATGCAGAAGCCCCGAAAATTCAGCTTTTCCGAGCCATCCAAGTTGGCGATCCAATCTGTGAGATTTTGAACAAGAAATGCTTCCATTTGGTGCAAAACTGAGCTGAAATGGAGAAAACTACGAAGCTAAGGCTTTTGTAGAAGATAAGGTGTTGAGTGGAAGATATGTGTCAACATTCTGGAGGCTCTTGCCATTTTGGCCGATTGGCCAAAAAGAGTGCCGACCGACCATCTTTTTTGGTCGATCGGCTAGTAATGATGGCCGATGGCCATATTTTGTGGCCGATGGCCTATTCCTTTGGCCGATGGCCTCTCCTCTTATTCTCTGAGCTGTCTTTGAGTTCAAGATATTGAAAACTTGTGACTGGTTCCACTTCCAATGCCTTTCGGTGATGATTTTGCGAAGTCACGCCGGTGTTACGGCAATTTGTTTATCGAGTTGTTGTACATTTGCTTATCGAGTTGTATTTTGCATTCTTTGAGTTTTTGTTTTGCTTATCGAGTTATATTTACATTTGGTTAGCTTGTCGAGTTCTTTGTTTTGCTTATCGAGTTGTTTTGTTATTAGTTGGTTTACTACCTGATTAATTGCAATTCGAGTGTTTAGTTTTCAAAACAAAGTTCAATCTCATTTACATTGTCATGTAATGCGATGCGATGCGATGCGATGCACATAATGTACAAATGTAACACTTTTTGAACAAAACAGCTGTTTCATTTTATCATATTTTCTCTTGCAAAAAGTACATAGTTTTGAAGAAAATAAAACTTGCCTGAGGCAGTACAATGTACTCAAACTACTAGTAAAAAAAAAGATAAAGCAAAAAGTAGAAAAAGAAGAAAAGCATCAAAAATGTCTGGGTCAGCATCAGTCATCTCAAGCACGGGAGTCCGTCCTGGTCCTCTTCCTGGACGAAGGTCCAGGATCGCAGCCGTCATCTCCGCTGTCTGAGCTGTCTCCAGCCTTACCCTGTGACAACGCTGCCTCCTCGTTAGAATCATCGGGGGAAGGCTCCCGTGAACTACTCTCAGCACGAGCACGCCTGTGTCTGCCTCGGCTATGTATCGTCATCCCCTGCCTGACTCCCCCTCATCCTCGGGCAGGTACAGAAGGTCCAGCTGGAGCACCCCCTGCAGCCGGTATCTGGAATGGGGCTTGAAAGAACAAATGGCAAATGCATCAGTTATGCTATGCAAAGTCGAGTATGATTACCGAATACAGTGTATGAGTATAGTGTATGAATGCTATGGGCAATGCTGTGAGCAGTATATGAATGCTATGAGTACAGTGCATTAGTGCTGTGAACAGTATGTGAGTACAGTGTATCAGTGCCGTGAGTGGTATGTGAGTGCTATGTGTCAGGTGCCGTATCGATAATGTGATGTATCAGATCAGTATAGAACATAATGTGCATAGTCTTGAGACCGAGGTTGAAAGAACTCACCGGGATGCCGTAAATGGTCAACAGGTCGATGCTTCTCTGTAGCATCCCCATCACTGAGGCCGTCAGCTCCAGAGACTGACTAGTGTACTCGATGGAAGCTTGCAAAAGTGTTGAAATCATTAGTATTTTGCGGGATATCAAATGAAATAAAATGACTGTATAGAATGAAAAGTATAGCAGCACATACCGGGGTCGAGCCGCGAACTCCAACAAGCTCATGACCAGCTGGAGAAGGAGCAATGGGTATCTGATAAGTCTCCCCACCCTGTCCTCGGCATGTCATCATGGTGGGTAGCTCTAGCCACCCAACTCCCTGTCCACTCTGGGACCCACTCCTGCCATGGGCCTGAGTCGCCCTCGGTGCTCCTACTCCTCTCACAGGCGCTGCAGGCCTCTCTCTCTCGACTCGGCGAGCACCGGTCAGAGGCCGCATGAGATAAGCCTGGATGAACTCGGTATAGTCGCCTTCATCTCTAAAGGGGTCTGAGTCCCAGCCAATCGTGTAGTCCATCATCTCTTCTAGGGTGTACCTCTCTGTATGCCTCATGTGGGTGGGAGGCGGCGCCGGGACTATCTGCTCCGGTAAGCCCAGGGTCTGGCGCAAGAAGCGCTCCCCTAGGTACCAAACTCGGTAGACCAGACCCTCCAATAAAATCCTGAACCGGGCAGTCTGCTGGGCACCTGCATACTGGTCTCTGACCGCCTCTGGCAACGCAGCCTAGGGCTGCCAGGTGATCTGCAAACGACAAGATATACAGTTTGTTATCTACTGTTGAAAGTACAATGTAAAGCGAAGCTTAAATGAACTGTGAAGTTTGAAATACCTCTGCTGCAGTGATGGTATCGGAGTATCTGCGAAAGAACAGGAAGGACTCCCATGGCCTCCGCTCGCACCTTATGTCATAGCAATGAGAATATGGAACGCCGAGGGGTATCTCTACATCCAGCACTGGAGCAAGCCTAAGAAAGTAGGCATACACCCACAACTACAGAGTGTAACAGGGCAAATATGAGTATGCTTATCAAATAAAGCAGATTGCAGATAAAGCAGAAATCCGAGAATGGTGTGCAGTGTATTGTGCAGCGTGTGAAGTGTATTGTGCAGTGTACAGCCAGTGTAAAGCAGATTGCATGTGTGCGGTGTGTGTGGTGTACAGATAATGTAAAGCGGAATTGAAAAGTAGAAAGGGAAAATGTACCTCCCAAGCTCGCCAATAGCCTCCGAGCAAGTGTCCGCTGCGATGAGAGGATGAGCTCATGTATCCATAAAGTGTGGCCAAGCCTGCGCCACCCCAGTCGTAGCGCCGAATCCTGGTCACGTCCACCAGTGCGCTCAATAGATAAAGGCCAACAGTGTTTGCCCGGTTGACGAAAAGAGTGGTCCCCAGCAAGAACATAATGAAGCCTCGAGCGTACTGCTCCTCCTCCTCCCGGGTTGTAGGCGCCTGTACCCTGAAGTGGTCCTCGAACTAAGAGTATCTCACAAATCTTGGCCGCGAGAGAGGTGGCCGAGCGCCGAGCAAAAACATCTGGGCGGCGTCCCACTCATCCATGTCAGTATTGAAGGGAATCGGATCACCTTCTACTCCGATACCTGTGAGCATGGAGAAGTCGAAGGGGGTCATCGTCATCTCTCCTGTAGCAGAAAGGTGGAAGGAATCGGTGGTGTCCCACCACCTCTCCACCAGAGCACCAAGAAGGGGCTTACTCGCAGTGAGGCGCGAGAGTCCCATGCAGAAAACACCGAAGCCGGCCTGATCAATGATGTGGCGGACCGCATCGAGCAGCTCCATGTACCAACCTCGGGCGATGGTGTTCCCATACCCTCGGAAGGCATGGGAATCCCCCTGTGTTCAAAACAGACAGATGCGAAGCAGTATCAGAAATACAATGTTTGAATGCGTTCAGTGTCGATGAAAATGCAATGTGTGTGCATGTGTTCAAGTTTAAACAGATATCGCGTGTGGGTGTGCTCACGGTGAACTACGCATATGATGTATCAGTGTGTTTGGATTATTCAAATATAGAGCAGTATTCGGCTATCGAAGATATCTGATCTACATTGCGGAAAATGAAACAGAGGAAGAATATACCTCAGCAGCACCGAAGGATAGGTGTGACTCTGGCTCGTGTAGCAAGATCTCCAATGGTGCGCCTCGTGTATAGCTCTTGAACTGGCGGATGCTATCGGGAGGTAACACGTGTATTGCGGGCCTGTAGGTCGCCGGATCGAACGGTCGAACACTGAGTGGCAGGAGCTCAACCTCAGGGTCCACGTCCATCTCTGGAGGAGTCCCACCCTGTGGAATGTCGTCTGCCATCTCGAGAAAGGTGCAAAAACGGTCGAAAGTGTGAAAAGTGGGCAAGAATGCCAAAAGTCAACCCAAAAGTCAACCCTGAGGGGTGAAAAATGGGAGAAAAGGTCGGAGTGTGGGAAAAGGCACGAGAACCAAGATAAACTTGGGGGGAAACAAACCCCAAGTGGTGGAAATCGAGAATGTGGCACCAAAATCGAGTTTTGTTCGGTTCAAAGTGTGTAAGACGAAGAGGGTTTCGCAAATCGAACGATGGAAAAGGCTCGAAAATGGGAGAAAAGCTCAGATCTAAGGTTGGAAAATGACCTAGAGAGGTAGGGAAATGATTTTCGAGCTTGAGGAAGTGAGGAAATGGGGTTTGAGGCCCTATATTTAAAGACCCGAGGTGAATGGACAAAACTGCCCCGAAATTGCCATTTTTGGCCAATCGGCCAAATTGTTAGCTGATCGGCTAAATATTTGGCCGATTATCTCCTTTTGTGGCCGATGTATGGCCGATGGCCTCCCCTCGGGGTCGATACACCTCCAATGCCTTTTTTTGGGTCATTTATGTTGATTGGTACCCTTATTTCTCAAGGAAGTGCAAGAAAATACACTTTTGAAGCTTAACCGGCATTCGTGTTGACCTCGAACCATGTCTTCCATGTGCGGCACTCGATACGTACGAGGTGTATCCTTTTCGTATCCTTTTGTATATTGCGAAATCCGAGAATTGCTTTTACTGCATTACAATGTTTTGTCATAAGCACGCTTGTTATGCATCTTTCCGCTCTTGCATTGAGCATGCTTCGTCTTACTTTGAAGTTGCATCTCAACATCGCGAATAACATGCCTTTACCATGCTTCCGTTGAATATGTGCCTCTCTTTTCCTCGCATTGTTACACACATTGTATGCGTTGTCGCGTATGCTTTACTCACACGTGTTTATGCCCTTCCTCGCGTTGTTACACACATTGTATGCGTTGTCGCGTATGCTTTACTTACATGTGTTTATGTTTTCCTTACATTGTTATGATTGTTTCAAATTGCATTGTTATGCATCCCACTCGGCTTACGTTGTCGTGCATGCCCTCCTTGTGTTGTTATGTTTGTTTCAAATTGCATTGTTTTGCACTTCTCTAACTTGAGCTGTCACGCACGTTACTTGCATTGTTTTGCACTTCTTTAACTTGCACTGTCACGCACGTTACTCGCATTGTCATGCACACTCTATCTTGCGCTGTCACGTACTATACTTGCATTGTTTTGCACTTCTCTGACTTGCACTGTCATGCACATTACTCGCATTGTCATGCACACTCTATCTTGCGCTGTCATGCACGTTACTTGCATTGTTTTGACCTTCTCTATCTTGCGCTATCACACACGTTACTCACATTGTCATGCACACTCTATCTTGCGCTGTCACGCACTATACTTGCTTTGTTTTGCACTTCTCTAACTTGCGCTATCACGCACGTTACTCACATTGTCATGCATACTCTATCTTGCGCTGTCACGCACGTTACTTGCATTGTTTTGCACTTCTCTATCTTGCGCTATCACGCATGTTACTCGCATTGTCATGCACACTCTATCTTGCATTGTCACGCACGTTACTTGCATTGTTTTGGACTTCTCTAACTTGCACTGTCATTCACATTACTCGCATTGTCATGCACACTCTATCTTGCGCTGTCACGCACTATACTTGCATTGTTTTGCACTTCTCTAACTTACGTTGTCACGCACGTTACTCGCATTGTCATGCACACTCTATCTTGTGCTGTCACGCACTATACTTGTATTGTTTTGCACTTCTCTAACTTGCGCTGTCACGCACATTACTTATATTGTTATGCACACTCTATCTTGCACTGTCACGCATATTACTTGCATTGTTATGCACCTTTTCACTCGCTTTGTTATGCGCCTATTTCGCTTGCATTGTTATGCACGTTCTACCCACATGTGTTTCTACTATATTGTATCTGTCAAAGTTTCTTTTTTGTGCAGGCACGATATTGTATGTACGGTTCATTTGAAGCTGGCACGACCAGACGAACCCGACGGTATTGTATTCTCCGCGTAAGACGTAGCAAGAATTATATACTTTCTTACATCATTTCTGTTGGAATGTGTAGGACTGTTCTTTCTTATTTCGCTTGCTTAAACTGTTGCATGTTATGCTTCATTATAGCTCTCTTTGCATGATCATAAGTTATGCTCGGCATTGTGCATGTCATTTGCGTCTTGCCCCCGCCTGCGGGCGCATATCTTTGTTATCTTGTATGCTTGTCTAAGTCTTCGGCCTTGTCAAAAATGGGTCGTCTCTGGGCTTTGACATTCACTCCTGTCTTTTTATGACTTTCGAGTTCTGTCAAAGAGAGGCAACTGTAGACACCCCATTTTTGACCATCCTCAAGACTTGGACGTCATCGTTTGAACACTCGATGATCATCTATGCTCGTGTTCGTTTTGAGTTCCCGGAGGTCTCGGCCGTGCGCCTTGCCTCAAGATCTCTCAACTTGTCTGTTTTGTGCTTGGTTGTAGACCAAGGACTTGTGGTTTTACTTTTAAGGGAAGAGGGTGGCTTGTTGACCATCCCTTCAACCCATCGGCTAAGGCATGATGCCATCGGCCATGTTTTTTTTGCCATCGGCCAAAAGTGGTGGCTGATCGGCACTCTTTTTGGTCAATCGGCACTCTTTTTGGTCGGTTGACCATATTTTTGAGCCGAGGCCTTTCCATCTGCTTTTTGCAGATATTTTCTACCAGCTGTGACAGCTGGAATGCACATTTCTGATCCTCCATACACGTGTATGGAGGGATTTGTTTCAAGACTCAAGCTTGTTGAACAAGCTTGAGAATTGAAATTCTATAAGAAGGGAGCCTCCCCTCCCTTTCCAGAGGTTCTGAAAATTGCGTATAGAAGTTCTATATCTCTCTATCTATATATTTTTCCTCTTTCTCTCCCTTTGCTCTTGTTTGTGCCCAAAAGTGTGGTTTCTTCATACTATTGCACACAAACACCTAGCAATACACCATCCTTTGGTTGTTGAGGTCCTTAGGAGCTGGTTTTGTTGTTCTTGGGTGGGTTTGAACTCAGAAAAGTTGTTGGAGTAGTGTTCTTGAAGGTGTTCTTCAAAGGTGAGCAACTAACCTTTTGATCCCCCATTCTTGCTTAAGCTTTTAGACCTATTTGCATATTGTTTTAAGCTTAACTCTAAACTACAAAAAGTTCTGATTTTGTGTGCTTGAGATGATTGTTTAAGGTCACTTTTTGGTTGGGGGTAGTCTACCCCCTCTTAGGCCTTGTTTGGCCTCATTTTGTGCCTTTCCTTTTGAGCTTTGGAACCTTCTTTTTTTGACCTTCTCACCACTGAAATCCAAAGGATTTTCAGTGGTAGAGAAGTGGTTTTGGAGTCTTGAATAGGAGAGGGACACCCCCTTCTCCTTGTGTCTTGTTTGCTAGTGTAAATGGCTCTTATTGGTAGCATGTTTGCTTAGCACGTTTTGGCTTCATTTCAGCAAGTATTTGATGTTATTTTGCCATGCTTTACCTCTTTTTTAAGTTGGTTTGATAGCCTCTTACTTGCATCATGCACTTGTAGTGTAATCCTCTCATTTGCCTTAACATGCATCATGCATTTAGACTATCATTCTTGCATGTCTTGGCTTAACTCTATGAAACTTTTAGTCTTGTTTTACCATGCTTAAGCTCTGATTTGCATTGTCTTGGTCATGCTTGCACTGTTTTGTATAGCCATGGTTCAATCTAGCTTGTTAGCTTTGCGTGTCCAAGTCATTAACATGCATTGCTTAGACCATTTTCATGATTTGGCATCATTTCATATGTGATTTCAGTCCATGTGGTGTGGCCATATACTCACATTTGTCACCTTTTCCATGCTTTAAAGGTTTGGTGTTTTATGCCTCAAGAGTGCATCATTGTGTATGCCACCATGCTTAGGCATTTGGGATGCCATCTAAGTGGATTTTTGGGCTTATTTTGACATGCCACAACTCTGTTTTTTATTGGTTAAGACATGCCATGTTTGGTTGTAATAGGTGTAGTGTAACACCTCTTTGTTAGCCTTGCATGCTTCATGCTTTCGATCTTTTGTTCTAGCATGAGTTAGCCCTATTCAAGCATGTTTCTAGCCTTGTTTTGGCCTCCTTTGGGACTGTTTTGAGTCACCTTGGCCCTTTGGGGCTTGCTTGTTATGGCCATGGTGTGAGTCCCTTGGCTAACTTTAAGCTTTGAGCCCACTAGCATGCTTCATTTGCCATATATGCATGATTTGGCATCCTTTGGAATGTAATTTCAGAGCTTACTTCATTGCTACATTCTCACATTTGTCACCTCATCATCATGTTTGAGAGTTGTACTATTATGCTTAAGTCATGGGCCAATGCATTGAGCATGCATTTCCTTACTTTCAAGCCATCATTTCAGCATTATTGGCCACTGTTTTTGGTATGGCTGAGGCCTATCCATTTTCAGTATAAGTCCATGGATCATGCAGTTTATGTGTTGTTACATGCTTATCACATTGCATGTTGTTGCACGCTTGTTGTTGGTATTGTTGTTGCATGCCTATTACATTGTATGTTTGCATGTTTAGGTTGCATTGCATTTGGCATGCTTGTTACCTTAGCCTTGTGTGCATGTTTGAGTCATATTGCATTTGGTATGCTTATGTTGCATTGCATAGCTTTCCCATGTTGCATGCATTGCATTGTGTTTGGTTCGGGGTGTCAAACCAAACACGAGGACCGAGGGACGTTTCGTACTTGAAGTGACGAAACGTGCCTCAATTCTCGGTCGCCGACACTCTTGATCCAACATGATAGAGTGTGAGGCATTCATGTGTTTTTGTGCATTCATTCTATATTGATTTGTGCAATTCGGCCTCTTCGGCTATCATGTATCGAAATGCGTGATTGATGGTTCGAGGGTCGAACACTACACCTTTAAGTCTCAAACATGATAAAGGGGTGTAGGTGCACAACACTTTCTTGCAAATGTATTGCCATGCCCTTGTTTGTCCTCTGCTGCAGCAAAATGAGCAATTTGCAGGAAGAGATGGCCCATCGGCTATCTGGAGTGCTGATCGGCTAACAATTGTTGGCCGATAGCATAAAAATTGGTCGATGGCCATTGTTCTCTGGCCGATGACCATATCTCTTGGTCGATGACCTTTCAGCATGCCCATGGGGTGAATCAAAAGTGAGTTTTGTGCAGTTTTCAGAGGTGTAAAACAGTGCAAACAGAGGCAACATGAGGCATGGCAACGGATTTCTGAGCAAAGCCGACCGAGCATGCATGCATCCCTCGTCACGAGGCCATTTCAGTGCTTTCGTTAACTTAGAATAGTTATTTGTTTCAATTTGTTGTGTAATAATTAATTAGCTAGGGTAGTTAATTAATTAGTTGGTTTGTATTATTTATTCGGACCCTCCGTCGAGAGGGCGAATTTTGTAATAAGTGTGCGTGAGTGTGTGAATGTCTTCCAACCCCACGTCTTTCTCCCTTTTATTTAACCGCTTACGATGGTTAGTTCTAGGTCATATTTTGATTAGCATCCTTATGCTCGCATGCTTGCATTCATTCATCAGTATTACATGCACTGGGCTCGGCGCATCATACTAACTGCATTGTATTTCAGTACCAATTTGAATACATGTTATCCAGTTGCATTCACATGCCATCTTAGAATAGCCGAGCCTATTTCTAGTTGCATTTTGCATGTGTTGCATTAGCCATCTTAACATAGTTAGGATCATGCATTGATTACTAACTAGTTGTTGTTTTGGCTCAGAGTACACTGTAAGTGTTTATACTTTAGCATCCTTGCATGAGTGTGAGTGTTGCCATGATAGCATGCTTGCCATGAGACTATTTGCTTAAATGATATAACTGCCTGAATGCCTGTGGATGAAGGTTGGATTGCTTGAATTGGAACAATTCATTGAAATGCGCGTTTTAAGCCCACTTCGCGGAGTGGCAAAATCATGTTTTCTAAATCCACTTGAGGGTGGCAAATCCACGTCTTAGCCTACTTGCGAGTAGCACCTTCAAACCATTTTCAAACAGACAAACATGAGATGTTTTGTTCCAACTTAGGCGATCTAGTCTATACTTGTATGCTGTGCGCATCACATAGTAATTCTAGCTAATAAACCGGAATAAGAACACATGTGTTTTCAAAAACAAAATATCATGTTAGTAAAGGCCGATCTTTGATCAAGCGAGCGGGGGTGCTCATTGCATGACCTTCCCCTCTCGTATCCAAGTTCCCGAGCCGAGGCAACTTGGTGATGACGGACACGTGGCCTTAGGCACGAGTCAGGGTTTCCTAAATTTCCCAAAACAAAACATTTTGGTGGCGACTCTGTATCTGGCAAAGCAGTCCATGTTTGGTACTTCTTTATAAAAATCAGTTTTCCAAAACGATTTACCGGATTTGGACTTTTTGGTGATTTATCGGTCTCACATTGCACTTTGTGGGATTAGATTCAGAACCGTGACATTGAGTCTGAACTGTAGTATGCTAATGAACAAAACGGATTTTCGCATCCTCGCGTGCGGAGTCAGGACGTTCGGGCACATCTACAGGGGGCAGCGCCCCCAAAGCAAAATACAAAAATGCATTCAAAGTTGCTTATCTGCTTGAGCGGCCGTTTGTGCGCTCGAGCGGAGAACGTTTGGTTCCAGAAGTTTGACCTGTCTGCAAAAGTACTGGAAGTTGGGATTTTACGCTCGAGCGAACTTTTTTGCACTCAAGTGAGGTCCTCTCGAGCTGCCATTTTTGCGCTCGAGCGGAGATCACGAATCAGTTTTCTATAAATATGTGGTTTCATCTGTTTTTAGGGTTATGGCTTCAAGATCTACTTCTTGGATTTTAGGGTTTATATCTGGAGCTTATTTGCTAGTTTTCTTTGATGTTTGATTGAATGTTCGACTCATGGTTTAAGAAGTATACATCAAAGGATTGTTTATTTATTCTATACAAAAGATAGCGTTCTTCTTCAGTGGATTCTAGGGAATTCAGGCCTGAACTTTGGTGGATTCCAAAGTGGCTTATCGTCATGATTCGACATCGGCGTTGTGGATTCAATATTGGGCAAGACAGTTCTGAGGTGAAGACCGTGGAGGAAGAGGCATATAGGGGTCGGTTCAATTCGAGTGTGGATTCGCTAGGTAATTGAGAGTGCACCTATGTAATTCATTTTGTCTTCTTAGTGGATTGTTTTGTGGCTTTGGCTCGTGGTTTTTTTTATCACAATTGGAGGCGCTCAAATTGTGATTTTTCCACGTTAAAATCGTTGTGTCGATTTGTCTTGATTGTTTGATCGGGACCAATTTTTTAGTCGCCAAAAACTTTCATTTTTTTTTTGGCTACTAACTGTTTAGTCGCCAATAAGTTCTTTATTTTTTTAAAATTTTTTGGCTACTATAAATGTTTAGTCACCAAAAGCTCGAGCTCTATTTATTAACTTTTTTTAAATGCACAAATTGAATATTTTTCATTAATTTCTAAAATATATGCATTTCATTATCAATGCAATATGTAACCTGTATGTATACAGAATAATACATCTATCAATTATAATCTAAATCCATTATCAATAATACCCATTTCATTATCAACTATTCAAAAACTTTAACTTATAACATCATATTCCAAATATCATATAAATTCATACAAACCAAGTATAATCCATCTAAATTAAATATTAGATACAAAAACAATGGATTTCCAAAACAGAGGATTGTTCCAAAATAAATGTCTTCCATATACAGAACAAATGCTCTTCGTACACATCTATAATAGCCCACGCAAAAGAATCTAAAAAAAAAAAAAAAAACCATTAGCACTTATTCAATAATATTGATGTTTCAAATTATAACAATTATAAATTAATAATTTAGATATATTATACTGTGCATATAATCCCATCAAGATCATTTTAATGTTTCTGTTTTGTTGAAAATTTATACAACCTCCAAATTGAACCTCATGTCTACCTAGTAAACTCTAGTTTGACAATTACATGCAATGTTTCCAAAATTTTCTTTTCTCATGAGTATACAACATGATCCTAATTGTTTCAGAATCAAAATCTTTCAGCAATTTTCATCAAATTTTGTTACTTTTGGCAGTTTGCATTTTCACAAATCTTGAACATTGAAGGCACTACAGTTCCACAACCTCCAAGAGTCTAAATAATTAATTTATCAAACAAAATGACTCCTCTTGTTGTTGCCACAATAGGCATTCATAAATAAGTAAACCTAAACTCCATTATAAATTATATCGAGTACTAGTTCTAACTAATGCAAATATCATCAAAGCAGAAAATAAAAGGGGAAATAAGTTCAAAAAATGATTTCAGATACATGAGAAAGTTTGTAAAATTATCTTTTAATGTTGTAGCATTTAACATTAATACGTAAATATATATTTTTTAATTTGCACTGAAATGAAATTCCCCCAAAATGAAAAGCATGACAACTTAGGTTCAAACTTGAACCTTCACCAAAATTGTCCTATTTTCGCACTTTGCTAGTCCCTCTCTCTCTCTCTCTCTACAAACACATATATGACAAATAAACCTGTGTAATAAAGAAATAAAACAAAGATAGGACCTATGTAATAAAGCAATTGTAACCTTCATTTAGACATATACCAATGACAACAAAACAAATGCTATCAAAACTAATACTAATAACAAAATTACTAACCTGCTTGATAGCTGGAAGCTCTCGATTTGCAAATGTTGGAGCCGATGGGTGTTATTCTAATTAACGATAGGAATAAAAATTAGAATTTAGGAATAATTATTGAAAAATGTTTACACAGATGTAGAGATAGAATAAGAAAGAGGCCATAGATTGTGATGGAGGATATCCATTGAATTGCGGCCTCAAAATCGATATATAATTAAAACTCAGTGCCATCAATGGACACAATAGCTCTAGAAAATAACTTCAAGTATTGTAGACCTCAAGTACCATCAACAACAATCTTGAAAAAAAAAAACAAAAAAACAAAAAAAGAAATTAGTAACCAAAATAACCAAAATTATATATATATATAATACATACAAATGTTTGTAAATACACACAAATGCATCTCTGGATTTGTAAATACACACAAATACACACACATAATACACACAAATGCATATATATATACATACATTTTCGACTCCCATCTCTGAATCTCTCTGTTTTATTTCGACTTCCATCTCTGAATCTCTCATCTCTCTGATCTCTTTTGTTGTGGCTCCATTCGGTCTTCGTCAATATTGAAAGGGGTTTGGGGCTGCCACTGTTGATGACAATTGAGATGGCGGAGAAAGGGAGGGAGGAAGAGAGAGGATGGAGAGACTAATAAGGGGTTTAGGGTTCGGTCGCCGGCAAAGGTTGAGTTTAGACAGGGAACCACATCCGATGGAGAGAGAGAGAGAGAGAGAGAGAGAGAGAGAGAGAGAGAGAGAGAGAGAAAGAGAGAGAGAGAGAGAGAAAGGGGTTTGCTTTCAAAATTTGAAATCAGAAAGAAAGAGATGAGAGTGTGTATGTAAGAGAGAGAGAGAGAGAGAGAGAGGGTGTGTTTTGAAAATGGTCCATATTTTGGATCAAATAGAGAGTGAGACCCTTGGATTGAATTCAATCTAATGGTTCATATTTTGACAAAGGGACAGAAGTCTCATTAGGAAAAAAAAAAAAAAAAAAAAAGAGTTGTTTTGTTATATAGATATATTACACCATTAGCGACTAAATATTTTTAGTCGCTAATTAATTTTATAAATCCCTCCAAAATTTGAAATGTCTCCCTCCAAATATTTTAGTTTTTTGGTGACTAAAATTTCTTTTTGTCACTGAAAATAATTTTTTGGCGACCAAACTTTTGGTTGCCAAAGATAAAAAATAATTTTTTATTTTCCATTCGGTGACTAAATGATTTTAGTAGCCAAAACTCAATATACGGCGATTAAAATATTTTTTTGTCGCTGAAAATATGTTTTTGGTCGCCAAAGATAAAAATTAATTTTTTATTTTACATTTGATGACTAAATGATTTTAGTAGCCAAAACTCAATATACGACGACTAAAATACTTTTTTTTGTTGCCAATTCTAATATTTTTAGCGACTAAATTTTTTTCAGTCACCAGTAATCAATATACCCCAACTAAAAAAAATTGGTACCTAAATATTGTACTTTTGCTGACTAAAAAAATTTTCAGTCGCAAATTCCACAACTTTTAGTGACTAAATTTTTTTTAGTCACCAATTTTGGTTGCCAAAGGTACATTTTGTTGTAGTGCTTATACTAATTTTCTTGATTTTCTTAATTTTAAACAATTAAGAAAATCTCCATTGGATAGTTTTTATTTGATAATCCCACATTGGGAAAAGAAGGAAAAAAATGAATTGTTTTACTCATATAAAGGGAATCTTATACTCGTATCTCATTTACTGAGGAGCTTTGTGAGAGTTTCAATATCTCACACTAATTTTCTTAATTTTATTATTTTAAACAACTAAGAAAATCTCCGTTGGCTAATTTTTATTTGATTATCCTACATTGGGAAAAGAAGGGAAAAAATGAGTTATTTTACTCATATAAAATGAATCTTATACTCCCATCCTACTTAATATTATAGTGTTGTGCATGTTTCAATTCAATATAATTTAAATTTTAAAAGTTTTAATTAATTAATTATAACCTAACCGATTAGGCTAAATCATTTTTGATTTTATTGATTTGTTGGTTTAACCGCGATTTTAGTGATTTTATCAAAATATATTGATTAGATTTGTTTGATTCAAAATAAACTAAAGATTGATCTGATTAAAGATTGAAAGACTGAGATTGCTTGATTAAAAATAAACTTTTTGTCCAAATAATTGTTAACTTTTATTTTATAATCCCACATTGGAAAAAAAAAAAAAATGAGTTGTTTCACTTATAAAAAGTGAATCTTAATAATGTAGTATTGCGTACACTTCAATTCAAGACAATTTAAATTTTAAAATTAAAATAACTTTTAAAAGTTTTAATTAATTAATTTTTGTATAAATTACTTGGTCATCTAACCTAACTAGGTTGAACTATTTTGGGTTTGACCAATTCGTCGATTTAATCCCAATTTCTCATATTGATTTTATTAATTTTAAACAAATAAAAAAAATTTCATTGGCTAACTTCCATTTAACTATATAAAAATAAAACTCTAATTAGTTTATGATTTATTTTATAATCCCACATCGGGAGAAGAAGAAAAAGCAAAATTTGTTTCACTATCTATCTATATTATATATATATATATATAAAGAGTTTTTAGGGAGAAGCCTTCTAGGAGCTCTAAACCCTTATTCTAAAATTATTAGATTTTCTTAATTTGAAACAAATTAAGAAAATTTCCATTGGTTTGCTTTTATTTACCTTTTATTTTACAATCTCACATCGAAAAAAGAAAGAAAAAGTGAATTGTTTCACTTATAAAAAGTGAATCTTATGCTCTCATTTCTATAAGCAAAAGGAGATTTTTCAGATGAAAATGTAGCCCTTGAGATGCTCTACCTTTTTAATAAAGGCACACGGGTAGAGAAACAACTAAATCTAGGTGGAAATGTAGAGATAGAGAGAGGGTTTTAAAGAGAGAAGCTCTGGATCTAGGGTTTGAGATGTTTTAGAGAAAGAGAGATATGAAAAAGTGATATGAAATGACCTTTTTACGAATTGATACATGCACAGTCTGCTCGAGCACAAGAAATGATGCTCGAGTGTCAAGACATAATAAGTTGTTCCGCTCGAGCGCAATAAGTGACACTCGAGCGCCAAGGCACAATGAAAAAGGCGTCGCCGCTCGAGCGTAGATTATACACTTCCAGTAGTTTGGCTGACAGAAGACCACCGCTCGAGCGCACGACTGCTTGAGTGTAGGAAACACCGCTTGAGCGTAGAATACACTTTCCTAGTAGTTTTGCAAGCCTGCAAAAGTACTGAGAGTTCACAAAGCTCGCTCGAGCGCAAGAAGTGATGCTCGAGCGGAGGAGTAAAATTCTGCGTAACAAATGTTTGGAAAACCAAGCTACCAACCTGTTCCAAACGCAACCAATACAACCCAATAGTCAAACTCAAGGAGGGAAAAGAGGAATAAGACAAGAACAACCATAAAGAACCAAGAAACTTGAATCCAGAATATCAAATATGTCGGGTCTAAAACCATAATCGCTATAGTCTCCCCCATTAAGGAATTTCGTCCCCGAAATTTCAAATCAAATTTTTAAAACTATGATTAAACCAATTACAATGATGATACTTAATCAATTCCATTACCATGACCCATTCTCCGGTCATTCATTCTCATTAACTCGATACACAAGTTCTAACATTGAAAGTAGAATTCACATTTTTCCAAAACACATACAATGTTTATATTAAACCCGTGTTTCCAAAACTTATACAACATATACAATGTTTCCAGATTTTCAAAACATATAGGGTATGTTTGGTTTGGATTTGTAGAGTGATTTTGGGAAAAAATTTGTTTGGTTTGTAAATTTTCCAAAACAATTTCCAAAATCACTTTCTCTCTCTTACCTATCTATCAATCAATCACTTTTTCTCTCTCCGCTCTACTTCTCAATCACTTTTTCTCTCACACACATCTACTCAATTATAACAAAATATCAAATCATTCAAAACTTCCAAACTCCAAAACTACTTTCAAAATACACAACCAAATAAACCAAAAAAATTTCTAAACTCTCTTCCCAAAACAATTTTTAAAAATTACTCTCCCAAAACCAAACCAAACCAAACATACCCATACATTGTTTTCATATTTCATTAACATAACATAATCTCAATATATGTTCAAACATCAACAAATAAGTCCGGGTACTTCTCACGTACTTCCAACTCACGTTCCCAAGTTGCTTGCTCAACTCTGTGATGTTTCCATAACACTTTTACCAAAGGAATTGTCTTGCCTCGCAAGACTCGGTCTCAAGTCTCTAAGACTCTCACTGGTCTCTCCTCATACGAGGCATCCTCACCTACCTCTAAGTCGGTCAAATCCAACATGTGTGTTGGATCTGGCTCATACTTCCGAAGCATACAAATATGAAACACATCATAAACCCCAGAAAGCTGTGGTGGCAAGGCCAAGCGATAGGCTACCTCTCCAATCCGCTTAAGGATCTCAAAAAGCCTAATAAATCTAGACGACAACTTCCCACTCTTTCCAAATCCCATCAAACCCTGTCTAGGTGATATCTTCAAGAAGACATGATCTTCTATCTTAAAAGACAAGGGTCTCTTCCTACGGTGGGCATAACTTTTCTGGCGACTCTGGGCAGTAACCAACCTCTTACGGATAAGTGTAACTTTCTCCATCGTTTTCCGAACTAACTTTGAGCCCAATATTGGTGCGTCACCCACCTCGGCCCAACACATAGGGGATCTACACGGTCGGCCATACAAGGTCTCAAATGATGCCATGCCAATACCCCACTGAAAACTATTGTTATAGGCAAACTCCACTAAGGGCAAGTGCCTCTCCCATGACCTCTTAAAGTCAAGAACACAACCCTGAAACATATCCTCAAGGATCTGAATAGTATGCTCAGATACCGTCTGTCTAAGGATGATATACAGTGCTAAAAGTCAATACTCTGTAGGCTCTGCCACAACTGAACCGTGAAATGCAGATCTCTATCCGAAACAGTCATTACAGAGACCCCGTGCAACCTCACTATGTCTCTAATATAAAAGTCGGCAAGATAATCTACCGAGTCACTCACGTGCATAGGAATAAAATGCGCCGACTTGGTTAACCAGTCAACTACCACCCAAATTGCATCACTACCCCCCGTTGAGTCCTTGGAAGGCCCACAACAAAATCCATCGTGACATGGTCCCACTTCCACTCGGCTATAGGCAAGGGTTGCAACAAACCCGCTGGCCTTTAATGTTCGGGTTTTACTTGTTGACAAGTAAGGAATCTCGAGATAAACACGGCCACATCCTTCTTCATTTCCCTCCACCAAAAATAGCGACTAAGGTCGTGATACATCTTTGTGCCTCCCGGATGCACCACAAGGCGTGAATGGTGAAACTCTCGGAGTACTTCCACTCGACAAGACTCTGGCAAGAAAAGATGATCATGATATCTAATGCTTGAATTGGGATACACATTCAAGCCCTTTTATACCTTTTCACTGGAGATCTTTTCTCCGAGGGTTTCTACCTCAAGATCACCCTTCTGCACTTCTATCACTCGGTTCACAAGTGTAGATTGTGAAACTACCGAAAACAAGTCTGCAAACTCTACGGACTCGCTAAGATGCAAGTTAAACTCACCAATAGCACCCAACATCTCCCACTCCCGGATGACAATACAAGCTACATTGCTAATGGATTTCCTACTCAAGGCATCAACCACAACATTGGCCTTTCCCGGATGATAATGTAACTCAAAATCATATCTTCTATAAACTCCATCCACCTCCTCTGTCTCAGATTCAAGTCTTTCTGTGTAAACAGATATTTTAGACTTTTATTATCAGAATACACTTTAAACTTCTCGCCATACAAATAATGCCTTCAAATCTTTAAGGCAAAGATCACCGTCGTTAACTCTAGGTCATGAGTAGAGTAGTTCCTCTCATGTGTTTTCAACTGCCGCTAGCCATAAGCTACTACCTTCTCCTTTTGCATCAATACACAACCTAAACCTTCCCGTGAAGCATCACAATACACCAAATAGCCCAAATCCCTCTCTGGAATAATCAATACTGGAGTAGTGGTAATTCTAACCTTAAGCTCTTGGAACGAAATTTCACAAGTCTTACTCCACATAAACTTAATTCCTTTCCTTGTCAGTCTAGTTAACGGTAAAGCTAGTATAGAGAAATCTTTAACAAACTGATAGTAATACTCGGCCAACCCCAAGAAACTACGGATCTCAAAAGCAATATTAGGTTGTTCCCAATCTTGCACTTCCTCTATCTTGGATAAATCTATAGTCACCCCTTCCTCGGATACCACATGGCCTAAGAACTTTACTTCTTTCAACTAGAATTTGCATTTCCCAAACTTGGCATAATGTTTGTGGGCTCTAAGCAACTCAAATACTACCCGCAAGTGTTCTTTGTGTTCCTCCTCAGAGGGTGAGTAAATCAAGATGTCACCAACAAAGACGACCACAAAACGGTCTAGGAACTCACAGAAGATCTGGTTCATCAAATCCATAAACACGGGTAGTGCATTGGTTAGCCCAAAGGGCATCACTAGAAACTCGTAATGGCAATACCGCGTACGAAATGTCGTCTTCAAGATATCCTCCGCCCTTACTCTCAACTAGTGATAACCCAATCTTAGGTCTATCTTAGAAAAGCAACAAGACCCTTTCAACTGATCAAACAAATCATCTATACGAGGCATCAGGTACTTGTTCTCAATAGTTACCCGGTTCAACTTCCGGTAATCTATACAAAGTCACAACGCACCATCCTTCTTTTGGGCAAAGAGAGTTGGTGCTCCCCACGACGAAGTACTAGGGCGGATAAAACCCTTATCTATCAGTTCTTGGAGTTGAATTTTCAACTCACTCAACTCAGTAGGTGCAAATTTATATGGCGTTATAGAAATCGGTACCGTACCGGGCACTAAATCAATTAAGAACACAATCTCACGGTGAGGTGGTAAACTGGTGAGATCCTCAGGAAAAATGTTAGAGTATTCACAAACTACCCTTGGCAACTCGACTCGGGCTTCATGACACTCATTACCCAAGAAATTGGTAAGAAGACAACTAAGTTTACTCCGTCCACGCAGATCATACACTGATGATAAGACTCTATCAACCCGATCTCCCAAGAAATAAAAGCAATCACCGCTCAAGGTACATACAGTAACCCTTTGATGGAAACAATCTATGATAGCCTGATACGATGACAACCAGTCCATACCCAAAATAGTATCAAAACTAGACATGTTAATCAACATAAATGCAAAAGGAAGTCGGCGACCGGCAACCTCTATGTTACAACCCCGACACCCTTGCTCCAAAATGATCTCACTACAAATAGGTGATTCTACACTGAAGGGAGATGCTAACCGAGCCAACTCTAACCCCAAAGCCGATGCAAATGCAGACGAGATAAATGAATGGCATGCACTCGTATCAATCAACACATTAGCAATGGAATTACATAACAACAAAGTACCTCTCACTACCGAAGGCGCTGACACTAAGTCTGGCGTGGTAACAACATACACATGCCCAGTTAGTTTTTAGTCTACATGCTCACCCCTCAGAGCATAGATCTGATGCGTAGATTGAGCCGAAGAGGCTTCTTGATTTACCGAAGAGGCCTGTGCTGATTGTGCAAGTTGGTGACTCTGTGTCTACCTCGAACCAGACGCACTATGTGTGCCACCCAACTAAAGAAAAAACCTTTTCATGTACCCTGTCTGCCCACATTGATAACAACTGAGCGATTGCCCTCTCTCCTAACTCTGGCTCTGAGAACGAGCTGAAGATTATGCAGACCGTTGCCCTCCTTCTTTCTGCGGGCAAGCTGGAGACTTGTGGCCCAACTGGCCACACTTAAAACAAATGAAATCTCCCTAACCACCTCTCCCAGAACTCGAACTCGGTACTGGAAAAGTGGACCTCGACTGTGCTCCCTAGGATTGTTGTAGGGTAGGACCCTTGTGCGATAGGACCCCTCTGTCTCTTACTGTCCCTTTGAACATCCTGACTCCTCTTGGAGCCCCTCATCCGCTCCTCTTCCATCTGCATCATGGTCTCAAGATGAGTCGCCGTTCGCCGCCGCCTTCACAAGGCATCTATAATCTCTAATAATTGACCCGACCATTTTGAACATGAGCCCGGTCCACAACCTCTTCTCGAACTCTAAACAACAGCACTCCTCAGTTACCACGAGTTCTGATGTAAACCTTGACAGACTAGTAGATGCAGCCTCAAACTCGGCCATTGGCGTGCTTAATTGCTTGAGCTGAGAAAACTGATCCCTCAACTTCTCTCTAGTAGTGGGAGGCAAAAACTTGTCCTGGAAGGCGTCGAAAAAAGTCTTCCAAGTCACCCTAATGCGCCCATGCGTATACTTCCACCATTGACTTGCATCTCCTTTTAACTAGAAGGATGCCAAGGTCACTCTCAAACCTCCATTTTCGATGCCAAGCATCTCAAACGTCTTCACCATCTGCTCCAACCACTCATCGGCCTTTAGTGGCTCCTTGGGATCACCCAAAAACTTGTCTAGATTTGACCAGAAAAACTCTCGTTTCAAGAATGACGAACTAGCCTCAGCAACTTGGGCCTGGACTTGATTCTCAGCCGTGAGAATGTCCATAGATTCCCGCAATGCTCTGGCCATTTCGTAGGCTAAGGCACCTATGGCCTGCTGACCAACTAGTTCGGCCATATTGGCCTGACCAACCTCTTCTTCTTGCGCCAGAATCTCATCCGGTAAAGGCACCTCATGCCTTTTAGGCCTATCGTGCCTACCACCACTATGTCCACGTCCTAACATCTTAATGAAGGTAACAAAAGAGATTAGCACATTTACAAATGTGCTGAAACTAACTCACTCGCGTCCTAATGCGATGGATAACAGTAATTCACTCCACGTAAACACGTAATCATATAAAAACATATGAATCTCATTTTTGGATAATGACCATCCCGCAGCGTTGCCAGAGTTCCAATTAGAAACAGTAGTGATCAAGTGTTATTCTAATAAGACTTCTAGAAACCCGTAGACTAAATCAACATTTTAGAAATTTAAATTCGATACCCATACAATCACCTAAGCATGTTATCACATAGTATACCTTACATATTAGTGTCTCTATCAAGCGAGACAAACCCATTGTAGTAATAATCACTTCCCACATACCCAATGTATTCAAATCCAGTACGTTATAATACCAAGTTATAACGCTCCAAAATAAATACAATAACCCATCCATAACGATAATTGAATGACTATATAAATCATAGTATAATATCTTTCTATTACATGAAATTCGATTGTACAATGTGATATACATTCATAAATAGAACAACTTGAATCTACAACATGTGTTACCAAACAATAATAATATAGTAAAAGCTAAACAGGTCATTATATGCCCTAAAGGCTTACATCTTTCCAAGTCAAGGCTTGGGTACACCAAAAGTGTCACGACCCGCTCCCCGTACCCAAGAGTTAAGTATCGTGATGGCTAGTAACTGAAGTTACCTTTGGTCAATTCTTAAACAAACAAATAAATACGAGCGGAAGTAATATTTAAGTGAGGGTACCAAAATAATCATCGGAACTTCTATTTTTATTACAAAATATATTGACCAAAAAGGTCGATATTTACATATAAAAATATCATAAAAGTGTTGTGTGTGTCTATTCCGCAACCCCGCATCTAAGACTTTTCAAAAACAATTTCTGAATTGCACTGTTTCTTGAAAATTGGTAAATAGCTATAAGCATATGGCAGAGCGAGGAATACTATACCAAGAGTATAAAAGACACGAAAAAACCATGGATAGTTAGTTAGGCCAAAACATTTACATAACTCTGTTTGGTAAATAACTCATTGGTAAACAAATCATTTAAGTGGCAGAAACTGAAATACAGAAATTATGTAAATAAATAACCATAACCACGGTACTGAACAGAATAGAACAAAGGTCACAAGAGTGACAGTCAGAACAGAGGTACGGACTCAAGAGGTGGCTTGTACGGACTATAGAGGTGGCTCCCACAATAGTGTAGCACTTATCTCCGCACAGCACTTTGCTCTGCACAGAACAGAGGTCAATGGATCCATGACAAACAGAGGACCACAAAGTGGTCAAACAGAGGCCAATGGTTATGTAAGTCCCCCAAGGCATGAGACTCCCGTGGTGGTACTTACAAAACATAATTATTTATAAGGTTATAGTCAAATATTTTTTAAAAGTAAAACAAACATATCCATTGGTTTTCTTTTAAGTAAATAGGGTTCAGAAAATAATCCACGTAACTGAAATATTAATATAGTTTATAATAATTTATAAAACATAACTTGTATAAAATAAATTATGGAAAGTTAAAACATACGTAAAATATATTATGGTAATTCAAGGTATAATATAACTCACCTTAACTTTAATACCTCATTTTTTCTTTCCACTATCAAAGACCCGCTCGACTTCCATTATTTTTTTCTCTATTTTCTTACTCTCTTCTTTTCCTTTCTTTCTTTCTTCTGTCTTTTCTTTCTCTCCACATAGATCACCTTCGTAAATATGGAGGAAGAGCGTGGCCCGCATATCTTCAACAGATTCGATTAATAAATTATAAAGATTCATTCTTATCTTTAATAGATATTTAAGATAATTACACTTTGACCCAATTTCTTAATATAATTATATAAATAAATTAATTCCTAATTAAATTACATTCTATCATATACCCACAGAAATTAATTATTTATTTTATTACCACACCCATTATTATTATTATTATTTATTTAATAATATATTATCATATACAACCATAATATTAGTATAAAATTTAAAGGACAATTTAAATTCTCGGGTTGTTACAAAAAGTGAGTCCTAAACTCAATGCAAATAAAGCCCTAGACTTATACAACAGTAAATACAAAATAACAAAAACTGAGCCTTTAACTCCACAGTCCTCCCAAGTTAAGTCTTTGGTAAAGACATAACATCAGTACCTGAAAATGGTTTTCCCAAATAGGATGAGCCAAAGCCTAGTAGAAATAGTCCAATACAACATATGAAACTTAATAAAGATATAAGGGTAATATGCATACACAATACCATTGATAAGTTGTTTCATAATTCTTTTGCAAACCATGCAGTACCAACTGTATATTTCAAATCAAGAAATCAGTTCTATTTCATTTAGACAATCAAACTGAGAATGCAGCTTAATAGATCTTTAACCAGTACAACCATCATACAACTACTTTTATTTGCCATCTTACGAATATTTCATCCGTGAGAATTGGCACCCATGTATACGCGCGATTTTCGGGATTTTTACCCTGGACACACAGGTCAACTTAATTCAATGGAGTACATCCCCTTTCTTCTTCTAAACATGGAGTTACATCTCATTTCTTCTCCCAAACATCATACATTTCTAATGTATTTAAGACATAGTCATATTCAATGACAACAGATGCGATATTAGTTTCAATTTGCCTAATCCTCATGCAATTTCTACAACAATCATAGTTATCCTCTACCGATAGCCCAAAATAGATATTTCTAAACAGATATACAATCTCCAAGACAGATAAACTATCCAAATTTCCATAGGTGAGAGATAATACATATCTAACTCCACTATTTACATAAACATCCATCCAATTTTACCTTTTCAATACCAATTTCATTTATTTGTACAAAACAAATGTTTGAGACATTTTAGGGCAAACTCCTCTTTTTTCCAAAATCCAACCCAAGTATCAAAGTCAACCATTTTACTACAACACAACCTCATATTCACTCTCATACCTATTTTCAATACATCCATTTGTAAACCCCTCTTTTGATTTTAAACCAAAATCTTAGATTTGTTTAAAATCCTCCAAATTTACAATAATGTTTATACAAAACAAATAACTAAGCTAAGAGTCATACATGAGCATAGAAAATTCCTATCTTAAAGCCAGAAGACGAGAAAAGCAAGGAAGGAATTTAGATGAAGTCGAAATCTAACTCTATTCGGATGAAAGCATAGCCCTCGAGATGCTCTACCTTTTTAACAAAGGCACACGGGTAAAGAAACAACTAAATCTAGGTGAAAAAGTAGAGAGAGAGAGGATTTTAGAGAGAGAAGCTCTAGATCTAGGGTTTTGAGATGTTTGAGAGAGAGAGAGAGAGAGAGAGAGATGAAAAAGTGATGTGAAATGACTTTTTTACGAATTGATATACGCATAGTCCACTCGAGCGTCGCAAGAAGTGACGCTCGAATGTCCAGACACAGTAAGTTGTTCTGCTCGAGTGCAAGAAATGATGCTCGAGCGCCAAGGCACGATGAAAAAGGCGTCGCCGCTCGAGCTCAAAAAGTGATGCTCAAGTGTAGAATACACACTTCTAGTAGTTTTGTAGACAGAAGACTACCGCTTGAGCGCAAGAATAGCCGCTTGAGCGCACGACCGCTCAAGCGTAGGAAACACCGCTCGAGCGTAGAATACACTCTCCTAGTAGTTTTGCAGGCCTGCAAAAGTACTGAGAGTTCACAAAGCTCACTCGAGCGCAAGAAGTGATGCTCGAGCAGAGAAATGAAATTTTGGGCAACAAAAGTTTGGAAAACCAAGCTACCAACCTGTTCCAAACACAACCCATAGAACCCAATAGTCAAACTCAATGAGGGAAAAGTGGAATAAGACAAGAACAACCATACAGAACCATGAAACCTGAATCTAGAATATCAAATGGGTCGGGTCTAAAACCACAATTGGTATAAAAATAATTACAATCCCATATCGAGAAAAGAAAGAAAAAGTGAGTTGTTTCACTTAGATAAAGTAAATATTATACTCACATTTAATATTACAGTATTGTGAATGTTTCAGTTCAAGATGGTTTAAATTTTAAAATAAATTTTAAAGGTTTTAATTAATTAATTTTGTTATAAATTGGTTGGTCTTTTAACTTAGCCAATTAGGCTGAATCATTTTCGGTTTGACTGATTCACTAGTTTAACTACGGTTTTAGATGTTTTATCAAAATATATTGCTTAGATCTGTTTGATTTGAAATAAACTAAGATTGACCTTTTTAAAAATTGAACGACTGAGATTGCTTTATTAGAAATGAACTTCCCATCCAAATAACTGTTAACTTTTATTTTACAATCACATATCAGAAAAAGAAAGAAAAAATAAGTTGTTTTACTATATAAACATTATGTTTCCGTTTAATATTGTATTGTTGTGTATGTTTCAATTCAAGACAGTTTAAATTAATTAATTTGTGTATAAGTGGGTTGGTCCTTTGACTTAGCCGATAGGGTGAACCGTTTTCGGTTTGACTTATTTGCTGGTTTAACTGCGATTATAGCAATTTTATCAAAAGATTGACCTAATTAAAGATTAAATGGCTAAGATTGCTTGATTCGAAATAAACTTCATGCCCAAACAATTGTTAACTTTTATACAATTAAGAAAATCCCCATTGGCTAGCTTTCATATAACTTTTATTTTATAATCCCACATCGAGAAAAGAAAGAAAAAGTGAATTGTTTCACTTATATAAAGTGAATCTCATGCTCTCATTTATATAAACAAAATGAGATTTTTAGTGAGAAGTCTTATGATCAATATCTCATACTAATTTTTTTGATTTTCTTAATTTTAAACAATTAAGAAAATTCCGATTGGCTAATTTCTATTTAACTTCTTTTTTTTTTTTTTTTTTTTTTTACAATCTTACATAGAGGTTTTGATTTTAAAAATAATTTTGTATGGAATTTTGAAACTCTCATAATATCTCTCTTTAAAGTATTCTTTTATAAAATAAATAGATATATCGATAATCTCAATGTCACTCTCACTACTCCTTAATATAAAAATTTTGAGATAAATTTGTATTTAAAACTTATAAATTATGAGATAGATTATTATAATTTTAAATTTATATTATATCGATTTTAAATTTAAATTAATAGATTGTTTCCATATTTCGTGATAGTTTAAATTTTAATAAAATAAAATTTTAAAGTTTTAATTAATTAATTTTTGTGTAAGCTGGTTAGTTTTTTGACCTAATTGATTAAGTTAAATCATTTTTAGTTTGAATGATTTGCTGGTTGAATCATGATTTTAGCAGTTTTATATGTTATGATGATTCTTTCTTACTCATTAAATTTTTAAAATTACTTTAAATATTTTCCTTTCAAAAACCAATATGATAATTTTTTAAAATTCATATATTTTTATTCTAAAATAGCGAAGTATTAGAATTATGTCATTTTTTTTATAACAAAGCATAATTGTAATTATTAATTGTCAATACAACAATTTAAATTTATCTATACTATATATTATAGTAAAGGAACATTTGAAAGAAAATCTTTAAACTTATATATAAAATTTTATTTACGTGATGCAAAGTATAAAAAAAATTTAAATATAATTATCATACTTTTAATAAATAATATATTATTTTATTCCGAGCATAGCACAGGTGATATGCTAGTACTATATTAATAACAAGTATGAATTATGAGACCCATTATAATATTAAAACACAGCAGTAAATAAATTGTGGCAAGAAAATATAATTATCTTAATTTTATTATATGAAGAATCTCAACTCATTGAATGATAAAATCATTGGGAATATTTCAATTAAAAAAAGAAAAAGAAAAAACAAAGATAGCCTCGGCTTGCTATTTTGTTGAAAATGGGATATGGTGAGACTGTTGGAGATGCCATAATATTTAGTGGTGTGAACTTCAAATTTATTTTTTTAGAATGTATGTAATTTTGATCTAATTTTTTTGAGTATTTACATATTGAACCAGTGAATTTTTTCATTTCCTTTCTCATTTGTTCTTTTTTTCTCCAATTTTCTATTCAGTCATGTTACATCCCACTAAATTTCTACCACTAACACCATCACTAATGATGTGGCAAGCCAAAAAAAAAAAAAAAACTAAGACACAAAACACATGTGGCAGTGAGTCCCACCCACTGCTACATCCCTAGTGCAACCACTAATTAGTGATCTGCATCATTTTTCTAGTTGCAGAGGCTTGTTCATTTGGATCTTTTTTGTTTATTCACTACAGTAGTTGCGATTTTTGAGTAAATGAGCCCACTGCAGAAATTTTTTGGCCACGCCATTGCTAATACAAATTATATTTAGAGTTTATTTGAAAATTGATTTTTTAAAGTACGTTTTTGATAATAATTAATAATAATAATTAATCCGTTAACGGTGTTAATAGCAAAGAGCATATACTACCCAAAACAGTTATTCAAAAAAATATTTTTTGTTTTTTTCTGTTTTAGCTAACTACTTTTTTTTCAAATGGAGAATTACTAGAAATTCATATTTTTTGATTTAAAAATTCATATATAATGATGTGACAAAAGTTGAACCTTCAATCAGTAGAATATAACAAATCAAAAGTTGATACGCGACCTGTTATGCTATCTCATTATAGGTCAAATTATGAGAATTTTTTTATGAGTCTCAAATATTTTTTTTTTTAATACATATTCCAACAAAATTCTTTATTTCAACTATCTTCTTTTTGAGCAATGTTACATACATGAAAAATCTGTGTAGAAAATGTACAAAAACTGTCATATAAAGATGGGGTCCACAGATGTGGAATCCATCCTCATGTGCGACTCATGTGAAACCAACTCTTATGTGTAAATAGTATTGCCCATTCTTTTAAATATTATTTCTTTCAATTAGAACTATATTTTTTTAAGGTTAATATTTTTCAACCACCAATTTTTCATAATGACTACATCATTCCATTAGTCATATTTTTTTTTTTCCATGAGCCTAACGAATAAATAAATATTGGATATAATGGTGATATCTAGGGGTGGCCATCTGCCTAAGGCCGGCGCTGGGCATAGGTCCACCAGGCCATGGTTTAGAGTCCCTCAAAATATGTTCAAAAAAGGGGTCCCTCCTATTATACTTTAGTCTAATATATTAGATATGTTTTAAATCTTAAAAAAAAATAAATTAAAAAAGGCTCAAACTAACTTAAAATAAATTGACCTATTAAAAAATTAAAAGGCCCATTCAAAATTAAAATGGCCCATTCTCTCTCCCTATCTAATTCCTAACCCTAACTCTTAATTTAATTTTTCCAAAAATTTAAGAGAAGCGGCACAATAGAGCACTGACAAATTTTTTAAAAATTCAGAACAACAACACAACAAAGGTAGGTCTTTTTTTCTATTCAATTAATTAAATATTTGTCATCTTTTGTTCAATTGCTATTATAATATTGGTATTTATACAAATCTGCATCATCAAGAAGAATCAACCATGTCACAAGAAAGATTAAATGGATTAGCATTATTATCCATTGAAAATAATTTTGCAAAAAAAAAAAAAAAAACTAGATTATGCAAGTATGATTGATTTATTTGCTTTTAAAAATACAAAAAAAGAGAGGATCAAGTGATACTTATTAGTTGTTGATACTAAGTATTTTTCGTGATTTTAACACAAATGTTTTGTCCTTTACTTTCAAATTTTTTTTCGTTGAATGAAAAAAAAATATGTGAAGGGTCTCAAATGATCTAGTGATATTTATTAGTTGATTATCAGCTTTGGGCCCCATAAGTCTGGAGCCTACATCTGTCTGATAGCCCGCCCAACCTGTCCAGTTCAACTGGATATTTTTAAGATTTGGGAAAAATATTTAGTCCATAAGACTGAGTTGGACAAATTTTTTTGAACCCATTTAATTTTCGAGTTGGATTTGGGACAAAGAGTTTTAACCCAACTCGGCTCGGACCAACCCAGCCATTTAGAAAATATTAATATTAATATTTGGCCAATTTAGCTTGTTCCCAAACATGGCCTTAGGTTTTATTTTAGAATTGATTTTTAATGACTTTTTTTTTCAACTTTTTTTTAAAAAAAAATATGTAAAAGAATAAAAAATTTAATTTAACAACTTGTAATAATATTTTAAACTTTAAACTAAAATGTTTGGTTCACGAACATTGCCTAAGCTAGTTGGAATTGCTTTTAGCAAGCTAGTTTTTATCGTTTAAATCCCAAATGTTCTAAAAAATGTCTTATATGAGTGTGAGATCTGCATCATGTGAGTCTTATGTGGGTCTCACGTCTATATAAAACATTAGATAAAATATTTAGAATTTTTAATACTTACTCTAACTGAAAAACCCACACGTACAAAAAGATAAAAAAAGCTTTAAAAAAGAAAGAAAAGTAAGTACACAAAAACAGATGACAATAAGTGCCCTTTGAGTATTGTTTAAAGTTGAAATTTTTATTTTATTTTTTGAAAATAGTGAAATTATTAGTAAAAAAGTGTATTGGATTTTACACTTTTTTATCTGTAATATCCAAAATATAAATATCACTACAATCGGATTGCTGCAGTCTTTCGGCAGATTTATTGGAATTTAGGATTGGCCTGAGAATAGGTTATTTTAGTACATAATCTTTGCGAAAAAAACTAGTTTAGAATTAGACTTTGTAACAATTTGCGTTGTCGATTTATACTATGCTGTTCTTATTTTATTTTTAATTTAATATTACTATGCTGTTCTTATTTTATTTTTAATTTAATATTACCAATTCTTTGACTATAATCTAAGAAGTACGGGTGCGGATACGAGTACGGTACAGGTACGGGTACGAGTGTGGGTACGCCGATACAGTAAAATCTCAAAAAAGTAGGATACGGGTACGGCTGCGATACGCCGATATTTTTTTATTTTTTATAATTATGGTTAAAAGATCTAACCTACAAATTTTTTATTATACCTCTCTAATTTTAATTATTAAAAATAATATTTGTGATTATTAACATTCTGTTGAGGAATAACTTTGTTTTAAATTTCTAATTAAGTTTTTTGATTAACATTCTTCTGTTGAGGGATAATTTTGTTCTAATTAATTTTTTTGATTATTAACATTATGTAAGTATGATTGATTATTAATTTTTGTGTTCTAATTTATTAATTTTTTTGATCTAATTTTTTTTTTTGGTTCTAAATATGATTATACCTCTCTAATTTTTTTTTAAACTTCTAATTTTTGGTTCTACATCAACATCAGATTTAAACTTCTAATTTAAATCTAATTTTTTTAAACATCAACATCAGATTTACATCAACATCAGATTATACCTCTTAGATTTTTGGTTCTACTCATTTTCCTTTGTTTTAAACTTCTAATTTTTTTTTGGTTCTATATCAACATCAGATTATACCTCTCTGAAGAAGAAAGAAGAAACAAGAAAAAAGCAAAAAAAATAAAGATGAAGAGATTCTGACCAGTTGCTTGGTTGCTAGGTATGACTGATATGCAGGGGACGAAAATAGATGCTTGCTGATCTCTGCCAAAAAAAAAAAAAAATGAGATGAAGAAGAAGAAACGAAGAAGATGAGAGAAGACGAGGGTGATGAAACAGCGAAGAAGAAGGCGAAGAAGAAGATGAAGACGAAGAAGAAGAAGAAGAAGAAGAGGAAGAAGACTCACCGGAACTCCTTGCGTCGCCGTCGCCGGAAGGGAATGGCTCGGTCGCCGTCGCCTCTTTGCTTCGATGTCGCCTCTTGGTGCTGTGTTGCTCAACTGATGAGATTAGGGCAAAAGTGATGAGATTAGGACAAAACAAACTTCATTTGTATATACATTTTTTCTTTTTTTTTTAATTTTTCTTAATATTGCTCCAGTACCTTTCAATTCTCCAGAAAATTTGATTTCTGCCCCTGACATACCCAAAACGCACCAAAGGCGTACCCATGCCGTACCCGACTACTTTTTGCCATACCCGGTACGCGTACCCGCACCCGGTAAGTACCCGGTGCGTGTACGGTACTATTTTTGGAATACCTGTGCTTCATAGACTATAATTAATTATGGATTGTTCTGATGCAATTTCTAAGAGAGAATTTAATCTTTGCAAATCATCTTCAAGATCATAAATATATTGTAAACTATCATTATTTTGAATTCTAATTTCAGAAATTAAAAATATAATTAAAAACAAACATCATATATTATAGTACGATGAATATAGAGTTTGATAGTTGCTAGGGGAAATAATGTGATATTGTATGCCAATGTATTTGTATTCTTTCTTCATGAATGATTTCCATTCATTTTTCTCTAATACTAAAACTTATAATCTGAAATTTTACATGTTTGGTTTGTGAAAAATAGTAAAAAATAGTTGCATGGTCTTGCATGAGAACAAAAACAAGCACGGGAATCATTTCTCTCAAAGTGGTAAATTTTTTCAACAAAAACAGATTTTTTTTCAGGTTGTAAACACTCAAATAAATTCACAGAAACACTATCATGAAATCTAAAGTTAAACACTAAATTCTAAATCCTAAATTGATTAATAAATAGATAAGTAGAAACAGAAAAGGATTGTGGAATTTTTTCGGTTTGATGAGATATATTTAAATTCTGGACATGATATTGTCATAGCCTTTAAATATACTCGATAAACAATCATGATATTGTAAGTCGGTTAAATCCATTTTGTATATTTTTGTTTGAACATTAAGTGTGAGGGTTTTTAAGATAGTAGTATCTATTAGGGATACTTCAAAGTATATAGGACCATGAACTATAAACTTGATTTAATAATTTCTAAAAAAGAATTTTTATAATTATGGTGTCTCATATCTCGTAAATTGCAAGTATAGACTTATTGAGATGACTTCGAGTCATAGGTTTAATTGCTACTTGTACCAAACCAAGATGTAAGAAATTGAAGTGTTTGCAAAATTTGATAATTGGTTCTTTATCAAGTAATTTAAATGTTTGATTATCTTGAGTAATAGGTAAAATTTGTTCTACAATTTTGATCTTTTAGGTTTGTTTGAATTCAAATTTTTTATCATATAATTGATCCATGCCTTTTTTGGGCATTTTCCAATCGGCTAATCTCCCTTCCATCCGTTTAATTTCTATATCACTTTGATTCATAACAATAAATACTATTTTTTTGTTTTATTTTATAATATTTGCCAAATACATTAACTTTTTTAGTAATAATTTTACAAAAGCAAAAAATAAAAAAACTACTAAAAAAACAGTGGCCAAACCTAACTTATTAAGAAACTGAAATAATTTTTTCCCATTTTTAGCAATAATTTCTTCTACCTAATTTACCAAAACAGTCTGTTATTGATTATGTCATTAATTTGGAGCACCATTGTGAGAATGTATGGCTTAGTGGGTTGTGGCCTCTGCTATAGTATGCATGTGGGTTTCTTCACATGTCAATTTGCCTGAGCTTTTTTTTTTTTGTTTGAATATTTCAAAAAATTAAACTATTTATGTAAATAATTAACTTTTTAAACTATTTATAAAACTAACTAACTTTTTAAAATTGCAGGTTTAAAATGCAATTTTATATTAATATAACCACATTCACACATCAATAAGTTATGTTAATGTGAAATTGCATCTTTAAAATGTGATTTCACTGTAAAATCGCATTTTGAACATTTAATTTCATAATAAATTCACATTTTGAAGTTGCGGTTTTTAAAAAATAAACAAGCTTGATAAATAGTTTAAAAAGTAGGTTACTTTGATAAATAATTTGATTTTTTAGAATATTAAAAAAAAAAAACACTCGCAAGTTGCCTAGTTGGGCACCACCATTTTATCCATTTTGTTTCTTGATGCTAAAAGAAAAGAGTAATGTTAGAAATTCTAAAAATTCTATCAAATTTTTTTTCAAATGTCTTACATGGGTATGAGACCAACACAATATGAGTCTCATATGAGTTCTACACCCATATGAGACATTTGATAGAATTTTTGATAAAATTTTTAAGATCTCTAACATTTTTGAAAACAAAATGATAGACAAATTGATGCTTTGATTTATTTGCTCGAGTATTGTTTAAAGTTGGAATTTCTCTCTCTCTCTCTCTCTCTCTCTCTCTCTCTCTCTCTCTTATTTTTTTGGTGTGAAAATAGTGATATTGTTAGTAAAAAGTGTATTTGCACCTTTTTATCTGTAATATCCAAAGTATAAATATTACTACAATCAGATTGCTGCAATATTTTGACAGATTTATTGAAATTTAAGGGTGGCTTAGGAATAGGCTATTTTAGTTTTTTTTTTTTTTTTTAATTTTTTTTTATAATACTTTTTGGCTAAAATATAAGATAAAAAAAAATTAGTAAAGAAAAAGAATCTTTGATTTTTTTTGTATAATTTTTTGATTTTTTTGACTCTTTTAATAACTTTTTAACTTTTTAGTTATTTTTTAACTTTTTTAGTATTAAAGGAAGTTTCAAAAATAAAGCCAAAAGCAATAAATGCTTGTACTCTTGCATTTTTTTACCTATAAATTATGATGAACACAATTCATAGATGCATTCATATTTTTGCAGGCGATATAGAGAAAACTCAAAATCATGAAGAATCTCTCTATGTTAGTGGTGGTTGTTCTATTCCTTTTCATTTCTACAGGTGATCATCTTGTCATTCACTATATCATCTTTTTATACTGTGTGTGTGTGTGTGTGTGTTGGGGGGGGGGGGGGGGTGGTTGTGATTGGGGGTTTGGGGTGACCCTACCCCAATTAGATGGTTCAGTCTAACTCGATGTGAGCTTACTTGTCCTTATTTTGACAATTTAAATCGTTTATTTTATAAGATTTGTTGAATATATTATTCATATAAAAAATCAAGTTGATCAAACATTAGGAGTCATTTGATCGAATTATATATGTAAAAAATAATTAACACACAATATGATTTTGAAATTAGCTTGATTATTTGTTTTTAAAGAAATGAGATATGATCCAGTGTGGCTACCCCAATAGTTGATTAACCTGATTTTTGGATTAACTCCATTTTTGACATGGATGATTTATTTGGAACGTCCTACAAAATAAATTATTGAAATCATCCCAGTGAAACGTATGATGAGTCCCATAAAACAAATTGAGTGGTCTAGTTCCTTCTCCCAACTGGAGAGAAGCTTGTCCGTGTATATATATTGACAAAATCTTTATTTTAGTATTGATTTTTAAAATAGGAAAATAATTTGTCCCTCTAAAAATGTTCCCCCTAATCCCCCTAATGCCCAAAACGACGTCATTTTGGGCAATTTTTTTTTTTTTTTTGCCTTGGTTTGAAATTTAGGGGGATTAAGGGGCCAAAAATTAGGGGGATGTAGTAAGGCCCTTTAAAATATTAGAGAAATGTTTTGTAGCTTGAAAAACTTTCCCCCGAATCTCCCGAATCACTGAAACGACATCGCAGATCGCAAATCGCAGGAGAAGAGGAGAGAGGCGACGGTGGGTGCGACGGTGGATGTCGATCGCAGATCGCAGCTCGTCGGCCGATTGCAGCTCGTCGGCCGATCGCCTCTGCCTTGCCTCCGTCTCTGCCTCTGCCTCTGCCTCTGCCCGGTTGAATGTGCCCCCTCCAGTCCTTCTTCTCTTCTTCTTCGTCGGCCGATCGCCTCTGCCTTGCCTCCGTCTCTCTCTCGATCTCCTTCTCTTTTGGATTCGGGGGATTCGGGGACAGCTCTTTTCGAGCTACGTAACACGACTCTAAAATATTAGCTTTAAACCGGTAATTTGAAACTCAATTTAGAAACACTAGCAAGCTTTCCCTAAGTACATTTTGCCATTTGATGTTGGACTAACTATGTTATTGGTCTCTTCCAAAGGACTTTAGCCTTAAAAAATAAGAGATCGCTTAAAACTATCTTGGTTATATACTCTTTTGGGAATTATAATCTATAAAATGGTCATCGCAAACAAAGAATTAAAATTTTCTTTTTTTATTTTTTATACGGAGGATTAGGAAAATTTGACAATGACAGGCTGTTTGGGAATAAAGAAAAAGACATTTTTTTGGAAAATTTACCCATAAGTCTTAGCTTCTGAAAAGTTGAACCATTTAGTCCTAAAAGTTTTCTTATGCTTCATTTAGTCCCATTTGCACATCAATCTAATGTTCGAAACATTAATCTGATATTCGAAATCTAATGTTCGAAACATTACTCTGATATTTGAAACATTGTAATGGGACCTTTCAGTCTATAAAAAAACTTTTAGGATTAAACAGTGTATAAGTTATTAATTTGAGATTTATTGGTGCATCCCCCTTTATTTATTTAGTGTTTTTTTTTTTTTCAAAATTATTATGTCAAATTTTCTCCACTCTCTTTGGCATATTTTTTTGTCTTTTCAAAATTGTGTTTTGAATTTTTTAAAGAAGATTTTATTTTCTAGAAGCCTAAACTTTTTGAAAAAAAAAAAAATATTAAAGACGAAATCATCCAACAAAAAGAAAAAAAAAAAAAAGCCAATAAACTAAATCAGAATGGACACTTATTAATTACAACTTTAATTTTTTTCCCCCATAACCAACAATAAGAGATAAAAATAATTTTTGAATTAATACGAAGTACAAAAACTTAAATAAATTATTATAAAAGTATTTCACATAAAATTTTACAATTAACTTCGAGTAAAATCAGAAAAAAAATATTGCGTGTAACTAGTGTATCATAGACAATGTAAAAGAGTCATATATTTAAGTTGTAAAATAAATTATATAATGGTAAGATAAATTAAATTTTTACAAAACTTGAGTAAAAATTTCATATAATAGTGATATCATGTCATTATTGACATATGATATCACCAATTAATGGTAAATCAACATATGAAGAGTAAACTCTATATGCAAATATAACTAATTTTTACATATATATAGTGAGATTAATTTTATTTGCATATCAATAATGATGGATATTACCTTTATATTGAGATTTTTTTACAAAATTTTCATACATAAAAATATAATTTGTTATAGTCACTTCATTTTCAATAAACAACCACTGTTATTTTCATAAATTAAAAAATGCCCTTGACATTTTATTCTAAATATTATTTTTATTTAAAATTTTATTTATATACATATGTAAAATAAATAAATAAATAAAAAGAAAACCAATATCCAGGGGGGCACGTGATCCCCTGGTCACCATGTGGCTCTGTCACTGACTGAGAGGATTGTTTGGGGAAATGAGTTTTTCTTTTATTTTTTTTAATAACCTTTTAACTTAAAAAAAAAAAATGTTCAAAAAAGTAAGAGAATAATTGATTTTTTTTGTAATAAATTTTTAGCTAAAATTATGGATTGTTTTAGGAATTAATTTTTTTTATAATTTTTAAATTTCTTACCAAAAAATGTACAAAAATAAAAAAAAATCTTAATTATAACGATTTTTTAACTAAAATTGTGATTTGCCAAGATAAATTTATATGTTTCTAAAATAGGCTTGAATAAGCATGTAATCTATTTTTATGTCTTAAATGTTAAGTATCAGTACAACCTAGCAATAAAAAGGTCCGGAAATTATTTTATTTCTTATTCTATACACGCCTCCATTTTGAATCATGTGAACATAAAACCAGATATGGATATTAGGATATATTACCTTAGTGATCTTCTGTCATTTTAATTCCTATACTTTTAATTAATTCAATTTTTATCTTTAATTTTATATTTCGTGTCACGAAAAATAATTATTAAGTTGGTTAAGGCTAACTCATTGAGTTGAACAAATCACCATCACACAGAGTATAAAATTCTTTTCACACAATCACTACGCCAAATACTCTATTACTAACAGTTATAATCAATTAAGACAAAATCATAAAATTAAAATTAAAATCATGTCAATTAGAATTATAAGAATTAAAATGATACGAAAATATAGGACTATTGGTAGAATTTATCCGGTATATTAATGTTTTGCATTGATAATTGCAGAGAGTGAAGTGGGGAAGGTGGAAGCATTATGCGAAGTGGAACTTTATGCAACAATTGCATTTTGCGATGCTAATCAATGCAGTGCAGCATGTAGACTGCAAAAGGGCGGTAATGGTCGTTGCAAGTTAATCGACACTTGTTATTGCGAGTTCCCTTGTTAGTTCTATGCCCAAGCTTAGACCATGTATATATATGGTTTAAAATAAAGTCAGAATTGCCATAGAAAATAAAAAGATACAATTATGTGTCATGTCTCTTCTCCATTTAATTCTTTCACTTTTGTGTGTTGTGTTATATGTGTGTGTATGTTGGAGGTTAGTAAGTGGGCTGTTTGGGAACTCTCAAAACAAGCAGGTTTTTTTTTTTTTTTTTTTTTTTTTTTTTCAAAAGCCAAAAAAAAAAGTTCAAATGAACGGGTGTTTTGGGTTTGTTTGTTTTTGTTTTTGTTTTTGTTTTTTTTGTGTGTGTATTTTTTGTTATTTTATTTTTGTTTTAGTAAATTTAAAAAAAAAATTTCAAAAAACTTCAGTAAGTGGGGTGTTTGGGAACTCTCAAAATAAACAGTTTATTATTATTTTTATTTATTTTTTCAAAAAGCCAAAAAAAAAAAAAAAAAGTTCAAATGAATGGGTGTTTTGGGTTTTTTTGTCTTTTTTGTTAGTTTATTTTTGTTTTTAGTAATTTTTTAAAAAAAAAATTCAAAAAACTTTAGGCATTTAGATTTTATTGGACGGGATGAACTGAATTTTTTTTTTAAAAAAAATGAAAATTCTGAAAAAATTTCGAAAAAGACAAAAATAAGTAAAAAATAATAGACTTTTTCTAGCTTAGTTTGTCATTTTTTTGGTGAAGTTTTTTGAAAAAAAAAATGTACTTTTATATTTGCCTACACAAGACGACATGAAAAATAAAAAATTTACATAATTAAAAAAAAAAAAAAAAACACTAAAGATAAAAAAGAAAAGAAAAAAAGAAGTGCATTTTTACTTTGTTCCCAAGTAGCCTCTTAGTGGGTCTTTGGAACCCTCAAAATAAGAAGCTTTTTCCAAAAGTTTTTTTAAAAAAAAGAAGAAGTTAATAAGCCATCATCTCAATTCCACTTTTGTGTTTGAGATATGAAATGACGAATCTACCCTCATTCCTTTCACTCTTTGATACGTGTTTGTGGCGCCTAAAAAATCAAGAACATTAGAGAAGGGAATGGCTTCCCTCTAGTCCAATTACGGACTAGAGGGTACTGTTGGGCCCGTGGGGGCCCACCACGGGTCTCATTTCAATAATCCAAACCGTTCAATGTGTAGAACTCGTCGAGTACTATACACTTATTAAAACTCATGTTGATCGGATAACGATAGTTATGTGATCAAATCAGTTTTGTATAAAAAAATGGACAGTGAAAAATAAACGACTTACAAAAATCTAATTTGATCACATAACTATCGATATCTGACCAATTTGATTTTTTATAGGCATATAGTATTCGATGAGTTCTACACATTGAACGGTTCGGATTATTGAAACGGGACCCAGGGTGGGCCCCCATAAGACCAACAGTACCCTCTAGTTGGAGGGAAGCCATTCTAATTAGGGAATATAATAATAAAGAAATACAGGATTTTGCTAAGGTTACACACCCAAGAATAAATAATAATATATCAGAGTTTGATATATTATAGACAACATTGTCCTAAATAAAATTGCAATAGTAAAGATGGAAAATTCGACGTCAGTTCATGCCTGTCGCAACTTCCTGAACTTTTTCACAAAATGTTTTTCGTCGATGAATTCTTCAAAACCTGGCATCGGATGCCATGGCAAAAGCCATTCGTTACGAAGCCCAATAAAGAACACACGCACACCCCAACCCTCTGCAACCCTCGGATAATACGAACAAGTAGAAGTACAACATATAATTTACACAGATAAAGAACTATAGAGAAATACAAACAATTATTGTTGGGAAATTTTCAAAATGGTTTTTAAAATGTATAGTTTAATTTTTTATGTGTTTTCAAAACCTTCATTGTTTTTCTTTGGAAAGCTTGAAATAAGTTTGGGGACTTTGTCCCACATTAGAAAGAGAGGAAAACATGGAGCACTTAATAAAGTGCTACATGGAATATTCATTTGAATATGAAATTGTGAGGTGAAAGCTATTGTGCATGCACCCACACCGCAAAGATGGTAAACACCATCTGCACATGCACACGCACGCGCGCGTCGTGGGTAGTAGGTTGTGTGGCGTTTGATGGCGCACTTTGCACTACGCATCGGTGCCATGAGGGCGATTTCCTATTTGTATCGGTTAGGTTGGAGGGATGATGTGGAACATAGTAAGCTCCACGTGGCAGTGATGTGGCGTCCATTGGCGATAAGTCAACCAATCGATCAAACGGTTGCGTGTCAAATCTGGAACGGTTTGATCATAGCCGTTGATTGGAGATGCGTGCGATCGTACAAATGAGATGGCACTCGATTGTGATCAGGTGTGATAAGTCAAGAAAGCTATTCGGTATGAGAATGATCTGCACCATAGATCATTGATCCAAAGGTCAGATCTGATCGGATGCGACCAAGGGACATGATCATTCGATCAGATCCATCAAGGCTTATAAATAGGCTGCGAAATTAGCCATTTCATTCCATCCAAAAATCCAGAAGTCATTTATGCAATTCTCTCTCTCTCTCCCTCTTGTTTTAGAGTTTTCGATCAAGAGTTTCTTAAGCAAGTTTTCTGCTTTTCTTATTGGTAATCAGGTTCTGCAAACTTGATTATCAATGTCTTGGTTTTCTTGATTATATCAAGAGTATTCTGATCTACTGTCGTTAGTGCAGACGCCGTTAGACTTGATCTTTAGATCATGCTTCATTGTATCCTGGAGGCGAATTTGCTGTAACCTTGCATACCGTTTGGTGGGTGCAAATATTATCTTTAGGAAAGCGACTTAGTAACGCGACTTGAAGCACCATATTTTTGTTCTACATAGACAAGATCATCGCCAAGGTTTGAAGACCCGAAAACCACCAACTGAAGAATTCAATACGAATTGTTCCAACAATCTAAAGACAATATTTGGATATGGCGATGTGTATTCAGAAAATGACTCAAGATTTCATGAAGCTTGACTGGTTTGATAGAGAAAATTTTTGAGGCTGGCAAAAGAAGATGCACTTTTTTCTCACCACTCTTAAAGTGGTTTATGTGCTAACTAACCCCTATTCGGTGGAGCAAGAAGATGAGACTATGGAGTAAACTCGTACTAGAACCAAACGGGAGAATGACGACTACATTTGTTAAGGACACATTCTAAATGCGCTGTCAGACTCTCTCTTCGATGTGTATCAACATCTGGAAATGGCAAAGCAACTATGGGACATATTACAGTCAAAGTATCTCACCGAGGATGCCACTAGTAAGAAATTTCTTGTTAGTAATTTTATTCGTTTTACTATGATTGATACAAAGCCATTATGAAACAATTTCATGAGATACAACATATTCTGAGTCAGTTTCGACAAAAGAATATGAATATGGATGAATCTATTGTAGTTTCGTCTATAATAGAGAAATTGCCATCTTCTTGGAAGGATTTTAAGAAAACTCTGAAACACAAAAAAGAAGATCTAACTTTAGAGGAATTGGCTTAACACCTCCAAGTTGAGGAAGAGTCAAGACTTATTGAAAATAAAGATAACCATTTGGCTCAGACTTCCAAGATTCACATGGTGGATGATGGCAAGAGGTTCAACAAAAAGAAGTGTAAGTGCGACCCCCAACTTGAGAGAGATGCTAAGAAGTCGAAAGGCGCTTGCTGGCATTATGGCAAGCTAGGGCACTTTAGAAATGAATGCCGGTCATACAAGAAAAAGCCAAAAAATGCCAAGAACAAGTTCATGGTTATTATATCCGAGGTGAACATGCTCGAAGATGCTGGTGATTGGTGAATTGACTCAAGAACAACAAGGCACGTCTGCAATGACAAGAGCCATTTCACTACTTATGAACAAGTGAGTGATGGAACAGTTCTCTACATGGCAACTCTTCAATTGTTACTATTAAAGGCAAAGGGACAGTGGATCTAGAGTTCACATATGGAAAAGTCTTAAGTCTTAATGATGTTTATCATGTACCTGATATTAGAAAAAACCTTGTATCTGAAAGCCTGCTTAATAAACATGGTTTCAAGTTAGTATTTGAGTCGGACAAATTTATCCTGTCTAAGGGAGGGATCTTTGTTAGGAAGGGCTATATGTATCAGGGAATGTTCAAACTTAACGTTATCAATAATACATATATTTCTGCTTATATTGTTGATTCTCTTTCTTTATGACATGCTCGTTTAGGTCATGTTAATACTAGAAAAATGCATGATATGGTTAATGTAGATTTAATTCCTATGTATGATATTGATATGTTTGAAAAATGAAAATTTTGTGTGCAATCTAAAATTACTCGCATTCCATTTCCTAAAGTAGATAAAACTACATCTCTGCTTGAACTTGTGCATAGTGATGTATGTGACATGCATAGTACCTCTACTAGAGATGGTAAGAAATATTTTGTAACATTCATTGATGATTTTTCTAAGTACTGTCATATCTATCTTTTGCATTCAAAAGATGAGGTGCTTGATAAATTCAAGATTTTTAAGACAGAGGTAGAAAATCAATGTAATGTCAAAATAAAGAGACTTAGGTCTGATAGAGGCGGTGAATACCATTTGCCCGAATATTGTGAAAATATTGGTATTATTCATGAGAAGTCTGCACCGTACACATCACAACAAAATGGAGTAGCTAAAAGAAAGAATAGGACATTAACAAAAATGATTAATGCTATGTTTTCTTACTCCAGTTTAAGTTCTGGTTTTTGGGGTGAAGCCTTGCTCACTGCCTGTCACATACTCAATACAATTCCTCTCAAAGGAAGAAATGTTACTCCTTATGAACTATGGAAAAACAAGAAACCTAATTTAGGTTACTTGAAAACATGGGGCTGTAGAGCAATAGTCAGATTGACTGAACTTAAAAGGAAGAAATTAGGGGAAAAAGGAATTGAATGCATATTCCTTGGCTATGCTATACATAGCAAAGCATATAGGTGTAGCTCAACTTTTTCACGCCCCCTTTTAGAAGTCGAATAAGCCCTACAGTATTGGACTCTCACGGTTCTGAATCTGATTCCACAAGTGCAATGTGAAATAGATAAACACCAAAAAGTCCAAATCCGGCAAATCTTTTGAAAAATCGATTTTGAATCAAATTGCAAAAAATGGACTGCTTTGCCAGATATAGAGTCGCCACCTAGATATTTTGAGAAATTTAGAAAACCCATGACTCGTGCCAAAAGCCACGTGTCTGTCATCACCAAGATTGTTTCGGCTAGGGAATTTAGGTATGAGAGGGGAAGGTCATGAATTAAGCACCCTCGCTCGCTCGATTAAAGATCGACCTCTACTAATCATGATATAAATCTTATGTACATTATATGCTCTTGTTACGGTTTATTAGGCTAGCATTACTATGTAATGTGCATACACAAGGTATAGACTAGTTTGCTCAAATTGGAACAATTCAATTTCATGTTTATTTTTCGAAAAGGATTTGAATTTGCCACTTGACAAAATGGGCTTAAATGTACTTTCATCGAATTATTCCAATTCAAGCAACAAGCCTTCATCCACAAGCATTCAAACAGTTTAACAAGTAAGCACTTAGCCTTATGGCAAGCATGCTAGACATGGCAGCCACTCACATTCATGCAAGTATGCTAAAGCACTAAAAAAACCTCACCTAGTACTCCAAGCTAAGACAAAACAAAAGAGTTAGAAAAAATATTCATGATACCTAACTATACATTATGGCTAATGCAACATATGCAAAAATGCAACTAAAATAGGCTCGGCTACTTAACATGTTATTTGCAACAATTTCATAACATGCGTTTAAACATGTTTTCAACGAGGTAATAATTGACAATGCAAGTTTGAATGATGAACCGAGTCACGATGTATGTAAGACAAATGAATGGATGCAAACATGCAATATGCTAATTGAAACGTGATGCCCCTAATCTAACCATCAAAAGCGGATAAATAAAAGGAGAAAGACGTGGGGTTGGAAGACATACACATTATTACAGCATTGATGTCCTCGCGCAGGAGAGTCCGAATGAATAAACTAGCTAAGCTAAGCTACTTAACTAATTATTACAAAACTTAAATAAATAAGCTAGCTATGTAAGCTAATTAATTATTACAACAAGTAAATAATTAATTACGCTAATCTAATTAATTAAATAATTACAATAATGAACTAATTTAATTAGCTACTTTAAGCTAACTAAATAAGTACAATATGAAGCTAATTAGCTAACTACATTAACTAATTAATTACAAAGCAACTAATTAAACTAGTTAACTAATTAATTACAGCATGAATTAATTAACTAAATAACTAATCTAATTAAATAATTACAACACTTTAACTAGCCACAACATAACTATGGCTAACTAATTAATAACTAAACTAATTAACTAGTCCTGGGAACAAGGGAGGCCCAATGCATGCTCGGTTTCTATCTGAAGAACTTCCACTGTTTGCTTCCAAAAGCCTCTGTTACACAACCTTTGCACTGGTTTTCCTCTTCCAGACCAACTTTGCTCTGCTTTACAAATACTTTGCTAAATTTTCACTAGTGGCCGACAGGCTAGAAGTGGTGGCCAATAGGGGGTTGCTGTCCAACACTGATGGCCTGTAAGCTAGAAATAGTGGCCGGTCGGCCACTGATAATGCACCATTTTTTGCTGCAACAGAGAGCAAAGAGAGGGTATTCTCACAAGTTGTTTGTACTGTGTATGCCTCTTTATCATCAAAATAAGCTCAAAGGGGTGATACACTTGGTTCAAAAACCATCAATCAAGTAATTTCATCACATGATGGCTAAAGAACCAAGGTGTACAAGTTAATGAATGCGCAAACAAGACCCACAACCTTCACCCTATCATGCATGATCAAGAGCAATGGAGACCTAGGAAACTTGGCACATTTCATCACTTTGAGTATGAAATGCCCCAATTTTCCTTGTGTTCAATTAACGTTCGATTGAACACACCAAAAGACAACCAAATTCTTATCTTTGCACAATTTTAGTTTCAACTTTTAGTTACTCATTTTAATTACCCTTTCATTCTTTAACCAATTAAGTCCATTGGTGAGTTAAATCCTCTAAAAGAGAAGGAAGTGTCAAACAAAGGGTAGTTTAAGGCATGGGAGAGGTGCCATGCCGTTGATAATGAACCCCCAAAAGAGGATTAAACCATTAAGCATGGACCTCAATCTCAAGCTTAAACAATCCTAAGGTTGACACAACCCTCAAAGCAAATAAAAAAACCAAGAAATGAGGGAGGTTACAAAAATTAAGCTTGCTGAAATTAAGTGAGAAAAACACTAAAACATGCAATCAACTCAAACAAGTGGTGTCTAAAGGCTTAAAACACCAAGCATGTGAGGACACTTATACTAAAAGCAAGCAAAACAAGACTCAAATGACTTAAACAGCCCAAAATAAAGACAAAACAATCTAAAATGCAGCCTAAAACATGCTGAAATTAAGCTACAAAAGGCTAGAAAAATATGCTAACACATAGAGCTATCTAGGCTAGCAAACAAAACACAAGGAGGGGAGGCTAACCCTTTCAAATTTAGACTTTAAAACATGATTTTCACCATTGAAAATACTCTAAAATTTAGTATTTAAAAGCCCAAAAAAAGATTGTTTAAAAGTGGGAAACAAATATGGAAAGGCCTTACAAACAAGGAAGAAAGAAGGGTGGAACACCCCCTAACTTTAAATGGCCTAAAACCACAATTTAAACCCATAAAAATAGAGTTTTTTACAGCCCAAAAACAGCCCAAATCAGTAGGGAAAGATAAGAAAAACAAGTATGCAAAGCAAGTTAAAAAGATAAGTATTATACCTCTTGAAGGGAAGACCAACTCTAGCCAACAATTTAAGCCAAAACCACCTTTTAGAGCTCCAAGAAGGCCTCAAGGAACCTTAGCTCAAAGATGAACCACTTTGGTTAAGGAGGTGTAGGCAAAAGTGTGGTATATCTAAGCTACTATGCACAAACTTGCAAGAGAGAGAGAGAGAGAGAAATATATATATATATATAAAGAGAGAGAGATAATTTTTGCTCCAAAAATTCTAACCCTAAAAAATGGGGGAGGAGACCCTCTATATATAGAAAAACATGCACTTGGCTGAGATATATCCCTCCATACATGTATAGGGAAATGCAGCCAATTGTGCCAACAGCTGGCACAACTGTCAACAAAATATTTGAAAAAAAACACTGATGGCCGGCAGGCGACACCATTGGCCAGCAAGGCACAAGGGTGGCCGACAGCCCACAAAAGGAGGCCTGCAGGTCCCAGGGTCTTGAGGTTTGAAGCACTAGGGTTTTGGTCCAAAACAAGGCATATAATGGATAGGGTTGGAAGGCTCAAAGATAGGGCATTCTGCCGAGGACTTCGGGCAGTAAAATGAGCACATGCAGTCAAAATCATCGAGTGCACAAGCGATGACGTCCAAGTCTTGAGAATGGTAAAAAATGAGGTGTCTACAGTTGCTCATCTTTAACAGAACTCAGAAGTCATGAAATGACGTAAGTGAATGTCAAAGCCCAAAGATGACCCATTTTGACAAGGTTGAAAGACTTTGGACAAACAAACAAAACAAAAGAAAATTGTTGTGCCCGCAGGCTGCCTACGTATCCCTTTGCAAGGAATCAAACCAGCGTAGGTCTGCGGCGATGCAAAATGATACACAATATAACGAAATAACACAAACGATATGCAATGTAACGAAAATAATCAAACTACAAGCAGTGCAAAAACACACGAATACCATAAAGGAATGGAGATACAAATCAAACTACGTTTTACATAGAAAAGAAGTGGGCACAGCCAAATGACGCCTAACACAGGCTAAATGCCTACATCCTCAATACTGGCCTCAGCGTAACATGGATACTTACACATAATAGAACCGTGTTTCAACGTGAAAAGGGTGCGAACACATGCAAAACTATGTTTTTCGTAGAAAGAGAAAGAATACAAGTAATTGGGTGATATGATATAAGTGAGGAATGATCTGCTGGGGAAAGATCATGATCCTAAATGCTAAATGCAACAAGACAAAGTACAATGCAATGGATGTAATGGATGCAGTGAATAAGGCAAAGGCCAAACCACATCTTACTCAGAAAATGTATGGACACAAAACAGACCATGTCTAACATAGAAAAGGTGTTGACACCCTCAATACTGGCCTCAATGCAGCATGGGTACTTACACATGACAGAACTATGTTTCAACAAGGGAAAGGTATGAGCACATGCCAAACTATACTTAGCATAGAAAGGATGCATGCGATAAAATGGTATGAAGTCTATATGTAGGTAATAAAATGGTAATAAAATAGATAGTGCAATAGATGCATGCGATAAATTCTTTATGCAATACGATAGAAGTAATAGATTATAATAGATATGATGATGCAGCTAGGAAGTGATGCTTTGGAAAGTACCTTATAGGGACAATCGGCGATGACTCACCTTATGCTGCTGGGGATCTTCCTCTTCTGCATCTTGCACTTCCAAACCACAGGTACCACTTTTCTCCTTGACTATGTTCGCAACTTTCCTTATTCTCTAACAGGGTGACAGACTAGGTTGGTTCAGTATCCAGAATTGAGGTGCATACAAGCTACCTCAACCTATGGGGCTGCCATATAGATTTCAAGCCAAGGATACACCCCTGGGTATTTAAACCAGACTTTAGTCTCAGAAATCCCAAACCTTTGTGTTCTAGGCCTCAACCATTCGAACTCTAGTTTCCACCATCTCAGTTGATCTCCTAGGAACTCACCGCAAACATAGGCAAGTGGCTATACCAGACCATTGGAAGTCGTTTGGACACGACAAACACCAAAGGAATTGCACCATTAGAGGATTTAAGGTCTCCTAGACCAAATGAGTGCACAAGATAGTGCGAGTGTAGAGTGAATGCACAAAATAGTGCTATACAAGTGCACAAGATAATGCGAGTGAGGGTGAATGCACAAGACAGTGTGATGTAGGTGCACAAGAAAGTGCAATATGGGTGCACAAGACAGTGTGATGCAAGGTGCACAAAATAGTGCGATAGAGAGAAATGCACGAAATAGATGCGAATGCACAAGGCAGTGCGATGCAAGTGCACATGACAATGCGATACGGGGTAAAATGCACAAGATAGTGCTATACAAGTGCACAAGACAGTGCGAGTGAGAACGAATGCACAAGACAGTGCGATGTAGGTGAAATGCACTAGACAGTGCGATGTAGGTGAAATGCACTAGACAGTGCGATGTAGGTGAAATGCACTAGACAGTGCGATGTACGTTGAAATGCACTAGACAGTGAGATGTAGGTGAAATGCACTAGACAGTGCGATGTAAGTTGAAATGCACTAGACAGTGAGATGTAGGTGAAATGCACTAGACAGTACGATGTAAGTGAAATGCACTAGACAGTGCGATGTACGTTGAAATGCACTAGACAGTGCGATGTAGATGCACAAGTGAATGCACAAAATAGTGCAATGCAAGTTTGCACAAGATAGTGCGATGTGAGCGGAATGCACGAAATAGATGTGAATGCACAAGACAGTGCGATACGGGGTGCACAAGATAGTGCGATGCAAGTGCACATGACAATGCGATGTGGGTTGAATGCACAAGACAATGCAATGGTGCACAACATAGTGCGATGCAAAGTGAATAGGATAGTGTGATACAAAGTGTACAAAACAGTGCGATGCAAGGTGAAATGCACAAAATAGTGCGATGCAATTTGAATAGTATGTAGAGGAAAATGAGCAGTACATAGAGTAATGCATCATGTACCTTACAAAACGAGTGCAGGGCAACTTGCCACAACTTATTGAAATAGAATTGAAAAACAAACACTGCGGGAGGTAACTCAACGAAACTCTGTTAAGTACAAAACAATGTTAAGAGTAAGAGCAACCAATCACACAGTTCAAAGCAACTAGAGTGTATAAACATGCAGGCATAATCCAAAGCACATGTATTAATCAGAGGAAATATGGCAATCCCAAGAGAGTCTTGAAATGGTCGAAGAAAATTTTTGAAAGCTAAATCATATCAGAATTAACATGGGGGTAAACCCACCGTAATCTAGGGAAAAATGCCCAACAAAAGGCTTTGAGCGGACTGAGGGAAAGGTTAGGTCCATGCCCCTTGTTCAATTGATGGCCTAATCAGATGCACTGAAAATTGCCCCTAGTGTTCAATCATTGGCCACCAGTTGGGTTCATGCCCCTTGTTCGATGGATGGCCCAATCAGATGTACTGAAAATTGCCCCTAGTGTCCAGTCATTGGCCACCTTTTTCAACATTATGTAGGCACATGTAATGGGGATCATCAGATCCTGGAACAATTGCCAACGAATCAAACTCATGCTTCCTTTTTTGTTCTAGATTGTTGAGAACTTACTCTAGCCCCCTCCGAAATAGTGACGGTTTCCTCATATACATTTAGCAATGATCATGAACGCGATGCCCCTTGTATGGGCACTCTCAGCTCGTTTATGAATTCCACACAAGGACTTGTTTTCCAGTTTGGAGTGAAAATTCGTGTATGAAATTTTGACCATGCCACTTTGTTGAACTTTTGAGTGACAGACTCGCTAGGGTGACTCAATGAAGAGTGACATGCTATGGTGACTCGATGAAGAGTGCTTTTGAGCAACAAACACATTATGGTGACTTGATGAAGAGTGCTTTTGAGTGATAAACACGTTATGGTGACTCGATGAAAAGCATAGACCGAGACAAACATTAGGCGCGACACAACAGAACTCATAACTGACCCAAAAGCAGAAAAAGACTTAAGGTAACTGATCATTCACAGTGCCCCTAGTTTTACTTATGTTCCCATTTAGAAATCAATTTCGCAAAACTCGAGTTTCGACTATTTTTTGCTCAAGATAGAGATTCTATAGATAAGTTCAAGTATTGAAAATTTCTCCACTTGTTGATTCAAGTTAGTTCTTTCTTACCTAACACAAGTATGTGATATGCATAGTAGTCGGTGTAGCTCATGGATTGATGTGAAGCTGATGACGTGAATTGGGCAAGGTGATTGGGTTGAGATGAATGAGATGGATATGGTTGAGACCGAACTTTAGGATGAAGTTGCCTACGTATCCCAAAAATGGGAATCAGGTCAACGTAGTTCATGGCTGAGGTTCACTCAGGTGTTGACACTCTCCTTTTGCATTCTAACTTTTGCCAAAGTCGCCCCTTTGGGGTTTTTAACCTTGCGAGCCCCTTTGGGGTTTTTTAACCTTGCGAACTCTATTTATTTGATTTCTCATTTTTCATGCTCTAACTTTTGCCCAGGTCGCCCTTTCAGGTTTTCAGCCTAGCAAGCCTTTCAAGGGTAACATTACAACACTTGTGAATTTGATCAATAGTCATCTTTGCCCTAACACTGGAACTGGCTTCGCCTTGATTTGAGCTTGGCTCTCCATTCTTTTATGCATGCCTTTTTCCTTTCTTTTCGCTCTATTTTTAGATTTGGTTCTTCTCGCAATGCGGTACCTTCTTGCATTGGCTTCCCTGATATTCAGCCAGAAGTTCCCTTCCTCACAGTTGATTGCATTCAATTCCAATGGATACCCCTGGCTTGATGGTTGATTTCTTTTCCCTTTTCTTTCTTTTCTTTTCTTTTCCCTTTCTTTTGTTCTTTTGTTCTTTTCTTTTTGGTTTCTCTTATCCTTTTCTCTTTGAAATAATGAAAACACCAGAGGAGAAAATTCTATGATTTGTGAGGTCTGAAAGCCGCCTTGTATTTGCAACAATGATCGTCTAACGACGAAGAGAATTCCCAGGATACCACGCACAATTCTAAACCTATCTTCGCAAGTTTTGCAAAAGAAACAGCTTGAAATTTTTGAAAGCATGAATGGTTTTTGCGCCGATAAGTCAGAATTCACTCAAACCATTCGGGGATCCTTCTCAACACTCGAGTTTATTAACAGAATCTCATTCAAAAAAAATAATTTCAAAAAACAAAATTCAAAGCCTTTTTCTATTTGTAAAAGGTCACACATGCATCACTATAGGGACAATAAAATGTTCAGAAACTTGACTCCCACTTCCTTATAAAGATGAAGACCTGAGAGTACATGAGAGTGACTCAAAGGAAAAGACTCAACTGACGCAACAACGCAAGAAAAGACAAAAAACAAAACTCTCAATAACTATTTACACGACACAACTCAAAACAAAACCAGTACCCCTGAAACAAAAGGGGTTTTCCTTCTCCAAGTCTATCTGTAGAATTTCAAAAACAACTTCAAGTAGTCCACAGGAAGGTCTAGACTTGCCTTCAATTCAGTAATACTAACATCCACACCCAAACAGGATTAATTTCAGACTTCTAAACTGAGTCTCACAGATTGAATCTCATAATTACGTTTGTCCCAACACATCTACTTGACTGAAACAATTGCCTTTTCACACCATGCCGCTAATTCAGAAGGTCCTTTCCCCTAGCTAAGACTGAGGTTCATCATTCCAACCACCAATGCTGGCATCTATAGATTAGCCCACTGTTTCATCAAGTTTGAACTCACCAAGATCGAGTAAACTTTTCATCTCTTCAAAGATTTTGTTTCTTCTTGCTCAAATCGGAATCAGAAGATTCAGTACATGAACACAGTGGGTTTGGTCTTATTGGCGGGTATGCTGTGTTGGCTAGGGTAATGGTTGGTTGTTAGCAAGCTGTGGGTGGGTTTTATGTTATGGAGTGGCAATCTATTGTGGTCAATGAGAGGGTTATTGACAGCTTTGGGATTTTCAGGTGGGGTGATGACTTTGTTGTCAATCAAATCTTGAATTTCATGGTGAAGGCGAAAGCAATAGTCAGTATGGTGACCGTACTATTGATGAAATACGCAATATTGGGTAGAGTCGTGTGTAGGTAGGAGAAGATTAGGGAGAGGTCGAGGATTGAGCAGTTTGAGATACCCTTTCTCCATCAGTACATTCAATGCACAGGTTAGGCTCATATGGAGTTAGGCGAAGGTTCGTTTTCGGGAGGAGGAAGCATTAGGTTTAGAAATATTGGCAAATGGAGTGGTGGGTGTTGGTCGGGTATTCATAGGCTTGGGATTGAAATTAGGATGGGTGTTTCTGGTAAAGAATCCCTTTTTATTGTTTGCCCCCTGATTCAAAATGCTCTCATCTTGAGCAACAAAAGTGTAATCCACAGTTTTTGCAACAACTGCAAGCACTTGCTGTTTGTTTAACCTTTTGACCTTCAAAGTCTTAATAGCCCACCGAAGTTGCGCATAAGGATCAATACTTGTCCTGACTTTGTCCTTGCCACTTGCTTCTGCTTGGCCAAGGGATTGGGTGGCTATATCGAAGTGAGGCCCATTTGTTGTTAATTTGTCATCATCCAGACTTGAGATAGTTTCAGTTTGGCCTTTTTCAACTACGGCTCCCCCCAAGATTGGGAAGCTTTTTGACGGGATCGAAACCCCAAATGTTAAATCTGCCACCATTCCTTGAAGGTTTTTAATCATTCTGAACGTCTCAATAGTAGTGGGTTCGGCCATTTGGCGCTCTTGGCTTACCCGAACCGGATTGGGTGCATCCATCATGCACAAGTCAGTGCTTTCTGGAATGAACACCTCAGGCCTGGGTAAATGGGCCGGGGTGATGTATATGCTGGGGTTAAAGGTAGATAGAAGTATATGAGGTTAAGGTGATCAGGAGATATTTGGTCATGGATGGGAAATGGGTTGGTGGTAACATTGGAGTCTTGAGGTGGAGCTATTATCTGGTTGTCAATAAGATTCTGAACCTCATGACGAAGGCGGTAGCAATGATTGGTGCCATGACCACGTTGCTGATGGTACACGCAGTACTTGGTGGGGTTATGTCTGGCAGGGAGTAGGTCAGGCAAAGGTTGAGAATCAAGGGCTTTGAGATACCCTCTTTCCATCAGGATTTTTAGTGCACTGGTTAAGCTCATATAGAGGGGGGTGAAACTGCCTTGAGCTCGAGTTGGGTTGGTTGTTTTTAGGCTTGAATTGGCAAATGGGTCAGCAATTTTAGGAGTGGCGACAACAGTATTGATTTAAGTGGGTTTGGGAATAGTTCTACTGCTAGCATTGGTACTCCCTGAAAACACTCTCCTTGTTAGTTCACTTGTTCTGGGAATAATCCCTTTGTTAAATGCATTCTCAATCTGAACTCCTCATTCATGCAAAGTTTTGAAAGCGAATAGTAGAGCAACTATCAATTTTTACAACATATCAGGCTCAAGGTTCTGCACCACTATTCGCACTTGGTCCCTCTCAGAAGGGCGATCTGTCATCTATGCTGCCTTTGCTCTTCACCTAGCAACAAATTCCACAAAAGACTCTGTAGGATTCTGGTGGGTTGCTTCAAGCTCTTGAGTGGTCATCTCAATTTGGGTATTGTAAGATTACTGATTGACAAACGCCTTTGCCAACTCTTCCCAGTTCTGCTTCACTGTATCCTCCAACTTGGCATACCAAGTGGCTGCTATACCCGACAGGGTTTTTCCATACAAAGAGACTTTTTGAGGCTTAGTCAGACCTATCGATTTCAGAACGTCCAAGAAAATTCGGATATGTTCCATAGGATCTCTAGACCCATCGAAACAGTCAATGTGTGGCATTTTGAATCTGTCTGGAAGCCTTACGGCAGCCTCGGTGTACCCGTCCTCAATGTCGGGAATGGAGCTAATTCCCTGTGCCTTTTTAAATTGCTTCTCAAGGTTAACAATGTTTAACATGGTCGGGTCAAGATCATTAATATCAAGGGGATAAAGCCTCTCATTAGGCTGCACTACGGGTCTGAAAATTGGAGCTTGAGCCAATCCTTCTCGATGATCTGGACCCTGTAAATCTTCAGTTGGCGGAGGTGGATCAAAGTTCAGCTGGGGGCCCGAGACTGGATGTGTGGTAGATGCCCCAGATGGGCATTGCATTTCAGCATTGGTCTCATCTTGTATGACGATTCCCTGGTTTAACGCCACTATCATGGCCACAACTTCTTCTGGACTATGTGTCATCACGGGTCTGCTGAGTTGGCAATCAGGGAAATGGATGGGTGTAAGCTGAGAGTTGACTGATTTTGACCCGATTATGCTTGATGTATTTGAACTGAATTAGTCTAGACGTGTTTGACTAGATTGGGTTTTTTAGAATGGTTTTTTTTTCCGGTAGTGGATGGATCTTTTCTGAGCTAGCCTTTTGGGGGTTAGATGGACTGGACCTTTGCTGAATAGGTTTTTTCTAGGATTGGATGGATGGTGATGGGTTAAGGCTTTCTGGGTTGGATTGGGCTTGACCTTTGTTGAGTTGGGTACTACTCTTTCTCTGGCTCAGACAAACCTGGCATTTAAAAAAAAAAAAATACTCCATCAGATCAGGATACCGGGTGTGCTAGTCAAAACAAAGTAAGATACAATTTTTTTTGGCCCTGGTTCTGATCCTCAAGTTTGAAAGGAATCGCCTCAATATTAAGACTCTCTGAGGATTGCATCATGCATTCCCAAAGAGTTCACATTTTGCACAAAAGCATTCAAAACACCCCTATGAGAGGTTTAGGGTTTCCCTGTCCTAGTTTCGTCATGAACTAGGATTCACTATATCAAACAAGCGGTTTCACACAATCCTGTACAAGAGTGAGCAACCCGTCCTAATTCGGATCAGTCACTATAGACATCCCATTTTTGACCATCCTCAAGACTTAGATGTCATCGTTTGTGCACTCGATGATTATGTGTTTTTTTTTGTTTCGAGTGCTCGAAGTCCTTGGCAGAATGCCTTGTCTTTGAGCCTTTAAACCTTGTTCTTTCTGTGCCTTGTTTTGGACCAAAACTTGGTATCTGGACCTCTTGGTGACCTGTTGGCCACCCCCCAAGGCTGTCGGCCATGGGTTGTGCCTATCGGCCACCAGTGGTGGCCGGTCGGCTATCACTGGTAGCCGACGGCCACCAGTCTCTTTTTCCAAATATTTATTGACAGTTGTGCCAGCTGTTGCACATTGAGCTGCATCTTCATACACGTGTATGGTAGGATGTATCTAAGCTCAAGGGGTCTTTTTCTATAAATAGGGGGGGTTCTTCTCCCATTTTGGAGGGTTAGAGATTTAGACCAAATATCTTTCTCTCTCTCTCTTTTTAGATTTCTCTATCTCTCTTGATATTTTGTGCCTTGTAGCTTATTTTCTCTACACTCTTGCATACACTACCTTGATCAAACTTGACCACCTTTGAGCTGAGGTCCCTTGGAGGCTTGTTTATACTCTAGAAAGAGGTTTGGGCTTGGATTGTTGCCTATTTTGTGCCTTAGCTTCAAGAGGTAAAACACTTGTTATTTAAGCTTGCTTTCAATACTTGCTTTGCCATCTTTTTCTACTATTTTGAGGCTGGTTTTGACATGTAAAAAGTTCTATTTTTGAGGCCCAAAAGTGGTGGTTTGAGCCCTTTTGAGTTAGGGGGTTGTCCATTCCTTTTGTTTCTTAGCCTGTTAAGCTTTTCTGCTATCTTTTCATCACTTTCAAAACAAATTTTTTGGGCCTTTTAGCCACTGAATCTCAGAGGTTTTTCAGTGATAAAAACCTTGTTTTGAAGTCCAAAATTGGAGGGGTTAGCCTCCCCTCCTTGTGTCTTGTTTGCATTCCTAGTTAGCTTTATGAGTTAGCATATTTTTCTAGCTTAATTTAACTCTAGTCTAGCATGTTTTTGCCTCTGTTTTGACCTATTTTGGCTCTGTTTTGGGCTGGTTAATTCAGTTGAGGCTTGTATTGCGTAGTTGTAGTGTAATTTTCTTTATTAGCTTATTGTTTTAATGCTTTAATCATCATTCTTTTGAGTTGAAAGCATGTTTTAGTGTTGTTTTGCACTTCATTTAAGCACTTTAATCTCTGCAACCTCCCTCCATTCTTCACTCTTTTGTTTGCTTTGAAAGTGGTTTCAAACCACTTGTTTGCCTAAGTGTGGAATTGAGGTGTTACACCTAATGGTTTAATCCCTTAGGGGGTTCATTACCAACAGTGTAATGCCTCTTTCATTCCCAAAGCTACTTGAGGTTTGAGCCATCTTTCCATTAGAGGACACTCACTTTTGGACTTAATCAATTAAAGAATGAATCGGTAATGTAAAATGAGTAAACAAAAAATGGCAAGTAAAAGAAGCAAAATAAACATCTTTCGTGTTGCATTGCATGTGTTCGAATTGGACGTTAATTTGAACACGAGGAAAATGGGACATTTCGTACTCAAAGTGATGAAATATGCCATTTTTCTTGGTCACCATCACCCTTGATCATGCATGATAGGGTGGTGGTCTTTTGAGTCTTGTTTTGCACTCATTAAACTTGTACAAACTTGGTTCTTTGGCCATCATGCATGGAAATTGCTTGATTGGTGGTTTGAGAGCCAAGAGTTTCTCTCATTTGAGCTTGTGTGATGATAAGGAGTGTAAACAGTACACACAAACCTGTGAGAATACACTATTTTGCTCTGTTTGCTCTCTGTTGCAGCAAAAAGAGGAGTTCATGTCATCAGTGGTAGCCGACCAGTTACCATTGGTAGCCAACAGGCCCCCTGTCAGCCACAAATGAAAATTGCACAGTGTGTTGGTAAGGTGAAGCAGAGGCATTCTGGGAGTTAGCAGCACTGTTGGTGTTCAAATATGCAAACAAAGGCATTCAGTGGCAAGGCGGTGGCTTTTTCAGGTGGAGGAACTGAGCATGCATGCATCCCTCGCTTCCCGAGGCCATTTAATTGTTTTGTTTAGTTAATTAGTGGTAGCTAATTAATTAGTTTAATTGCTTTGTACTTAGTTAGCTTAGTATTTAGCTAATTAATTCTATTTGTAATATTTAATTAGCTTAGAATAAGTTAGTTAATTTGTTTCAATTGTGTTATAATAGTTAGCTTAATTAGCGTGGCTAGTTGGTTAGCTTATTCATTCGGACCCTCCTTCGCGAGGGCATAATGTTGTAATAAGTGTGCGTGCATGTGTGTATGTCTTCCAACCCCACGTCTTTCTCTCTTTTATTTAATTGCTTTCGATGGTTAGATTAGGGATCATATTTCGATTAGCATATCGCATGCTTGCATCCATTCATTTTGTCTTGCATGCACCGAGGCTCGACGCATCATTTAAACTGCATTGCAATTTCAATATATTCATTGAATACGTGTTTTAATCGCATGTTTTCAAATTGATTCATATGCCATATTAGTAGCCAAGCTTATTAATTGCATACTGCATGTGTTGCATTAGACACTAAACATAGTTAGGATCATGTATTTTTTTAAACTAGTTTCTGTTTTGGCTTGGAGTACTCAGTAAGTTTTTACACTTTAGCATACTTGCATGAGTGTGAGTACCATATTTCCATGTTTTGCATGTTTGTCATGAGGCTATGTGCTTACTTGCTACACTATTTGAATGCCTGTGAATGAAGACTTGTTGTTTGAATTGGAACGATTCAATGAATGTATGTTTTAAGCCCACTTTGTTGAGTGGCAAATCATGTTTTAAGCCCATTGTGTTTGGTCGCAAATCCGCATCTTTAAGCCCACTTGAGGGTGGCAAATTCAAACCATTTTCGCAAACAAACATGAGTTGAATTGTTCAAAGTCTTGCAAACTAGTCTATGCTTGTGTGTGCGCGTCATAAAGTAATGTTAGCTAATAACCGGAACAAGAACACATAATATTTATGAAACATCATATCATAATTAGTAGAGGCCGATCTTTGATCGGGCGAGCAGGGGTGCTCATTTCAGGACCTTCCCCTCTCGTACCTAAGTTCCCGAGCTGAGGCAACTTTGGTGATGACAGACACGTGGCCTTTGGCGCGAGTTAGGGTTTCCTAAATTTTCCCAAAAACAAAATATTTAGGTGGCAACTCTGTATCTGGCAAAGCAGTCCAATTTTGGCATTATTTGATTTAAAATCAATTTTCCAAAAAGATTTGTCGAATTTGAACTCTTTGGTGATTATCTATTTCACATTGCATTTGTGAGACTAGATTCAGAATCGCAGAAGTCCGAACTGTGAGACCTTCTTTTCAAACCCCTTTCCGAAAGGCAGGCAGCGGAAAAAGGCGAGTCTACAGTCACTATGGATTTTCAATATGCAACTAGGCCAAATGATCAAAAAGGGTACCTCAGCAAAACTACTTAATATACCTCTCGCACCTAACACTGAGAAGTGAAAGGAGGATCAAACGGTACAGCGGTAGTCTAGATCCAATGGTTGTGTTCCCATCGTGGCAGAGCCCGTGACCGGTCAACTTTTTGGTAAGCTTTAAGGCAAGCCTCTGGCAAACCGTTCAGGAATAGCAGCTAGCAAACACAATGACTTAAGCGCACCAATGCAAATGCAATGCAAAAGAATATATAAGTGTAGATAAAATTTCATATCATAAATTTCAAGTCAAGTTCTCTACTTTCCCTAACAGAGTCGCCAGAAACTGTAGCTCGACTTTTTCACACCCCATTTCGAAAGTCGAATAAGCCTTACAGTATTGAACTCCTGCGGTTCTGAATCTGATTCCACAAGTGCAATGCGAAATAGATAAACACCAAAGAGTCCCAATCCGGCAAATCTTTTGGAAAATCGATTTTGAATCAAATTGCAAAAAATGGACTGCTTTGTCAAATACAAAGTCGCCACCAAAATATTTTGAGAAATTTAGAAAACCCATGACTCGTGCCAAAGGCCACGTGTTCGTCATCACCAAGATTGTCTCGGCTCGGGAACTTAGGTACGAGAGGGGAAGGTCATGAATTGAGCACCTCCGCTCGCCCGATCAAAGATCGGCCTTTACTAATCATGATATAAATCTTATGTATATTATATGCTCTTGTTCCGGTTTATTAGGCTAGCAATACTATGTAATGTGCACACACAAGGTATAGACTGGTTTGCTCAAATTGAAACAATTCAATTTCATGTTTGTTTTTTGAAAAGGATTTGAATTTGTCACTTGACAAAGTGGGCTTAAATGTACTTTCATCAAATCATTCCAATTCAAGCAATAAGCCTTCATCCACAGGCATTCAAACAGTTTAACAAGTAAGCACTTAGTCTTATGGCAAGCATGCTGGACATGGCAGTCACTCACACTCATGCAAGTATGCTAAGACACTAAAAAAAACTCACCTAGTACTCCAAGCTAAGATAAAACAAAAGAGTTAGAAAAAATATGCATGATACCTAACTATACAATATGGCTAATGCAACGCCTGGAAAAAATCAACTAAAATAGGCTCGGCTACTTAACATGTTATTTGCAACAATATCATAGCATGCGTTTAAACATGTTTTCAACGAGGTAATAAACGACAATGCAAGTTTGAATGATGAACTGAGCCTCGATGTATGTAAGACAAATGAATGGATGCAAACATGCAATATGCTAATTGAAACGTGATACCCCTAATCTAACCATCAAAAGCGGATAAATAAAAAGGAGAAAGACGTGGGGTTGGAAGACATACACATCATTACAGCATTGATGCCCTTGTGCAGGAGGGTCCGAATGAAGAAACTAGCTAAGCTAAACTACTTAACTAATTATTACAAAACTTGAATAAATAAGCTAACTATCTAGGCTAATTAATTATTACAACAAGTAAATAATAATTATGCTAAGCTAATTAATTAAATAATTACAATAATGAACTAATTTAATTAACTACTTTAAGCTAATTAGCTAACCACATTAACTAATTAATTACAGCATGAATTAATTAACTAAACAACTAATCTAATTAAATAATTAGAACACTTTAATTAGCCACAACACAACTATGGCTAACTAATTAATAATTAAACTAATTAACTAGTCCCGGGAACGAGGGAGGCCCAATGCATGCTCGGTTTCCACCTGAAGAACTTCCACTGTTTGCTTCCGAAAGCCTCTGTTACACAACCTTTGCACTGGTTTTCCTCTTCCAAACCAACTTTGCTCTGCTTTACAAATACTCTGCTCAATTTTTACTAGTGGCTGGCAAGCCAGAAGTGGTGGCCGGCTGGCCACCAATAGGGGGTTGCCGTTCAACATTGATGGCCTACAGGCCAGAAACAGTGGCTGGCTGGCCACTGATGATGCACCATTTCTTGCTGCAACATAGAGCAAACAAAGCAAAGAGAGGGTATTCTTACAAGTTGTTTGTACTGTGTATCCCTCCTTATCATCAAAACAAGCTCAAAGTAGTGATACACTTGGTTCAAAAACCATCAATCAAGCAATTTCATTGTATGATGGCTAAAGAACCAAGGTGTACAAGTTAATGAATGCGCAAACAAGACCCGCAACCTTCACCCTATCATGCATGATCAAGGGCAATGGAGACCTAGGAAACTTGGCACATTTCATCACTTTGAGTATGAAATGCCCCAATTTTCCTTGTGTTCAATTAACGTTTGATTGAACACACCAAAACACAACTAAATTATTATCTTTGCACAATTTTAGTTTCAACTTTTAGCTACTCATTTTAATTACCCTTCCATTCTTTAACCAATTAAGTCCATTGGTGAGTTAAATTCTCTAAAAGAGAAGGAAATGTCAAACAATGGGTAGTTTAAGGCAAGAGAAATGTGTCATACCGTTGATAATGAACCCCCAAAAGAGGATTAAACCATTAAGCATGGACCTCAATCTCAAGCTTAAACAATCCTAAAGTTGACACAACCCTCAAAGCAAATAAAAAAACCAAGAAATGAGGGAGGTTGCAGAGATTAAGCTTGCTGAAATTAAGTGAGAAAAACACTAAAACATGTAATCAACTCAAACAAGTAGTGTCTAAAGGCCTAAAACACCAAGCTTGTAAGGACACTTACACTAGAAGCATGCAAAACAAGACTCAAATGACTTAAACAGCCCAAAACAGCCTAAAACATGTTGGAATTAAGTTACAAAAGGCTAGAAAAATATGCTAACACATAGAGCTTTCTAGGCTAACAAACAAAACACAAGAGGGGAGGTTAATCGTTCCAAGTTTAGACTTCAAAACATGATTTTCATCACTGAAAATACTCTGAAATTCAATATTTAAAAGCTCAAAAAAAGATGGTTTGAAAGTAGGAAACAAAGGTGAAAAGGCCTTACAAACAAGGAAGAAAGAATGGTAGAACACCCCCTAACTTTAAATGGCCTAAAACCACCAATTTCAACCCATAAAAATAGAGTTTTTTACATCCCAAAAATAAGCCCAAATTAGTGGGGAAAGATAAGAAAAACAAGTATGCAAAGCAAGTTAAAAAGGCAAGTGTTATACCTCCTGAAGGGAAGACCAACTCTAGGCAACAATTCAAGCTAAAACCATCTTTTAGAGCTCTAAGAAGGCCTCAAGGAACCTCAACTCAAAGATGAACCACTTTGGTTAAGGAGGTGTAGGCAAAAGTGTGGTGTATCTAAGCTACTATGCATAAATTTGCACAAGAGAGAGAGAGAGAGAGAGAGAGATAATTTTTGCTCCAAAAATTCTAACCCTCAAAAATAGGGGAGGAGACCTTTTATATATAGAAAAACATGCACTTGGCTGAGATATATCCCTTTATACACATGTAGGGAAATGCAGCCAATTGTGCCAACAGCTGGCACAACTGTGAACAAAATATCTAAAAAAAGACGTTGATGGCCGGTAGGCCACCAATAATGGCCGGCAGGCCACACCATTGGCCGACAGCCCACCAGAGGAGGCATGCGGGTCCTAGGGTCTTGAGGTTTGAAGCATTAGCGTTTTGGTCCAAAATAAGGCATAAAATGGATAGGGTTTGAAGGCTTAAAGACAGGGCATTCTGCCGAGGACTTCAGGCACTAAAATGAGCACATGCAGTCAAAATCATCGAGTGCACAAGCGATGACGTCCAAGTCTTGAGGATGGTCAAAAATGGGGTGTCTACAGTTGCCCCTCTTTGACAAAACTTAGAAGTCATGAAATGACGTGAGTGATTGTCAAAGCCCAAAGACGACCTATTTTGACATGGCTGAAAGACTTTGGAGAAACAAAATAAAACAAAACAAAACACAGAAAGTGCGATTACCATTAGTTATGTAAAGACAAGTGAAAACTTGGCTGAGCCCTTTACAAAAGGACTCGCAAGGGATTGGGTGTGGAAAACATCAGAGGGGATGAGTCTTAAACCCACTTAACATAACCACTCCTGGTGGAAACTCGACTCAACGCTTGAAAAAACATCAAGTCTTGAGTTCAATGAGCCCAAGTACACCATATGTCGTGATTGCAACCACTTAGTTTTATTTCATTTTCATCCCAAAGTTGAAGTGCTTGGTATCTATAATGTAAAAAGAAGATGATAAGTTAGCAAACTCTTAATAAGCTTACAATTGAGTTGTTAGGGTACTATAAATTACAAGGGTACTCGCAGTAAGCTTACCTATGTGAGTATAAGAGGTGGTGCCGCTTCCTATGAGTCCAAAGGCTTGACTCTAGAGCACTCATGAAACAGGATATAGACACAAGGCCAATCCACGGGTCTGTTTGTTTGAATACTTGAGGTAACCTGTACTGTGCTTAAGACATATCCGGTTAGTCGTATAAGATCACTAGTTCAAAGACAAGTCTACTATGCCATCTTGACTAACTTTGAAATGTCTTCACTAAGTGAATGATTCAAATCATAAGATATCTTCACATATGCATAAAGTTGCCAAGTAAATCAAGAGTCATCATCTGATATTTTGAAAATGGTGAGGGAATGTTAGGGAATTTTCAAAATGGTTTCTAAAATGTATAGTTTAATTTTTTGGGTGTTTTCAAAACCTTCATTGTTTTTCTTTGGAAAGCTTGTAATAAGCTTGGGGACTTTATCCCACATCGGAAAGAGAGGAAAACATGGAGGAGCACTTAATAAAATGCTACATGGAATATTCCTTTGAATATGGAATTGTGAAGTGAAAGCTAGTGTGGATGCACCACACTGCAAGGATGGTGCTTCACACCATCTACACACGCACACGTACATGCACGTGGCGTGGGCAATGGGCTGTGTGGCATTTGATGGCGCACTTTGCACTTAGCACGGACGCATCGGCACCATGAGGGCACTTTGCTATTTGCATCGGACAGGTTGGAGCGATAGTGTGGATCCAACGTGGCATGGGTGATGTGGAATACAGTCAGCTCCATGTGGCAGTGACGTGGCGTCCGTTGGCGATAAGTCAACCAACCGATCGAACAGTTACGTGTCCGATCTGGAGCGGTTTGATCATAGCTGTTGATTGGAGATGTGCGTGATTGTATGGATGAGATGGCACCCGATTGTGATCAGGTGTGATTAGTCAAGCCAGCTATTCGGTGTGAGAATGATCTACACCATAGATCATCGATCCAACGGTCAGATCTGATCGGATGCGACCAAGGGACATGACCATTCGATCAGATCCATCAAGGCTTATAAATAGGCTATGAAATCAGCCATTTCATTCCATCCAAAAAATTCGGAAGTCATTTATGCAATTCTCTCTCTATCTCTCTCTCCCCCTCTTGTTTTCGAGTTTTCGATCAAGAGTTTCTTAAGCAAGTTTCTGCTTTTCTTATTGGTAATCAAGTTCTGCAAACTTGATTATTAGTGTCTTGGTTTTCTTGATTATATCAAGAGTATTCTGATCTACTGTCGTTAGTACAGATGCCGGTAGACTTGATCTTTAGATCAGGCTTCATTGTATCTTAGAGGCGAATTTGTTGTAACCCCCTGCATACTGTTGGGTGGGTGCAAATATTGTCTTTAGAAAAGTGACTTAGTAACGCAACTTGAAGCACCATATTTTTGTTCTACATAGACAAGATCATCGCCAAGTTTTGAAGACCCGAAGACCACCAACTGAAGAATTCAGTACGAATTATTCCAATATTTACAATAATGCACAGTCATAAACAATAACGATAAGTAACAGTTGGTTAGTAACATTTAACAGTTAGTTACAACAGTTAAATCAAGGTCACTAAAGTCACCCAAAGAGACCTATCCTCCCAACCGCTAGAACTGGACACCGGACTATTCGGAACTCCTCCTTTTGCTGCTTTGCAAAACTTACCATGGATATTTGCAAAGATTATATACCGTGCAGCGCCGTCGATGAATTGCAAAAAGGACAACTAAAAGAAAAATGACTTATAATCTTGAATCCAATCTTATCCCTTCAAAACAAAAAGGTTTTATCCTCCTGAATGTCTCATCTGTCCCCAACCTTATCTCACCAAATCAAAATACTGCATAGAGTTCGGATATGCCTATTCCATCCTAAGGTTAATGCTACAATCGCTTACGGAAAACTTAACTCAAAGAGAACACGTCTCACCATCATTTCATTATTAAACCAACCATTATCATTGTCTTTTCAGATCATCAAAAGTGAACGCAAACCCGTTACCAATCCCTTAACATTTCCAGTTTATTAAATATTTTTAAAGGCGAGTTAGTCAGATTCAAGCATAAGCATACAAGAGTTTTACATATGAGAGGAGTATATAACAATATAATGGAAAAATAAGAAATATAACACAAGAATGCTAATTAAACATGTGGGAGCAACAAAATATATTCATTCACTCTCAGTAGATTTTCAGAACAGAGGGCATAGAAAGAAAAATATGGAAAACAAATTTATAGGTCAAATTAAGAGCTGAAATTTAACAGAAGCATAGAATAATAAGTCTACTTTCATTTGCATAACATAACCACAAATTAATCTACACGCCATTTACCAAGTTCTGTCCAGATCTGACATATTTTAGGGAAACAAGCTTTTCTCTCAATGTGCCTGTTTGTTAAAAATTAAATTCAGCTTATTTCAACTTATGGCTTAAATTAAGTCATTTTGTTCTGTTTGGTAAAAATTAATGTGGCAGATTATAGCTTAAAAGAAGCCAATTTAAGCGATTTTTCGTAAGTTGCTCCGGAGATGCTTCTCATTTTGGATTAAGCGCGCAGCTGTTTGGAGGGGCATGAAATGACTTAAATGCCCCTCCAAAACTTCAACAATTACAGATATGCCACGATATAAGCCCTCTTTTCGTCGTGCCCTAGCCCACTCCTCTCTCTCACACTCGTGTTCTCTCCTCTTGGCGACGAAGACGATCCTTCGTATCTGTGGAAGATCAGCCGATCGAAGTCACAATTTCTTGAAGATTTCTCCAAGATCTGCACTAAAAGGTAAGATCGCATCATCTTCGCTTTTGTTTATGATATATATATATATACACACACACATTTCAGCTAGGGTTTACAGACAGATCGCATCTTCTTCCTTCGATTCACCCTCTCCGTCTGAAATTTCCTCTTCCATCTTGCCCTTGGCTTGCTTTCTCCCTTATCTGTCATCTCTGTCTCTCTCTCGAAGCACATTCTGCTCTGTTTGGGATATTTGTAACCCTGCTGAACTTAGATTGTTGTGATGTAGATCTGTACAAAATTCCATAGATTATGGCTGCAGTATGAGAAACTGGTTCCCAATAGTTTTTCATTAATGCCATTTTATACAAAGTTTTTAGGGGAAATTAGAAATAGAAACTTAGGGTTTAGTTCTAGTGACAAATCAAAATTTATTTATTTTTTTTTTATATTTATAGAGATTTTTTTATGGAATGAGATGTGGCTATTATATGTATGGTCTGATTATTAATGAAGATATATGTATATTTATCTGAAGATAAACACAAATTTATGCTCTGTTTACTTCATCTCTCTCCTTTACTGAAGTTCAAGAAAATGATATACATGTTTCTGTTTATCTGATATGAAGTTGAAAATTTATCTAATATGAACTTCAAGAAAATGAAGTTCAAAATTGTTGCTGTGTTGGAATCATGTAATTCTGATATGTTTCCACAATTCAGAAGCTCTGTTTACTTCATCTCTCTCATTTACTGAAGTACAGAGTCTTGTTAAATTAATTACGCATGCACAAATAAGTGGATATAACTCCAAAGACCAAACTAGTAATTATAAATTTGTAATCCCTACATGTTACTGTTATTGCCTTCCACAGTTTGTCCCATTATTTGTCTTCTTGATGTTTTATATTACCTACATTTTGTTTGACCTTTTAGAAGGTGGTTCTGATTAGTGAAATGATCCAAATCTTGATGGGTTTTTTTTTTATCTGGTCCAAATCTTCACGGCTAGCTCCCACTTATCTGCTCTAATTCAGAAATGATACATTTCAATAATTGATAGAGATGGAGGTAAAATACAAAATTATTCAGTGTAAATAATGTCATAAGTACATCTCTATTCCTAATTTTTGTGAGACTCACATGGAATCCACATCAATCTCACAAAAAATTGAGAGTAGAGATGTGTTTGTGGCATTGTTATATCAATATCACAAGCGACACTGAACATTTGAGCAAGATGAACGATTGATTTGCTCTTACTTGTGTATATTTATCTCTATAGATCAAAATTTTTATGTAAACAAAAGAAATTTATAAATTTTTCTAGTAGTTAATGTCATGCAATAATAAAATTTTAAATATTAAAATATGATCTACTTTAATAAAATAATAGGTGACTCACTTCAATAAAATGACATGTGTCATATCAGTTAGGATGAAAATTAAAAATTAAAATAATTTGTATAACATTTTCCTTCTAAAATTATTATACGACATATTCTTAACAATACTGTAGCATTGTTTTGCATGAACTAAGTAACCACATTGGACAAAATCAAGTTAAATTAAATAAGTGGATGCAACACCAAACTATTAATCTATGTATTACTATTGCCTTCCACAGTTTGTCCAATTATGAAGCAAACAGAGATGGGAAGTTCATGGTATTGAGCCACAGTAGTCAATAACCTGTAGGAATTCTAGCATGTTTATTGTGAACATTAAATATATATATATATTTTGAAATGCTTGCATGCTACTGTTTGTTTGTGGGACCACACCTGTACGAATTCTAGCTTGTGTAGCTAACCTCAAGGTCAGAAATCAGAGAGTTACATTTACTAATCATGTATAATCTTTAAGTTCCCAATCAATTTTAGAGGATGTGGATTCAAATCTTCCTAATTACTGCAGAGGCATGTCATCATCTAGTAACTATGCTTGCAGTGCTGAGACCTTGGATTTGAGGTACGAGGCTTTGAAATGTGAGTGTGGTGTAAGAGCTGCCATAAGGGTAACCGAATCCGAGAAGCCATCAAAAGGAAGACTGTATGTAAATTGTGAGAAGAGGAATTGTCAATTTTGGAGGTGGTGTACCCCAAAATCTGTGACGATGGTAGACAGGCTGAGGAACGAGACAAATCTTTATGAAGATAAAAACATCGAGACTGTAGGACTAAAAGTAAAGAACCAAATGCTTGAGCAATCCGTAACATTTATGAAGCAGCTTGTTGTCGGTTTGCTCACAATTTGTATTGTTCTGTCAGTTGCATTACTCTTCAAATGATTTGTAGGTGGCTTTTACATATGTGTTATTTTGCTCAGTTGTGTACCCAACGATGAGACGCCTATTGTAGTAATCTTATGTTTTATACTAATCATGCCATGTATGGTTATTTTGTACTACTCTTATGTTTTAATGCAACCAAAGATTAAAAACAATTTCTTTTTTGTTGTTTCATAGAATGAGTACCCAACAGGAAACACAATCTCAAAATAGGCAGAATAAGGGAAAATCCTCTCAAGTACCATCTACTAAGGCTCATTGGGATGCAAAATCAAATGAAATCTTTATTAAGCTTTGTGTTGACCAAGTGAAGGTCGGACACAGACCTGGTACACACTTAGATAGGGTCGGGTGGGAAAATGTCATAACTTCGTTTAAAACTATGACTGGAAAAACATACCAACGACTACAAATGAAAAACCATTGGGATGTGTTGAAAAAAGATTGGCTTTTGTGGAACAATCTTTTAAGGGGTGAGACCGGCTTAGGCCGTGACACATTGACTGGAGCTATATCTGCATCAGATGAGTGGTGGACCAACAAATTGGAGGTATTTACATTGCTTAATGTACATATTATGTTTGTTTTTGTTGTTTAATCACACCAAATTTTGATAATTGTAAATGTTTATTTTTTTCTTTGTAATTGTTGCAGAGGTATCCTGATGCTGCTAAATTCCGGCGTATGCCGTTGCAATTTTCTGAAGACTTAGACATCCTATTCTTAGATGCAGCTGCTACAGGAGAATGGGCTTACACTCCTAGTTCAGGGGTTATGCCTGACGGTGATGACATTCTGGAGGAATTTCATACCCTACATGATGCTGAATATGATGATGATGCTTTGGAGGTGATTCATCCCTCTGAGTTAAACAAAAAGCGTTCATCAAACACACCTGCTTCATCAACCAAGAGCAAGAAGACGAAATCTACGGGTGCAGCTCTACTTAACAAGACACTTGCTCGCATAGTCAATGTGGTTGAGTCATCTTCAGGAACTTCAACACAGACCTCATCAAGATATCCTTCAATTGCAGATTGTTTGGCGATGTTGGAAAACATCCCTGGTGTGTCCCCGAATGATGAGTTCTATGTATGGGCCGCCCGATTGTTCTTACGAGACAAGCGTCGGGAGTGTTTCATGAGTCTTCCTACGGATGAAGTTCGCCTTAAGTTTCTGAAGTTGGAGATTGAGATGGAGAAGGCCACCACAGGTTATCGCGGCTAATTGTGGACTGTCCCGTTGTTATTAAATGTGGAGTGTCATGTTGGACTTCTTATTTTACTAATTGTGGACTATTGCAATATTTCCCTAATATTTCCTATTATGAATATGAGTAGTTGGACTTTTAATTGTGGACTTATTATTTAAAATTTTATTAAATTATGTTGGACTAAATTGTTGAATGGTTGGTGAAAGGTTGACATGTTGACTTGTAGAATGGTTGGTGAATGGTTGACATGTTGACTTGTTGAATGGTTGGCCTTTCCAATTAGTTGTTGAATGTTAGTTCAATATGCCTGGTAGGTGAATTGTGAAGGATATATATATGTATGTAGGTGAATGGTTTACTCAAATCAATTTTGTGGTTTACATTGTTTTTCCTTTACATTTCAATCTGTCCAGGTTATTATTTTTGTTGAAGTTCAAGGTAAATTGAAGTTCATAGTTTGCATGTCCAGGTTATTAATTTTGTCCAGGTTATTAATCTTGTGAGTGTTATGAGCAGCCAAATTGAAGTTCATAGTTTGCATGCCCAAATGATTTTTGGTGGCATTTATGCTCCAACTCGTGCTTTAAGATATTAGTAAAATAAATGTATCTACAAAATCTGAATTCTTTTGTTGTAGGTGCATTCTGATGCAATTCCACTAATTTCTTAGTTACTATCAACTTGTACAGTGCATTTTAAATTTTATATTCTTATTAGACATTATTCCTATATAATATTTTTTTCATGAATTTTAATGTGTAATTGGTATGCATCACGTGGGACTGGTTATCCAAGTTTGAATTGGTGACATGAGTATTCACTCACTTCAACATGAAACGTTGAGAAATTCCCAGAAAAACTAAATCAATTAAAATCCTTACTTTATTTTTATTTACTTATTTATGTTTTCATCCTTTACCAGAAAAAAAATAAAATAAGAAAGAAAAATTCAAGATATGAGGTTTAAAGTTTAACATGGTTATTTATTCAACATATTTATTGCTTTTTGTTGTGAAATTCAACATATTTATTTATTTATTTATCATTTATTGGTTTTTGTTTAAAGTTTTAAATTGCAACATGGTTTATCCAGCACACTTGACAGTTTTAAAGATGAGTAGCAATGATGAAGACCAATGGAATGATGACCATGATGATGAAGATACTGATGATGAAGGCAGCACATCACAACCCCAACAAAATAATAATATGCTCTTAGTTACCGCGGCTACAGTTGCAGCGACATATGCAACAAATTATTTGATAAAAGAACCATGTAGGACATCTTGTTTAACAGGAGGGATGTGCAAGAAGGGAATCGGACAAGAATATTTGAAAATTTTCGAATGGAAAGAGAGGTATTTTACGAATTGTGTAATTTGTTACAAACAAATTATGGCCTTCAAACTGGACGACGAGTCTCGGTTCAAGAGCAAGTTGCAATATTTTTGTTTATTGTTGGCGGTGACATTCGAAACAGAAATGTCCAAGAAAGATTTCAACATTCTGGCGAGACTATTTCAAAATATTTTAAGAAGGTGTTAACGGCTGTTACAAAGATGTCCATTGACTGGGTAAGGCCTCAACCGACTAATGGTGTGCATCCATATATTCGACGCAACCGCAAATATTATCCTCATTTCAAGGTAAATAATTAACTACAAGCGTAACTTGGGTGTTACATATAATTAATGTTGATAGGATATTTATACTAATCTGTGGCTAAAATGTTTTTTATTCATTATCATGTCATAGGATTGTATTGGAGCAATTGACGGGACACACATCAAAGCATATATATCTCCAGAAAAGCAAGCTCGTCTAATAGGTAGAAAGGGATACGCGACTCAAAACATAATGGCCGCATGTGACTTTGATATGTGTTTCACATTTTGCTTACCAGGATGGGAAGGAAGTGCACACGATACTCGGATCTTCTTAGATGCAATTAGGAATCCTAGCTTTAATTTTCCAAAACCACAAGGAGGTAACTGTTTTATATTCGATTGGTACAATAGATGCACCACACCCACATCTTCATATTTCTTTTTACATTTATAATTGCTTACTTATTATTTTGAAATTTGAAAATAGATGAGTTTTACTTGGTAGATGCTGGTTATCCAAATATGAAAGGATATCTTGCACCTTACAAAGGAGAGAGATACCATCTAGCTCAATTTGAACATGGTCAACCCCCCCAAAATGCACAAGAAAAATTCAACCAAGCACATTCCTCACTTAGAAGTGTAATAGAAAGAACGTTCGGGGTTTGGAAAGCAAGATGGCCGATGATAAAGGATATCCCACCAAACTACAAGTGGCCGACCCAAGTCAAACTTGTTTGTGCAACAATGGCAATTCATAATTTCATCCGACGAAGTAAGCTCCGCGATATTGCATTTGACTCTTATGATAGATACACGGATTATATGCCTAATGAAGAGGAAGGATCTTCGTCTCAACAACCACACCCTGGGAATGATGTTGCATGTGATGACACCGAAATGGAAGTGAGGAGACACTCTATTTGTATGTCAATTTGCAGACGAAATTAGGAGCTGTATAAATATCTATGAAGAGCCCTTTTCCTTGCCTTAATAGTAATTTATTATATTTTTATTGCAATTAAATTTTTTGTTTTCTTGTCAACTCAAATATTTATTACAAGAAAAATAAATACAAAATTAAATACAAAAAAAAAAAAAAAAAAAAAATTTGAGGTAAATGAAATGTACCAAATTAGGTACTAATTAATCAATTTTCATTAATGAAATAATTTTTTCAATATTTAAACAGAAGAAAATGACAAAAATTACAAATTTTCTCTTCATAAGGGCAAAATTGTCAATTACACAGCAAAAAGCTATTTTACAGCTTATTTACCAAACACTACTCCACTGCTTAAATCTATAATCCCACAGCTACACCAAACAGATTAGCAGCTTATACTCACAGCTATAAGTTATAATCTGTTAAGCTATAATCTATAATCACTTTTCCACAGCTCTACCAAACAGGGCCAATATACCCTATAACTTATGCTCAAATAAATTTTATTAGAAACAAGACTCAAAATGATAAATTTTAACATAAGAACCAACATGAGATGACTTTTATGGAATTTTATAAAATAGTGATGCTAGAGACCTCTAATTTAGAGGCTCTAAATACAGCTTTAATGAGGTGAAAAAAAAAAAAAAAAAACAAACAAACAAACAAACACAGCACTGATAGTGGCAGTGGGTGAGACCCACTGCCACATCACTAGTGGCACTTCTAATTACAGGTCCCAAGCATTTTTGTTTTATAAAAATGTAGGAAGTGGACTAGTTTTTTTTTTTTTTTTTTGGAACACAGACCAAATTTTTAAAAAAATGTTCAGGCTACAAAAACACATAAATAGGGGCTACCGAAATTTTCACGTTCTCTAAACACCTCAAATATCACCCTATGAAAACAAGACTTACAGCCAAGAAGGTTTGATATTTTAAGAAATTAGAAAACAGCTCCAGCAATGTGTATTTTTGAAGAAAGTGCAAGTTAGGAGCTCTTTTTCATGCAAACCCTTGAACACTCACCCTATGACCATGCACACCAACATGATACATACCTAAAAATAAATGCTAGCAGATAGGATAGGACGAGGAGAAAGGATTGGAGAAGAGGAGAAGGTGTGTGTGACTCACTTGGAATGCTAGATTGCAAATTTCTTCTCTTTTTTTTTTCTTTTTTTTTTCCACTCTTCTTTTCTTCCCTTTTATTTTTAACTCTCAAACTCTTTTTCTCTCCTCCATATCCAGCCAAGAAGATGTAAAATGAAGGGGATGTCGTAGTTATTTATAGAGGATGGATTGAGGGTGAAATGGCAAAAGTGCCCTTCGCTGGAATGGAATTGAATTGGTTATGATTTAATTAAAAAGAAATAGAATGAAGGTGGATTAAAGGACTAAGCTTGGTTAATTAGACATCTAGTTTGCTTAGAATAATACATTAGAGACAAATGGACAAGAATCCCCTAATTTAGGGGTACAACCTTGACTTTTATTTTCTATTCTAATTTTCTTATTCTTTAATTATTAAAAGATGTCCATCGATCTTATCAAAGCCATCACTCTCCATGCCTTAGGTACAATATATATATATATATATGGAAGATATTTTGCAAAAGAAAACAATATAAAAGAATAAAAGTACATTGTATAATAATATGTTAGAAATTAGGGTCAAATTGCAACAGAATTAAAAGATAGGGACTAAATCTGAATTTATGGAATAAAAACAATTATTATTGATATATAATTAAAAGAATGTAGTTAGGAAAAATAATTCAAGTCCCGTTACCTTGATTCGCGAAGAAATGCGAGAAACCGGGCAAAAATGGAGTTACCCGAGAATTAGAATTTTTATGTGACTAAACTAATTTCCTAAGGTTTTGATATTCACAATTAGGATTTTAAAAGTGATAATCTAGTTTTCAGGATTGATTAGGGTTTGATGGGATTCGCTTGCGACGCGTTTTGATTCTAGGGTTTAACTTGCAATAAAGAAAAAATTTAGAGTTTAAATGCAATAAACCTAAGATTGGAGTTTCAAAGGAAATTACAAAAATTAGGTTTTCTACACATGCCCCTTGATAGGAAGGGTAAAATGGAGAAATGGCTTGCCAATCATTTTTAGTGGGACAATACATTATATCATTTGAAAAAAAAAAATAATAAAATAAAAAATGAGCGCATCCCAACCACCATTTTAAAAAAGAGTCCGGATCTTCTGCCATACTTTCCTGCCGTGGTTCCTGCCGTAGTAAAAAACGACGTCGTTTTTGACCAACTCTATCTCTCTCACTCTCACTCACAGCTATGGAGTCTAGGAAGGTCGTGGGTTTGGTCTAGTTTTGATGAAGACAAACCAGACAGCCTATTCGCAAACCAAACCCACAAATCCTCTGCTTCAAAACCATCTTCAGAGACAAATCATTCAAATTAAAAAAATCAATCCTTGAAAGATCATTCAAAAAATCAATTTTCAGAGACCAAAATAAGAAATTTTCTCTTTCATGTGACTTAGTTTTCCCCAAATCCAAACACACTGAACAGAAAATAAACATCAAAATCCCATTTTCTAGAGCAAAAATAATTAGATTTTCCCAAACACATAGAATTTTCAGTGATTAAACAAAAAAATTCTTGGAAAATTTAACTTTCCCATTAAAAAAAAAAACAGAGAGAGAGAGAGAGAGAGAGAGAGAATGGGACGCCATTGTTGAAGCTGTTCAACAACTCTTATGCCCATATATATATATATATTACAAATCATAGGCTAAAAAATATAATAAAAAATGTGAATGTATTATCAGATTTGGGTTTGTTCTCTACATCAAAATCAGATTAGGGATGATGAGATCTGGTTCTCAAACTCTACCAATGGCGACGAGCCTTCATCTCCGGCGTCTTCTCTTCTTCTTCTTCCTCCTTCTCCTCTATTCCTCCTCCTCTCTTTCTGTCGCCTCCCTTCTTTGTTAGGGTTTGGTTCTCAAATGTTTGAGAGATTAAAGAAAGGGGGAAGGAAAATGAAAATGAAAAAAAAAAAAAAAAGTTGCCAAAACGACCGCTGGAACAATTGCAGGAAACTACGGCAGATGATCCGGACTCTTCAAAAAAAGCAACAAAATAAGTAAATAAACAAAAAAAGCAATTATATAAGCAATCCCTAAATCACTCTTAAATATTTTGGGTAAATTATAAATACACAGATTTCTTTAAAATACAAATTATTTCTTATGGTTTAAAAAATTACAAATACCTCTCTATCAGAATTTTTTATTTAACAGAATTAATTGAAAAAATGAAATTTCTAACTGTTCACCTATACAATAATAAAATTATCTGAATTATTAATTGAAATAAAATATTAACATTATTAAAAATTGTTAATTAATTTGATAATTTATTAATAAAAAGACCTATTTATTATAAAATTAGAAATCTTAAGAGACATAATATAATTTTTAAAATTACAAAGAATAATTTATAATTTAAATAAACTTTAAAGGGGCTGTTTGTAATTTATCTTAAAATTTAATATCAAATCAAGGGTTTTTTTTATAGAGGGATAGGTGGATGGGACCCTATCACTCCTTATATAGCGTCGCCCCAGTCTTCTCTATCTTCTCTCTCTCTCCCTCAAGTTTGTTAAGGTTTCGTTTGGGAAACTAAAAGTTAGGTTTTTTTTGGTTATTTTAACTATAAAAAATAAAATAAATTTTTTAGTCTAATAAGATAAAATATCACATGCAACCTATAATCATTACATTCTTTCTCTCACAAAAAAAATCAAAAAAAACCAAAAGCCCTTTCTAAATCAGATTTTTTAGCCCCATACTAAAATAAAAATAAAAAAAAAAATCAAAAAGTTTAAAAACTAACCCACTTCTCAAACGAACCCTAAACTCGTCATCAAAATTAAAAACCCTTTTAACTAGTGCCATAACTAATGACAAACATAACATGAAAAAAAAAAAAAAAACACAATAATAATAATAATAATCTGTTAACTGTGTTAATGTTTAAGAGCATCCACAACAACACTAGCCAAAATAGTTATTAAAAATTCAACTTTTTGTTTTAATTAACTATTAATTTACATATTTAGATCTATACATTCACCTATAATGAAATTTACGTAGATTTTTTTTTTTTTTTTGTAAATTGTATTTCTCATTCTTTTGAATATTATTTCTTTCAAATACAACTATATTTTTTTAATGTTAATATTTTTTCAACAACCAAATCATAATGACTATTATTCCATTGGTCATATTTTTTCCATGAGCCTGCCGAATAAATAAATATTGGATATAATAATGATGTCACTGTTAGGAATTAATTCTTCCTAATTAGGATCGGTAAAACACGAAATAACAAACTAAAAAGATAAAATGAATCGAAAAAATCAAACACACAATAACACTAGGATTTACGTAGTTCAACCCAAAATAAAATTACGTTTATGACTGCTACGATTTTCATTATGATAAAAAAATATTACAAATCTGTTAGATATAAGAAACGTCCCATTTATCTATTTACAAATATAAAATTAGAACAATTTGAAAATAACATTACTTATAGGGTTTGAGAGGGGAGTTTGCGCCGAGTAAACTGACAGAGATAGTTAGGATTTGGGCCATCATTGGGTTGTGCAACCGAGCTGGTGTAACTATGTATGGTTTGGGCCAAGGTCCTGGATCATGCTGTTAGGCTGGCTCGAGATCTGGAAGTTGGACTGGGCTGGTAGTTAGGCTCGGGTTGTGAGCCAAGCTAGTCGTAGTCATGCTTTTGACTGGGCTGGACGCTCCTGTTGTGCGCTGAGGTCAGGCGTGGTTTACCTCGACAGACGGACGTGGCTTGAGTGAACCGTGTGGTGATCAAGATTGACATTGGGACATACCGGGTTATGCATACCCCAGTGGGAATTACCACATGGCCCAATCAAAAGTACAGAAAAGAGATTCTGCCATCCGTACGCATTAATACCGTTAGGCTATTTTATTGATGTTGTTTGGCAATATTTGTGCATACATGTGTATAGAGACAAGAGAGTAGTACGTCCACACATCTAAGGAAGGACGAACAGAGTCGTGCACGCATAAACTATATAAACCGTGCGGCGCCTCCATGCAAGAGGTTTGAAATTTTTGTTATCAGAGCTACCTGTCTTTTGTCCCCTTCCTCTCTTTCTTCCTCTCTAAGTGTGTTAATTTGACCATCGGAGAGATTTTCTGGCTACACACCCGTCGGGTAGCTCACCGTCGTTTTGTTCTCAGGTTAAGCGACATTACTCAGAGCAACGTAGAGTTCGGACCCAAGGAGTACAGAGAGCGATGGATATTTTCTCCCCATACAGGGTCCACGACAAAACCCAACAATGACATGGCAATATCATCCACTTAATTACATGATATTTTATTGGCATGTGATGTTATTGTTGCACAATGCACTCAATATCTCTTCTTCAAAAAAATAAAGGATAAATGTGTAAAAAGTTGCAATAACTAAATATAAAGGGAATAATAACGTTTTGATGGTCATTTTTTATCTTGTGATTAAAATATTATTTTATTTCATATGTCAATACTAGATTAATAACAAGTATGAACTATGAGACCCATTATAATATTAAAACACAGCAGTAAATAAATTGTGGCAAGAAAATATAATTAACTTAATTTTATTACATGAAGAATCTCAACTCATTGAATGATAAAATCATTGGGAATATTTAATTATAAAAAAGAAAAAAAAAAAAAAAAGAAGAAGAAGGTAACCTCAGCTTGCTATTTTGGTTGAAAATGGGATATGGTGATTCTGTTGGAGATGCTATAATATTTAGTGGTGTGAACTCCAAATTTCTTTTTTTAGAGTGTATGTAATTTTGATCTTATTTTTTTAAGTATTTACATATTGACTCCAGCGATTTTTATTTTATTTTTTTTTTAAATACTTATTTCTCAAAAAAATTATAGATTCAACCCACTGGGCCTAAAAAAAAATCCACTCTCAGTAGTTTTGACCTCTCCCTTAGGATTAAGAGCAACTCCAAAGGAAGAGGTATATTGGTACTGTTAGCTATTTTAGCTCATATCAGCCTAATATTTCACTCCAACGGGCTAGGTAAATGGCTTCCTATTATCCCTCGCGGCTTCTTCGCTGGCTTCAATTGGAGAGTGATTGATGCTCTCCAAACTCGTTTCTTCCGCGAAATCGATCTGCTTACGTCTCTCCCGCGAAATCCATATGCTTCTTCAGCGCGAAATCGATCTCCAAACACGTCTCTCCCACGAAATTGATCTACTCTTTCAGCGAAATCGATCTGCTCTTTCTGCGAAATCGATCTTCTCCTTCAACGTTGTCTGCAACTCCCTCCATCGACCTCTTCCTCAAGGTATGGATCCTTCTATCTCTCTGTCTTCCCCTTCTATGCAACCCATAAACCCTCTCTCTCTCTTTAGATATATATATATATGTATGTATAGCACAAACTTTCCTTGTTCCTCTGTAATCTGGGTCTCTCCCATTTTCTTGGTTTTACAATCCGTTGTGCTCGATTCATTGTCTCCATCAGAATACTTTGTTTTTCGTTGTCTTAATTCTCTGATAGTTTTGGCAGCAGTTCACTTCTATCATGATCATTCTTCTGTAATCTCTGTAGGTGCACCCAGTACATGTTGCTACTTGCTACCGTAATCTTGTGTATTGTTGATTTGTTTAGCCTTTTATTACATTCTTGGTTACACTAATTGGTTGTATTTGGGATTAAAATTTACCAATATATGGGAGGATTAGTTATATTGAAGCTGAACTGCGACTTAAGAGAACGATGGAGTATTGGTAGGAGACACAAATTAGTTTAGTTTTTGTGCAACTAGTATCGTTCTTGCAAACAATTTAAATGTTATTTTCACTTTATTATTTTAAATTCACTCACAGAAAGCTCTCAAATCTATTCAGTCATCACATTGAGATCTACATTTAAGCTAGTATTTTATCTAAATCTAAGCTATGCTCCTTCAATGGGTAGTGCAAAATTTATTAGTTTCAACTTTTGTCAAGTTCTACCGGAGGCAATCCTACACTTAAGCCTCTGCATATGTGTCATTGCACTTTTATTTTATTTGTGTCTCCACCTGGTCTAGTGGCAGCAGCTAAACAAGGGAGAGTAATTTTCCCTCTAACCATAAATCCCTTACCCCATGTCCCTTCCTTGCACATTTCTTTAATGGAGTAGGACGTATCATCAATTCATTACTTCCATGTGACTCAGACCAACTGTTATATGAGGACAATATCTCTGAAGCAGCCACACACTGAGCCCGGGTTTGTACTTCATTTGTACAGGTCAGGGTACTTGAGGAATTCTATGGGAGAGATGATGTTATTAAGTTATATAAATTGAATTTTTTCCTTCTCCATTTTTTGGATATATCAGTCTTGATAGTTATAGTGGCATAACATAAAGAATGTTATCTGGCTAAGAATTTAGTTCAATGAATGATTATAATCTGTGAAAACGTAAGCTAAGGTTGAATTCATTTATAAATTATGGGGGTAGAAGTTTTCTGCCTTGGTTTTCCTAATCGGTCAATACTGGATATGTAAATTGTAGGGAAAAGGCCCCAAACATGTTGGAGCGTTACATGTCACATGCCAGCTATTCAAGATTTATTTCAAGGTAGTATACTCTCTCTCTCTCTCTCATTTATTGCTATTTCATTTTTATTCCTAAATTTATCAAATGTTCGTGTTGGGATCTGTCTTATAAAAATAAGAGATTTTTGAACTTTTTGTTGTTGTTGTTGCTGCTGCTGCATAAATGATGCTATGTATGACCAATAATATCATGCCAAATATTGAGATACAAATAATTTGTACAGCTGGTTATGGTTGATCTCTGTGTGTGGTGTGAAACATCTAAACATCTAAGCTCTCTGTGTGTGGTGTGAACATGCCAGCTAACAACCCCCATGTGCCACGTAGATCACAGTGAGGGGAAATCAGATACTTTACAGTCTGAAGGCAGAAAACCAAGAGAAAAATTGAATTGTGCATTGCAGACGAATATATTCCAAGGAAATTAACAAAAGGTGAAATTACAAGATAAATTTCCAAATCAGATACTTTACAGTTTGAAGGCAGAAAACCAAGAGAAAAATTGAATTGTGCATTGCAGACGAATATGTTCCAAGGAAATTAACAAAAGGTGAAATTACAAGATAAATTTCCAAATCTTTTTGGAATTACAACTGACCAAGAAGCAAAATATAAAATTTGGGAATTTGTTGAATTGGAATGCAATTATAAATTTTCATGATTTAGGAGGGAAGAGTTGGTTGGTTGGTTGGTTTTTTTATAATTTTTTTTTAAACCTTTTCGTGTAAGGGGATCTAAATGATTATCACCGTATAAACTAGGGTTAGCAAAAACTCGGGGGAAAAAATCATGCGGTGTTGGCTAACTCTGGTAATGCTACTTTCCCATAACAAAGATGGAAATCATAAGCTTCCCCAAAAATGTTGTTCTTTGACATGAATGATCAACATGGCATTGACTAATTGCCCCGGGCAATGGGGAGTAAGTCTGTTAGGTGGACTAATTAACCTTTTTTATTTTCTCAGAATTCCTTAGCCTTGTCATTTCTTTGCTTATAAATCATATGTCACCATAGCCTTGCCTCCCATTTTTTCTTCCTTAATTAATTTCACCAGTTGCTTTTTTAAGTGCCTCATAAATTGGAATTCATTTTCTTGGGCTGACCCTATTAATTTGCATTGAAACCCCCATGAATGGGACAGAGGCTGTTGGATCCTGGATGCTGTTTGTTATTTTAAGTAGAGTTAATTTTGTCTAGCCTTAAGCATTTGAATGACTTAATTATACCTATTTGGATTAAAAGATGCAGTGTTAAGTTCTGTATTAGGATAGAATTCTTTAATAGTTATCTTATTCAGATTTAGCTTATATCTGCATCAGGTGCGTAGATGTTTGTGGGGTAGGAGAGTGTATCATTGATCTGGTCTGTCTTTGGGTTGGGTTTTGCTGCAGTGGGCTCCTGTTGGGAATAAGAGATTGTTTGTATTTATAAATCCATCATCACTCATATATTCATAAATATGTCTGTCTCTGTACGTATGTATTTATTTATATATATGCGCGTTTTTCTGATTTTGTTTTTAATGGAATCATTTGATCTTATTCAAGCTTAATTTGATTTTAAGGTTAGGTTTCTTTGTGTCTTGCTACAGTGAAAGAGGAAAGGGACATAGCAATATAGGCATTGAATCTGTATACAGAGATCAAAGAGATTGAAGAGGTGGTAGCACTGTATTCATCGTTTGGTGAGTAATTGAAGCTTAGTTTGCTGAAAAAACAACTGGGTTTCTTGCAACTTCTCATTTTTGTTCAACATTCCTAGTTGGGTTCTCTTAAATTGTGCCTTTGGTTAGTCTTGTGAGCTGGGTTTCTCAAGGAATCAACATCTAGCAAACTGTTTTGACCTTCTTGTTCATTCTTCCTGGTAGATGTCTCATACTGGTTTGATTTTGTTGAATTTTGAGAGCTGGACTGGCTAACAAACCCACTGGTATCACTGAGGTCTATATTTAATGGCTTTTTCTGTTGTGTCTGGGGTTTCTCTCAAAGGAGCCCTTGCATGGATCTAATTGTGTCTGGAAGTGGAATGGGCTGTTTCTGTTTGTGTGCCTTTTGGGTGTCATCATTGGTTCCATTTGGTTCTTTTCTGGTTTGAATGATGGGGCTTTGAGGAGGAGGGAGGAAAGAGTCACAGGTAAGAAAGAGTCTTCAAGCATGGTTTGGCTTTGGCTTCGTTGAAAATTTTATAAATGGTTCAATGGAATTATTTTTGGTTGGATATATCATGTGGTCTCTCTAGCTGGGGAAAAACATTCATCATTGAGGGATGGTTAATTTCCCATGCCCAATGTACACCATGTTGCTGGTTATCCAAATTTCTCATTATTTAGGTGCGTGTATGGCCTGCTGAAAATTTCTCATTTATTCTTCATTCATCATGTTTCAATAGCAATAATATGTAGGTTTCAAAATTTTGTGTTTCAAATTCATGCATTTTTATGTTTCATCCCAACAGCTGATTTTTTTTTTTCCACATATTTGATAGTAGGTAATTCAAACAAACAAACATAAGAGCAACTCCAAAGGAAGAGGTATATTGGTACTGTTAGCTATTTTAGCTCATATCAGCCTAATATTTCACTCCAACGGGCTAGGTAAATGGCTTCCTATTATCCCTCGCGGCTTCTTCGCTGGCTTCAATTGGAGAGTGATTGATGCTCTCCAAACTCGTTTCTTCCGCGAAATCGATCTGCTTACGTCTCTCCCGCGAAATCCATATGCTTCTTCAGCGCGAAATCGATCTCCAAACACGTCTCTCCCACGAAATTGATCTACTCTTTCAGCGAAATCGATCTGCTCTTTCTGCGAAATCGATCTTCTCCTTCAACGTTGTCTGCAACTCCCTCCATCGACCTCTTCCTCAAGGTATGGATCCTTCTATCTCTCTGTCTTCCCCTTCTATGCAACCCATAAACCCTCTCTCTCTCTTTAGATATATATATATATATGTATGTATAGCACAAACTTTCCTTGTTCCTCTGTAATCTGGGTCTCCCCCATTTTCTTGGTTTTACAATCCGTTGTGCTCGATTCATTGTCTCCATCAGAATACTTTGTTTTTCGTTGTCTTAATTCTCTGATAGTTTTGGCAGCAGTTCACTTCTATCATGATCATTCTTCTGTAATCTCTGTAGGTGCACCCAGTACATGTTGCTACTTGCTACCGTAATCTTGTGTATTGTTGATTTGTTTAGCCTTTTATTACATTCTTGGTTACACTAATTGGTTGTATTTGGGATTAAAATTTACCAATATATGGGAGGATTAGTTATATTGAAGCTGAACTGCGACTTAAGAGAACGATGGAGTATTGGTAGGAGACACAAATTAGTTTAGTTTTTGTGCAACTAGTATCGTTCTTGCAAACAATTTAAATGTTATTTTCACTTTATTATTTTAAATTCACTCACAGAAAGCTCTCAAATCTATTCAGTCATCACATTGAGATCTACATTTAAGCTAGTATTTTATCTAAATCTAAGCTATGCTCCTTCAATGGGTAGTGCAAAATTTATTAGTTTCAACTTTTGTCAAGTTCTACCGGAGGCAATCCTACACTTAAGCCTCTGCATATGTGTCATTGCACTTTTATTTTATTTGTGTCTCCACCTGGTCTAGTGGCAGCAGCTAAACAAGGGAGAGTAATTTTCCCTCTAACCATAAATCCCTTACCCCATGTCCCTTCCTTGCACATTTCTTTAATGGAGTAGGACGTATCATCAATTCATTACTTCCATGTGACTCAGACCAACTGTTATATGAGGACAATATCTCTGAAGCAGCCACACACTGAGCCCGGGTTTGTACTTCATTTGTACAGGTCAGGGTACTTGAGGAATTCTATGGGAGAGATGATGTTATTAAGTTATATAAATTGAATTTTTTCCTTCTCCATTTTTTGGATATATCAGTCTTGATAGTTATAGTGGCATAACATAAAGAATGTTATCTGGCTAAGAATTTAGTTCAATGAATGATTATAATCTGTGAAAACGTAAGCTAAGGTTGAATTCATTTATAAATTATGGGGGTAGAAGTTTTCTGCCTTGGTTTTCCTAATCGGTCAATACTGGATATGTAAATTGTAGGGAAAAGGCCCCAAACATGTTGGAGCGTTACATGTCACATGCCAGCTATTCAAGATTTATTTCAAGGTAGTATACTCTCTCTCTCTCTCTCATTTATTGCTATTTCATTTTTATTCCTAAATTTATCAAATGTTCGTGTTGGGATCTGTCTTATAAAAATAAGAGATTTTTGAACTTTTTGTTGTTGTTGTTGCTGCTGCTGCATAAATGATGCTATGTATGACCAATAATATCATGCCAAATATTGAGATACAAATAATTTGTACAGCTGGTTATGGTTGATCTCTGTGTGTGGTGTGAAACATCTAAACATCTAAGCTCTCTGTGTGTGGTGTGAACATGCCAGCTAACAACCCCCATGTGCCACGTAGATCACAGTGAGGGGAAATCAGATACTTTACAGTCTGAAGGCAGAAAACCAAGAGAAAAATTGAATTGTGCATTGCAGACGAATATATTCCAAGGAAATTAACAAAAGGTGAAATTACAAGATAAATTTCCAAATCAGATACTTTACAGTTTGAAGGCAGAAAACCAAGAGAAAAATTGAATTGTGCATTGCAGACGAATATGTTCCAAGGAAATTAACAAAAGGTGAAATTACAAGATAAATTTCCAAATCTTTTTGGAATTACAACTGACCAAGAAGCAAAATATAAAATTTGGGAATTTGTTGAATTGGAATGCAATTATAAATTTTCATGATTTAGGAGGGAAGAGTTGGTTGGTTGGTTGGTTTTTTTATAATTTTTTTTTAAACCTTTTCGTGTAAGGGGATCTAAATGATTATCACCGTATAAACTAGGGTTAGCAAAAACTCGGGGGAAAAAATCATGCGGTGTTGGCTAACTCTGGTAATGCTACTTTCCCATAACAAAGATGGAAATCATAAGCTTCCCCAAAAATGTTGTTCTTTGACATGAATGATCAACATGGCATTGACTAATTGCCCCGGGCAATGGGGAGTAAGTCTGTTAGGTGGACTAATTAACCTTTTTTATTTTCTCAGAATTCCTTAGCCTTGTCATTTCTTTGCTTATAAATCATATGTCACCATAGCCTTGCCTCCCATTTTTTCTTCCTTAATTAATTTCACCAGTTGCTTTTTTAAGTGCCTCATAAATTGGAATTCATTTTCTTGGGCTGACCCTATTAATTTGAATTGAAACCCCCATGAATGGGACAGAGGCTGTTGGATCCTGGATGCTGTTTGTTATTTTAAGTAGAGTTAATTTTGTCTAGCCTTAAGCATTTGAATGACTTAATTATACCTATTTGGATTAAAAGATGCAGTGTTAAGTTCTGTATTAGGATAGAATTCTTTAATAGTTATCTTATTCAGATTTAGCTTATATCTGCATCAGGTGCGTAGATGTTTGTGGGGTAGGAGAGTGTATCATTGATCTGGTCTGTCTTTGGGTTGGGTTTTGCTGCAGTGGGCTCCTGTTGGGAATAAGAGATTGTTTGTATTTATAAATCCATCATCACTCATATATTCATAAATATGTCTGTCTCTGTACGTATGTATTTATTTATATATATGCGCGTTTTTCTGATTTTGTTTTTAATGGAATCATTTGATCTTATTCAAGCTTAATTTGATTTTAAGGTTAGGTTTCTTTGTGTCTTGCTACAGTGAAAGAGGAAAGGGACATAGCAATATAGGCATTGAATCTGTATACAGAGATCAAAGAGATTGAAGAGGTGGTAGCACTGTATTCATCGTTTGGTGAGTAATTGAAGCTTAGTTTGCTGAAAAAACAACTGGGTTTCTTGCAACTTCTCATTTTTGTTCAACATTCCTAGTTGGGTTCTCTTAAATTGTGCCTTTGGTTAGTCTTGTGAGCTGGGTTTCTCAAGGAATCAACATCTAGCAAACTGTTTTGACCTTCTTGTTCATTCTTCCTGGTAGATGTCTCATACTGGTTTGATTTTGTTGAATTTTGAGAGCTGGACTGGCTAACAAACCCACTGGTATCACTGAGGTCTATATTTAATGGCTTTTTCTGTTGTGTCTGGGGTTTCTCTCAAAGGAGCCCTTGCATGGATCTAATTGTGTCTGGAAGTGGAATGGGCTGTTTCTGTTTGTGTGCCTTTTGGGTGTCATCATTGGTTCCATTTGGTTCTTTTCTGGTTTGAATGATGGGGCTTTGAGGAGGAGGGAGGAAAGAGTCACAGGTAAGAAAGAGTCTTCAAGCATGGTTTGGCTTTGGCTTCGTTGAAAATTTTATAAATGGTTCAATGGAATTATTTTTGGTTGGATATATCATGTGGTCTCTCTAGCTGGGGAAAAACATTCATCATTGAGGGATGGTTAATTTCCCATGCCCAATGTACACCATGTTGCTGGTTATCCAAATTTCTCATTATTTAGGTGCGTGTATGGCCTGCTGAAAATTTCGCATTTATTCTTCATTCATCATGTTTCAATAGCAATAATATGTAGGTTTCAAAATTTTGTGTTTCAAATTCATGCATTTTTATGTTTCATCCCAACAGCTGATTTTTTTTTTTCCACATATTTGATAGTAGGTAATTCAAACAAACAAACATAAGAATTAAATCCAGTCACATTATTTTTTATAATATTTTTAAAACTAATATTAAAAAATATTATTTTTAAAAATATTATCGCAAATGTTATATTGGCAATCATATTAGCGTTTGGTGCGTATGTGGCATTTTATGAAAAATATAGTAATATATATATATATAACATTTTTTATTTTAAAAATTGGTTTAGTTAGTTTGAATGACTAGTTAAAATAAAGAGTATGATTGGAACATACAATAGCTAAACTAATTAGGTAAAATAAAGAGTGTCCTTTTTTTGTACTTTAACTAGTGAAAAATAAAGAGTGTGGTTGGAGTTGCTCTAACCCTTTAAGAGAATTATGGTGGTCAGCTAGTCAAAGCCCTAGCTAGTTGCACTCTCAATAGTTTAGCATTCTGGAAACAAATCGAACGTTTGTTTATTCTTTCTTGGTCGCGATCCCCTAACATCGGCAACTATTGTGTTTGTTTGTTATCCCTTACATTACTTTCTCATTTGTTCTTTTTCTCTCCAATTTTCCATTCTAGTTGCAGAGACTTGTTCATTTGGATATTTTTTGTTTATTCACTATGGCGGTTGCGATTTTTGAGTAAATGAGTCCACTGGAGAAATTTTTTGGCCACGCCATTGCTAATACTAATTATATTTAGAGTTTATTTGAAAATTGATTTTTTTTAGTAGGTTTTTGTTTTTTTTCCCAAAAAAGACAGTTACGTTGACTTTTTGTATTAACTTTATGATTTTTTGTCCAATTTAGCTTGTTCCCAAACATGGCCTTAGGTCTCATTTGAGGATTGAGTTTTTTTAAAGACTTTTTAATTTTTTATGAAATATGTGTAAAAAATAAATAATTAATTTAACAATCTGTAATAATATTTTTATTTTTTGACTAAAATGTCTAGTTTACAAACATGATCTAAGCTCGTTGGAAATGCCTTTAACAAGCTAGTTTTAATATAATTTTTTGACTTTTTAATTTTTTAGTGACTATTTAGCTATTATTTGAAATTTCCAAACTTACTCTAGTATTGTTTAAAGTTGGAATTTCTACAAAAAAAATTTAAAAAAAAAAAAAAAAAAGAGAGGAAAAAAAAGAAAAAATTGAAAAGGGTAAAATTATTAGTAAAAAGTGTGTAGGATTCTACACGTTTTTGTTTGTAATATCCAAAAAAAAAAAATAAATAAATAAATATCACTGGCAGATTTCTAGAATTTAATAGGGCACAACTTCTTTTCCGTTCAAATCGAATTGGAGGATGTTGTTAGGTCTGTGGGCCTAATATGGAACCCACATTAATAATTCAAACTGTCAATGCGTAGGACTCGTTGAGTATTTTATCCCTGTAAAAAATTATGTTGATCGGATATCGATAACCACTTGATCAGATTATATTTGTGTCAACGGTAAGGATGATTTTTAAAATAAATTATTTATACAAATGTGATCTGATCAAGTGAATATTAATATCCGATCAATTCAATTTTTTACATGGATGAAATATTCAATAAGCTCTATACATTCTGATTCGAATCATCGATACAGACTCCGTAATCGGCCTACAGAAGCCCAACAACACCCTTCAATTGGATATTCCAACTGGATCTCTCCCAGTTAATAAATATAAAAGCAATAAATGCTTGTACTCTTGTAATTTTTACCTATAAATTAACACAACTCATGGATGCATTCGTACTACTTTCAGGCGTTACAGAGAAAACTCAAAAACATGAAGGAATAATGTTTTAGAGCACTAAGTTGGGAGCTCTAGAGTATCACTAATGATGTGGCACAGTGGCCCCCACCAAAGTGATGTGATGTTTTGGCTTGAGTTTGTTTGTTTTTTTTTTTTTTTTTTAGCTCATTAGAGCTATTAGTGGTCCAAAAATTAGTGGGATGAATCACTACTCAACATGAAGAATCTATCTATGTTGGTGGTGGTGGTGGTTCTATTTCTCTTCATTTCTACAGGTGATCCTCTTGTCATTCACTATTATCTTTATTATGTTATATATACATATATATGTATATATAGGGTTGGACCTTATTCTAATTTGCCCGTTCAGTCCGGTTCATTGTAGGCTTATTAAGAGCTTATTTTTGAAATCCGAATCGTTTTTCATGTTGCATTTATTAAACATATTATTCATACAAAAAATCAAATTACTCAGACATCTCGAGTTACTTGATTAAATTATATTTGTTTACAAAATAATTAGTACACAAATTGATTTTGAAATTAGCTTGATTATTTATTTTTAAAGAAATGGAATATGATCCAGTGACTATTGATAGTTGCTTAATCAGATTTTTTTTGCATGAATAATGGGTTTGTTTTATAAATTAATTTTATTAGTAATTTTTTAACATTTTACCAAAAAAAAAAAAAAAAAACATGTAAAAAAATAGAAAAAATAATTGACCCTTTTGTAATAACCTTTTGGCTAAAATTATGGATTGTTTTGGAAATTGCCTTTTTTTAATGATTTTTATTTTTTATTTTTTACAAAAAGACATAAAAAAAAAATTAAAAGAATAATTAACTTTTTTATAATAACTTTTTAATTAAAACTTTTTTATAATAACCTTTTGATTAAAATAATGAGTTGTCAAAACAAATTTATATGTTTCCATAGGCATGAATGACCAGTTAATCTATTCTTATGTGCCAAGTATCACTACAACCTAACAATAAAAGGTCCCTAAATTGAGAAACTCTATACCATATTCACCTTTGGTTACGATCTATATATATGTGACATACTATATTATTAATTATGATATATTGTGATACAACAATACTGCAGACCTCTAAAAAATACAATTTCATAATCTCCACTCACCTGTGATTGGTTGAGGAAAGAAAGAAAAAAAACAAAAAACAAAAATATATGATTGGTCAACATCGTTTTGAAGGTCATGAGAGTCCCAACTTTGGAGGTTTCAAGCATTTTTGTATTGTGTGATGTTAGTTATAACATTATTTTGATTATAATTCAAGAGTTGTTTAGTTATAACTTAATTTATTTATTTTTAATTAGGACTCTCGTAATATTGAGTTATGTCATTTGTGATAATCAAACTCACACCTCACAAATAAACATAAGTTACATTTTCCCCACTAAATTATTCTATTTCTTATTCTAGACATCCCTCCATTTTGAACATGTGAACATAAAATCAAATATAGATATACATATAAATTAGGATAAATTATACTAGTAACCCTTACATTTTATTTATTGTGCTATTAATTTACATATTTTCAACTAACTTAACTTTGACCCCTAGTTTTAAATTTCATGTCAATTTGGTCCAATTGATAAATCATTCAGGATTTTTAACAAAAATTAATTATTGAGTTGGTAGAAATCAATTTACTGAGTTGAGCAAATTTATAATTTTATTTTTTATAGTATAACATTTGCCACTTTTTTATTATTTATTTTCCGTCAATTAATAGAAGATAATTATATATATGATAAATATTTATATCATCAAATAAACTATCATAATATAGCTAGGAAGTCAATAACCACTACCAACTGCCTACAATCTCCATAATAGGAAGGGTAACAAACTCCTTTTCATAAGGTGTTACACGACAATAGACCAAATGCCCTGGGTACAACACATGCCACTTATTTGCTTATTTTTTATAAGAAAATGATAATAGTTGTAATTAATTGAGATAAAATTATAAATTTAAAACTAAAATTAAAATGATTAAAATTATAAAAATCAAAATAATACAAAGATGAGGACTGCCAATATAATTTGTTCCATTTATATTTTGTATTGATGAGTGTAGGGAGTGAATTGGGAACGGTGGAGGCATCATGCGAAGTGATACTTTATTCGACAATTAAATTTTGTGATGATAATGAGTGCAACGCAGCATGCAGACAGAAAAAGGGAGGTAGTGGTCGTTGCAAGTTAATCGACACCTGTCTTTGCGAGTACCCTTGTTAAAATCCTCTTTCACTTGTGAAAGAGTTCTATGCCCAAGCTTAAACATGGATATACATGGCTTAAAATAAACTGAAAATTCCCATAGCAAATAAACATACATTTATGTGCCATGTCTCTTTCTCCTCTTTCATTTTTCACTTTTGTATGGGTTGTGTTCTTCTCTTTGTATATGTCGGGTGCTTAGGAACTCGCAAAATAAGCAACTCGGCAGGTTTGTTTTTATTTTTTCGAAAACACTTTCCATAAAATTTTAATTTCCTACTTTTTGTATTTTTTTTTATTTTTTACTAAATTTTTTTAATATTTTATTTATTTTTAGACACACCTAACATAAATACACTTTAAAAATATAATTTTTGTGAAAAAAATCATCAAAAAATTCACTAAATATTAAAAATACAAAAAAATATAAAAATTTAGTATATTTTTCATATTTTTGTATATTTATTACTTTTTAAAAATATTTTTTCACAAATATTTACGTTTTAGATACATATAAGTAAGGTGTATTTAAAAAAGTAAAAAAATATTTAAAATTTTAAAAATATTTACTTGTATGGGGGTTCAAGGTTAAAGAAGTGATTAGAGAGACAAAACTATGTTAATGGTCCAACAATGGTGGGAGTGGCTAGAGAATGAGTAGTAGCAACTATCTGGGAGTTAAAGAGTGTATAGCTAGGTGAGGGTGAAGCAAGTGGCTTAAGAAGAAGACAATGGCAGTGCCAAAATGGACAACATCTCCTCCAAATCTCCAAAATTCCTCTTCTTGAACCTTGGGAAATGAGTCCTATTTATAGGCTTTTCCTTGGTGCTAAGAGGACACTAAGTGGCCAAATAGAGAGAAGACATGTGTCCTAGAGGATCACATGGAATATTCTGCCTTAAGCCACCAGGCTGAAGGTGCCACGTGTCCCTCTGCATGTACTATGTACTATCTGTTTGCCTCCGCAACTACCTCTTTGAGTCTCAGCAAGTGTAGTTGGGACGGGAGTGTTTGGCGCTGCAACTCCCTTTTGAGCATCAACAAGTGTAGTTACAGCAGACGTGTTTGCCTCTGCACTTGCCTTCTCAGCTTCAACCTTAGCAAGTGCACTTGCAGCGGTGAACCTTGCCGCTGCACTTGCTTTCTTAGTTCTATTTTGCCAGTACATGCATTCTCAGGACTCCATTAGTCTGCTATCGACTATGTTCGTGTTCACCTCAACAAAACCTCCACCCTTAGCCACCTAACCACAAACTCCCCAGCTTCCCAAGGCGAAGGCCACAGCCAAGCCTGCTATCAGCCATGCTGTGCCGTAGTACCAAGCCCAATGGGGCTTCCTTAGTCCTACTTGTGTGACTAAGGCAGGTCCATGACCTGGGTAATAGAAAAGGAGTTCCTTACGTTCAGGCTACCCTACTCCCATCTTCGCGAGATCGCCGTGGTAAACTGGTGTCTTCTGGGCCTGCTATAAGTTCCAACTAGTAAGTCTTGGGGCTTGCTATCAACACCAAATTAAATGAACTTTGGCGCCTCCTATTAGCCCTAGGCTGCCTTGGGGCCTACTATCAGCGCCAAGCATTAGCCTCTACTTGCAGAGGGAGGCCTCTCTCAAAGGCTGTTATCACCTTGGTAGGATATTCCTTTTACAACTTAGTTGTTGCGGTCGTAGTTGCTGCAGTAGTAGTTGTTGCGACAAGTTCAAACCGCAGAACCGAGAATATTAGAGATGGCGGCGCCGACATAATGCCTCTGCAACTTGGTTGCTGCAAGTGTTGCCTCTGCAACTTGGTTGCGTCGGCCTTCTTTTTCCCTCAGCAACTTCAGATGGCGGCGAAACCGAAGATATTAGGAATGGCGGCACTAAGGTAAAGTGCCTCAGCAACTTTACCGCTGCACATGTTCCCTCCGCAACTTCACCGCTATAGGTGTTGCCTCTGCAACTTGACTTGGGCATTTTTCTTCGTGGAGTCTATCTGGAGCCCTGGTGGATCGAACCTGCTTCAGCTCACTGTTGGCCCATTTCTCTTGGGCTTTGGCCCATACTTCTTTTTTCATTCCTGGTTGCCTCTTTGGGACGATCTCAATGCTTAAGCCTATACTTAGTTTGGGGTTTAATTTTTGACCCTTTACATTACTAAAAACAAAAAACAAAAAACTCAATTTTCAAAAAATTATATTTAGAAAATTAAAACCAAACACACTGAGAACAAAGGGTAGTCGATCCAAAATTTCGTTTGATAAAATTGTATAGTCATAAATTCAGGCATTAAAATATTTTGTCTATAAGAACATAAGGATTTAAAAGAACAGAGGGCATTCGGTCCAAAATTTGTTTTATAAAATTATATAATCATAAATTCAGGCGTTAAAATATTTTGTCCATAAGAACATACAGAATTAAAAAAACTAAAATACCCATGTGTAATAAACGCTTGTTTTTCCAAATCTTTCCTCTTTTTTTTTTTTTTTTTTTTTTTTTGAAAAATCTGTCTCTCCTCCTCTCACTCTCTATCTTCTTTCTTTGATTTGAACATGGGAGATGCGGGTACGCTGCCGTCGTCGCCACCACCACACTGGCGACTCTCCATCTACTTTTTCTCACTCTCTTCCTCACCGTTTCTCTCACAGGCGTCCAAACTGTCCCCCTATCTCTCACTCCTCTCCGTTGTCTCGCCCCCCCCACTCCGAACACCATTGTTCCCCGCCACCTCCTCCCTTCCTCGCGTCACCACAGTTCTCCGTCGCCTCCTCCCCAAGACCGACAACGTCGAGATCTCTGATGTTAAATCGGGGATTCCTACGACAACTAGCACCGAACGATTGAAACAGTTCAAATCTGATCATCTATAACAGTTCTGTGTTCCTCCTCTTCTCCATAATGGCACACACACCTTTCTCATTCTGTCTCTGTCCTTTCAGCATAAGAAGTATCCATTTTTGAGTTTTTTAAATTTATGTTGGTGTTGTTTGGTTACTAAGAAAGCCTCATCTGGTAGATCTAGATCTGAGATTATTTATTTATTTGTAGTTGTTGATATCAATGATTGTTGTTATTGATGAATAGATAGAACAAATAGATATGCTCTGAAATTTTTTTCTTTTTTCTCTTTATTATATTATGCTGTTGTTGTTTGTGGGTATTGATTTTTGACTACACAACCAAACAAGGAAACTCAACAGGAGAGCACCGACATAATAGATTAAGCACGAACAAGAAAGATAAGAATCCGGTGGTGGTTCATCCACCCGGGGGCACTCCAATGATCAAGTCAGTAATTATCTCTCAAAGATAGCCAACAGTGCTTAACTCACTAGACAGGGCCTAAGAAAAACGTACCTTAGACCCACGAGGGTAACTACCTTTATAGCCAGCACTAACCTGATCCCTGTAGAAGCCTAGCTTCAACGGACTTTGGCTCAATACTCCTCTTGGACTCCCAGCTAGATAGAGATAAACTCCCCAAGAGTTTTATCTTTATCCAAACTGAGGTCCTCTCCCATTCTAGGGCTCTTGTCCCTTATCCGCTCATTTCGGGTTTCGATATCTCCGCAGATAACATCGACCTAGCCGAGATCACCTCGGTATCATGACCAGGCCATGTGGCAGTTCGGCTGACACTTCGGCATAACCTTGGTCACGTGCTGTCATTCACAAAAATATGTCCCCACAATTGCCCCTTAGGTTCTATTACCTCGACATCCTGAGGTGATGGAACCTACATCGTTTGCCCACACAGTACGTCGGCTAAGACTTACTCTATTCTTCATGACCGAGATCATCACCGGTCGGCTTCACATGACCAAGACTCTGCAGTCCACTTTATCAATGACCAAGAACCAAAAACCAAGTTCTTCAAGTTCCTTAACCGAGATCGCTCCTCTAGCCGAGGTTTTTGTTTCATTAAATCAAGAACTCCAAGAGTTTTATCTGCACATGAGTTGTCATGCACAGTTTACTTAACCATTTTCTCCACGCGTCGCTCCCTCATTAGTTCGTACCTAACACACATTATCAGGCCCGTCGCTTCTACGCACGTCGCCTAATAGACACGTCGTCCAAGGTAGATCATTATGGTTTGCCGTCTTTTCACAATTTTAACAAAAACTTCTCCTCTCTCTCCGTCTCTTCACTTTTGAGTATTCAATTTGCAACCAATTTTCTCTCTTTAACGCTTCTCTTTCAAATTGCCATTGTTGTTCCTTCGAGCTCTTTGCAACCGTGCTTCATTTACCTCCTCTGGCGAACTTTTCATCATCTGTTCCTGGCCATTCGCGTCGTTTGACTCCGACAATTCCCATATCGGCGCTCATTTCATTTGGTAAGTCATAATTTCCTCCCTTTTTAGTTTTCCACTATTCCTTTGAGATGTTTTAAATCAGCTATACGTTTAAATGCTATTTGTCACCATTGCAAATCAGTTTTTGTCCTTGAATCTTTACTTGTGCCTTGAATTTCATTATTTGGGTGTCAAACATGCTTGCTTACGACTTTGTTCAATCTATCTCTAGGTCTGCACATATGAACTGTTCATATACTTGATACTTTAGCAATTTGTCACTGTTCTTAGCTTTTGCACATCTGCACACACTTACTCAGTGTTCTTGAATTTCTGTTTGCTTTGTTGAGCCAGAATCATGTTCTTTTATGTTTTTTCTTGCTTATTTCCATATCTTGCCTTTGTAACCCGTTTCTATAGTTTCTAGGATTGGGATTTGCCTAGAAACCAAACACTTAGGAGAAACTGAAATAAACTCCCCTTAGATCTGAGAAAACCTTAGCCCCAGTGCTAGTCTAAAGTTAAGCTAAGGTATTACTAAGCCGATATCATGGGGTTGTTCAGATGGAGGGTAGACACCCCAGAAAAACTTGAGTACTTTAGGAGAGAATTCTCCATCCCAGCTGATGTTCACTTGAGGTTAGCTGGGGAAGAGGTCTCCATCATGTCTAATGAAGACTTTATGTCCTTTCCCATTGTTGCATTCATCGAATGGGGACTTCGGTTTTCCCTTGATACTTTCTTTCAAGAAATCCTTTACTATTACAAACTTAACCCCATGCAACTTGCCATAAACTCCTATAGGGTCATAAATGACATAATTGAACTAGCACACCGAGAAAAAGCTAGTATTACTTTACCTGACATCCAATTCTGCTACACCATGTGTGGCCTTAAGTCTGAAAAAGACTACATATACTACCTAAAGCCCAGATCCACCACCTTCAAACTAATAGCTGACCTCCCAGACTCTAACAAGGGTGCTGGAGATGATTACTTCATCGTCGTGGGCAACTGGGAGTTTTCACCTGATGAAAACCTCCATCTTTGTCCTTTAAGCTGAACAGTTTTTAAAGGGGGTAATGGTAAGACTTAGTCATTCGTACTGAAATTCCATTTTAGTTAAGGCTTGCGGGTTTATTTATCTCTTCTAATGTTTGCTCTTTGTTTTTTACAATTCTTCCTCAGCCGGCAAAGGGATTTCGACAATCATTCATTCCTAATCGAGATCTGAAGAAGCTCTTAGATCTCCACATGCAGAAGCGCAAGGCCCATCTTCTATTGAACTACATACCAACATACAAGTCGGCCCTACCCGACGTTCCACGCCGAAGTAAGACCTCTCCTTCTGCCACAACTCCACTAACAACTTCGTCTCCAAGGCTAGATCAAGCCTCCACTTCCAACCCAGCTGAGCAACCATCTATTTCTATCCCTCAACTTATTCCTCCATCCTAGCGCTGACGCCGACGTCGAGCTCCAATCTCTGCCCCTGCAGGCAGAACTTGCAACCGCAAACGCCGATATTTTGAGGCATCGGCTTACGACCCAGCTAATCCCCTAACCGCCCTTCTAACAATACACTTCGGCACCAAAGTAACAGTTGCTTCCCCTGCCGACGAAATGGGCCGCAAACCGGTAGTTATTGAAGACCTTCTAGCCAACATCCCAGGGGTAGTGACTGTGCAGTCCTCCTCTTCTCCTTCTCAATCCAAGTCTAAGCCAAAGAGGATCAAGAAGGCTAAGGCCAAGGCTACAGTGACTCAGATTAATTCTGAGGACATTGTACCAATCTCCAAATTGGCCGAGGTTGAAAAGAGCACTCCTTCTGCCGACAAAAGGCTAGTCGAGGCCCCATCGTCCGATACTCCACTAGGCAAGAAGCTGAGGTCCGGTCATCCTGAAGGCAGTAGCTTTCCTCGCACCATGACCTGGGCGCCCGAGGTTATAGTGGACGACAGACCCCTAACAGCTGGTGACATCGTAATGAATCTTGAAGTCGGTGCAGCCCTGTCAATGGCTATTCTTTTACCGGAAGTTATGAATCGTATGGCTAAATTGCATGAATATGAAAACTTCACCCTTATGATGCAACACTCGGTCTTGGTAAGCCTCTTTACTTACTCTTTTTCAGTCATTCTACACTTAGTCAAATTTCATTAATGTGTTCTACTTCTTGCAAGCTATCTAGCACGCTTATTCATACGCAGTCAAGATTGAGATGACAAGGAAGGAGTTGGCAAAGAAGACTAAGGAAGATGCCAAACTCCTTTCCTCACTCAATCATGCCGAAGCCAACAATCGAGCTCTGCTAGATCAGGCCAAGGTTTCCAAACCTACTCAGGATTTGGCCGAGAAAAAAGAAAAAATGGCCGATGTTGAAGCCGAGGCCGCCAGAGCCAATCTTGAGGCTGCCAAGGCCAAGGCTGCTGATTTAGAGGCCAAGCTTCAAGAGGCCCTTGACTCAAAGGAGGCCGAGGTCAAGGCGGCCAATGAAAAGGCTTATGAAGAGGGGCAGGCCGACGTCCGTGACTATTACAAAGAACAAGTCAACCTGGCTTGCAACCAAGGCTATTACCTTGGTTGGATGGCGGCTGTAGACACCCCATTTTTGACCGCCCTTAAGACTTGGGCACTACTGATGTTTTACTCAGTGATGAAGGTGTGCAGGGCAAAGGTTCAGTTTCTTCGGCAAGGAGAGAGTCAAATCTCAACTTCATACCCCTTTTGGACCAAAACAATCTTGATCAAAAGATTTTAGACTTGAAACCCTCTCTTTCAAAATGTTTTGAAAATAAAGTTCTACGATGTTCCGACGCTCGCATTTTGTTAAATATCGCGCTTTTCGGTAAACCGAGCAAGGGCAAAGTGGAAATGAATGAAAGAGAGATGAAATCTCTGAAAAATATTTCAAAACACCTTGTTTAGGGGTTTGGAGTTGAAGAAAAGAAGAGAAGAGGGAAGAAACCCAGTTCGGGGAGAAATGGACTTGAATCGCTAAGAGAGGAACGAGCGGTCCTCGCTGAATCAGGCCTATTCATTTGCATACTTGGATTTCAGCTATGAGGCCACCACCATTGGAAAGCTTACTTCCGGGGCTTCATTTTACACTCAAGAATCTCCTAAAGCCAAGTTCGGACGGGGGAGATATAGTTAGTTGAAGTAGGGCATCAATCCGGTTGGACCGAATCTGCGCGGCTTCACCAAAACAGGCATAACTTTTTGCACAGTTGGAATTTTAATGCAAGGCCGGCGCCATTGGAAAGATAACTTCTGAGGCTTCATCATAGGGGATGGCTGACCACCTTGGACCTTTTGACCTGGTCGGCCGACCACTTGAATTGGTCGGCCAGCTCTCTGCAGCTTTGTCTCTGTGAGTTGGTTCCAGCTGTGCCAGCTGGAGGGCACAGACTGGATCCTCCATACACGTGTATGGAGGATCTTTGGTCTTGTTTCTTGGCTTCTTGGAGAAGCTTTGGTCTCCTTGGTCTATAAAGGAAGCCTTCCCTCTCCATTGCAAGGGTTCAGAATTTTGTGGAAGGCTCCAAGCTTGTATCTCTCTATATCTCTACATCCAAGCTCCAAAAGTCCCTTGTTCTTGGCCTATTGCATACCACCTCCTAGTACAACCCCTCCACCATCACTCTAAGCATCTTGGAGGCCATTTTCAGAGGCTAAGGGACTGGTTTTTGGGTCCAGAGGTTGCTGGTTCTTGCTGTGCCACAAGGGTAACCATTTTTTCCCTTTTTGAGCATATTTTGATCCTTATTTTAGCCATACTTGCAAGCATGTTTGAGCTTTGGTGTAAACTGAAAAAAGTCTTATTTTGAGCTTCTTAACAAGTTTGTTTAAGGTCATTTTTCTGTTGGGGGTCATCTACCCCCTTGCACGCTTGTTTTCACCTTGTTTTGAGCCATGCATCTAGGCCTTTGAAGTGAGCTTTGTTTGGCCTTCTAGCCACTGAAATACAGTGGATTTTTAGTGGCTAGCATACTGTTTTGAGCCCCAAAATTAGAGAGGGGTGACCCTCTCACCCCTTGTCTTGTTTACTAGCATTGTTGGCCTAACAAAGGGGCCTATATTTACACACTTCTTGAGCATGTTTCAGGCCATTTTTGGTGGGTTTTAGGACCTGCATGACCTCTGTCTAGAGGTGGTTTTGCCATATTAGGTGTCCCTCTTGCATGTGTAGAATAACCCCCTTCATAGCATATCAAAGAAGCCTTTATTTGCATGCTTCCAAGCCTATTTTCAGGCCCTTTTTAGTGAGTTTTAGGACCTGCATAAGCTCTGTCCAGAGCTGTTTTTGTCATATTGGGTGTCCATCTTGCATGTGTAGAGTAATCCCATTCATAGCCTATCAAAGGAGCCTATCATTCTTACATGCATAGATCATATTTCAGTGGTTTTTTGGGCTTTATTTTTCATGCCATACCTCTGAGTTTTGCTGGTTTAGTGACCCCTTGAATGCCTCATATGCTTGTAGTATAAACCCTCTTTACTAGCTTATATTGCATGTTATTTTGGTCCTTGATTCTAGTACTTTTTGGCCATACCTTAAACTGATTTTGTGCATGTTTTGGACCGCCTTAGCTCTGTTTTTATGCCTCATGGTCGAATAATGCTTGCTGTGCATGGTTGTAGTTCAATGCCCTTGTCTAGCTTTGAGTTTTGAAGCCTATTGCATGCTTATGTTGAGGTGTTTCCATGTTTTGGGGCCATTGTGCATCATATTTTAGAGCTTATATGTATGTCATATTCCCATGTTTTCCACTCTTTAAATGCGTTTGAGAGTTGTGCTTGTTTGCCCCATTTTCGGACCATTGCATGAGCTTCATTTCTATGCCTTTTGAGCCACTATTTTAGTCCATATTTGCTACTATTTTGGTCTGCATAGGGACTGTTTGGGGGTGGTTTGGTCATTTGCGCATTGCTTTGTGTACCTCTAGTGAAACGCACTTCACTAGTTTCGGTATTCGGGCCATCCAGCATGCATTGTGTGACATATTTGCATGATTCGGGACCATTGTGTATTATGTTTCAGAGCTGGAAAATGTGTGTTTGTATGCCATGTTTCATCCCTTGCCATGCTTTGGTAGAGTGGCATTTGATGCCTTAGGTTCGGTCCCTTGCATTGGGCATGTTTGCATGAGTGTTCCTACCTTTCATTCTATCATGTATGGCCACTGATTTGAGTGTGGCTGAGGTCCACTCATATTGGTTTAAGTCCACCTTGCATTGTGTATGCCATTTGGTTCATGTTGTTGCATGTTTGACCATCGCATTGTGTATGCTTTGATTATGCCTTTGTGTATGTCCATCTTCGTATGTGTGCATTGTGTATGTCATATAGCTCATGTGCATTGTGTATGCCATTTTAGTCCATAGCATTGCGTATGCTAGGTTGCATGTGTGCATATCATCCCTCGCATGCCAGCATGATTAGGTTGCATTGCATTTAGGGTTGCATGTTAGTTGCATTGTGTATGCCATCTCATTGCATTGTGTTTGGAGTAGGGTTAGTCCAAACACGGGAAATGAGGGGCGTTTCGTACTCAAAGTGACGAAACGTGTCTCAATTTCCGGTCGCCGACACTCCGGATTACCCATGATGAAGTTTAGGCCTTGTTGTGTTTATATGTGCATTCATTTCACATTGAGTCGTGCAATTCGACTCCTCGGCCATCATGCATCAAGATGTATGATGGGTGGCACAAGGATCGAGGACTACACTCCATAGAGCTCATGCAATGACGGGGAGAGTGGTTGTGCACACATATGTTGAAAATACTTTGCCATGCCCCTTTCTTGCTCTCTGTTGCAGCAAACCGGGAACCAGCAACAAAAACTGGTCAGCAGCCTTCTAGAGCTTTGTACAATATTCCGGGATCAATTGCAAACAGAGGCAAATCGGGGCATCGCAAGGAATTTGCCGACAAGGTGACTCGAGCATGCATGCATTTTTTATCATTCGGAACAGAGCTGAGGCAGTCCATAGATCTGCATAATAGTTTATTTCGTTTCTTAGTTAATTTGTTAATTAATTAGGGTTTTGTAATATTTAATTAGCTAGAATAGTTAATTATTTATTCGGTCTGTATTATTTATTCTGACCCTCCGAGGAGGGCAATTTTGTAGTAAGTGTGCGTGCGTGTGATGTATGTCTTCCAACCTCACGTCTTTCTCCCTTTTATTTACCAGCTTATGATGGTTAGTTTAGGGCATGTTTCAATTAGCATCTATATGTTCGCATGTTTGCATTCATTCATCCGTATTGCACGCACCGGACTCGGCGCATTATACTAACTGCATTGTATTTCAATTCCAAGTTGAATACATGTTTCCTGTTGCATTTCATATGTCATGTTTAGAATAGCCGAGTCTATCTTAGTTGCATTTTGCATGTGTTGCATTAGCCATCTTAACATGAACTAGGATCATGAATTGATTACTAACTAGTTTCTGTTTTAGCTTGGAGTACTCGGTAAGTATTTATGCTTTAGTATCCTTGCATGCGTGTGAGTGACTGCCATGATAGCATGCTTACCATGAGACTAACTGCTTATTTGATATAACTGCCTGAATGCCTGTGGGTGGAGGTTGGATTATCTGAATTGGAACAATTCATTGATTGCGAGTTTTAAGCCCACTTGAGAGTGGCAAATCACCATATTTTCTAAGCCCACTTAAGGGTGACAAAATCCACATTTTAGTCTACTTGCGAGTAGCAAACCGCTTTAAAAAACAAACATGAGATGTTTTGTTCCAACTTAGGTGATCCAGTCTATACTTGTATGCTGTGTGCATCACATGGTAATCCTAGGCTAATAAACCGGATTAAGAGCACATGTGTTTTCAAAAACTCGATATCATGTTTAGTAGTGGCCGATCTTTGATTGAGCGAACGGGGGTGCTCATAGCTGACCTTCCCCAATCGTACCCAAGTTCCCGAGCCGAGGCAACTTTGGTGATGACGGACAAGTGGCCTTAGGCACGAGTCAGGGTTTCCTAAATTCCCCCAAAACAAAATATTTAGGTGGCGACTCTGTATTTGGCAAAGCAGTCCATGTTTGGCACTTCTTTCTAAAAATCTGTTTTTCAAAACGATTTGCCGGATTTTGACTCTTTGGTGATTTATCGGTCTCGCATTGCACTTTGCGGGATTAGATTCAGAACCGTGACATTTGAGTCCAAACTGTAGTAAGCGCCAATGAACAAAACGAGATTCCCTTCCGGGACGTTCGGGGACGTCTACACCGCCAATTAACAAGTTATATGTCCCAATGGACTCCGACCTCCGAGACATCAATCAACTTCAAGTGCCCTTCCCTCCAGAGCCCAAGGAATTTGGTGAAGAAATCCATGATGATGATGCCGAGGACGGTGACATCGATGAAGAGGAGGAGGAGGCTACCACTGATGCCAAGTCCCCCTACCCTAAATGAGAAAGTCCTTGACTTGACTCAAGATGAGGAGGATGACTTGGCTTCTAAGGGCGCCTCTCCTAGACTAACCACTTTGGAGGTACAATGTGTTGAGAAGAGTTTGGATAAGACTCTACAAGAAATAGATGTCGAGATAGAGGCGGAGAAGAATGCAACACTGCCAACCGAGGCCGATGCCCATGCCACCAGTACTTAGAATTTTCTTCTTTCAGTCGTAACTCTGTTTTTTCTGAACAATGTTCAGCTTTATATTTGGCCGATGTGCCCCTTTTGTAATTGAACAAGTAATCTTTTTTTTGAATGCCAATCTTTTTTCTTCCAAGTGTTTGAATATCTGCCTTCTTCTTTCTCTCTATGCATGTTTACTCCTTTCATACTTAGAATATTTTTGTATGTCTTAACTTTATAGTAACTTCGGAATGTAATATCTCGGATATAAACCTTGAATGTTTTCCTCAGCCAACCATTGGCATACCTCGGCTAACACTTTAAAAATACCAAAATATTTTTTACAAGTGTTATTCAGCATTGCTTTTTTACTTTCATATGCTATTTTCTTTTAAGACTTCACCCTTTCCAAGCTTGGACAACCTGGTTGGTTACATCGGGTAATATACACCTCGGATACTTTTTGCAATATTACCCCGGCTAACTTCAACCTATAAATTTTCTTGAAATTTCAACAAGTGTTAAGCCAATTCTACCTTTTAAATTTTTCTATAAAATTTCAACAAGTCCTAAGCACTTTAAACTTTTAAGTTTTACTCATCATTCTCTAGCTCTCTGCCCCCTAATGTGAACCTAAGTTTCACTTAAGTTCACATTAAGCATGTGTCTATGGTCTTTCGCCGAAGTTAGATTCAAACAAAGACTAGCCGAGGTTATGAACCTTGGTTTCTCTGTTAATCTAACTGAAATGCACTTAGTTCCAATCTGAGTTTGATTCTGCCGACATGGCAAGTTTAGGTTAATCCAACTTAGTTCAACTCCATTATATGCAAGCATAATTCAACTCTGCCATATAATGAGTCTAAGTTATTCGCCATGTTTCACTTAGAAGCATCGCCAACTTAGTTCAACTCTGTTATATGCAAGTATAATTTAACTCTGCCATATAATAAGTCTAAGTTATTCATCATGTTTCACTTAAAAACATCGCCATGGGACTGATCAGTCCTTTCACACAAATTTCAAATTCATCAAACTAAAATTTTATTACTATCTCGGCTAATAGAACTATGACATAAACTTCGAAAAACAAAAAATCTAATGATAGAAAAACTTCAAGTTGCAAGTGTTCCAGGGTCTTGGCAACTCTTTGCCATTACTGTCCTTAAGCCGATATGCTCCATTGTTGACAATCGAGATGATTCTATAAGGTCCCTTCCAATTTGGGCCTAGCTTGCCCTCCCTAGGATCCTTCTTGTTGCCGACCACTTTCCTCAGCACAAGGTTCCCAACTTTGAACTCTCTTGGGTTGACCTTCTTGTTGTAAACCCTAGTAAGTTGTTGCCGGTATGCCCCTAGCCGAATTGCTGCTATCTCTCTTTTCTCTTCTAGTAGATCTAGATCTCGGGCTAGAAATGCCTCATTAGTACCATTTTCCACTCCCTGGGTTCTGATCCCTGGAATGCCGACTTCTAGTGGGATAACTGCTTCAGTGCCATAAGCCATGGCAAATGGAGTGTCACGACCCCATTCCGCCCCTAGTAGAATGGTGCCATGATGGCCAGTAATCCGAGATTTACCAAAGGCCACTTACAAGAATTCACACGTGAGTCAGAGTATACATATGGGGCTTACAAATACGGAAGCAATAAATTGAAAGCTAAGTAGTCCATAAGAGCAGTGCATAAGTTAAATGAAATGTCATACATCATTGCATAGCTTTAATACAACAAATGAAGTACAAAAATACATCTTGACCAAAAGGCTTCTCAGCCATCAAATACAAAATACAATGAAGAATAACTAAGAAGCATGATCTTCAAGATGTTGCAAAACATAATCCAAAACACGTCGGCAAAACATATCGGCAAAAGACATCTTGGCGTCGCCGCCGTCTTGCTCATCACCTACATATATATATATAGAGAGGGTGAGCTTGGATACTCAGTGAATGGTATAAATAATAAAGGGGTTTACATGAATGACATCCGAGATCTTTTAACAAAGCAATACAAGGAATAAATCAAGTTCATCTATCAAGTCCTTCAAAGCTTCAAGGGATGCTTACTAACATCCATATAATACAAGAGATGACATTCCGGACAAACAAACCCACGCGGTAAAACCGTCAGTGGCAAGGCAAGACAAGACAAGTGAGATCTCAAAACAATGGTGTCGTTGCATTATAGTCCCCGGACACTAAGGACTTGTGCTACAAATGCTTATAGTCCCCTAGCACATACGGACTTCCAAACTTTGTGCTACAAATGCTTATAGTCCCCTAGCACATACGGACTTCCAAACTTTGTGCTACAAATGCTTATAGTCCCCTAGCACATACGGACTTCCCGAGAATGTCATCAAAACAAGATACAATATTTGATACGCAAAATAGGGATAATCATTCATGCTTGTAAGTAATTTCCGAACAAAGCAAAACAAGGTTTTATCAAAGCTTCATAACATATCTTTATTAAAATACCACTCACATAGCTCGTCGAACGTCGGGGTCAGGGCGAGTCCAAGTCCTACAAACACATGGCAAGTCTATTGAATACACTTTTAAACAATCTTCACATGCATACAAAATGACCTCGGCATTCGCCAAAACTAAATCAAATCAAAACAAACACTGTTCCTCATCTCGGGGAAACATGCTGGGCACCAACTAGGTCTTGGCCGAGGTTCCACACCTCCTTGCCGAGGTGAGGTCCCGTTGGCCACACTCAAGGAAAAATGAAGTCGGGAAAAATCTAGGTTTCCCTCTGCTCAAGAACATAAAGAACATGAACATGAAGAGCATGGAGGAAATGAATGCAAAGATCATAACTTATTATTATAAAATCTGAGATTTCATGCTATGAGTTTGAAAACATGGACCTGGGTACCCATACTTGAGGATCTTACGAAAATAAACACAAAAACATGTAACTTGTTGCAAACTTTCGGATCAAACGAGGTTTTTCTTCAAGAACTCATGAACACTAACTTTCTCTTTCTAAAACCAACTTTAAATCAATGCATGGCATGCAAAACAGATTCGATCGTGCAATGTAGCTAGATGATCAATAAGAACAACAAGAATAGATCAAGATTCTAACCTCAAATCAAGAATCTAACGGTTTGAACTCTAAGAATCAAGCTTGCAATCCACTTTCTCACTCTAAAACTCCTCCTTCTTCTCCTAGAGCTTCTCTCTCCTCAAGAACAAAGATATGATACAAAATGATACATCTCTCTCTCTGCCGGCTGACTTAACACTCAGCTCGGACACGTGGCAATGGCTGGTTGGTTCAACTCCAAAAAGGTGACTGATTGAAAAGACAAGACTATGGCAAAGTGTGTTCAACAAGCTAGGCGGCAAGGGAACTCCGGCGAGTAACGACATCGGCTAATAACAAGACTTCGGCAAGCAAGGGAACAATGACCTCGGCCAGAAAGGACAACACTTGGCCTAGCTGTGCCACACCTCGGCCTAGATGTGCCACACCTCGGTCTAGGTCGTACCAGTCTAGGGCAAGATCACTTGGGTTCAAGGGTAACATCTCGGCCCAGATAGTACACATCTCGGCCTTGGTGACGAACACCTCGGCCTAGATAATGATATATCGGCCAATATATCAGGGTGCGGGTGAAGGCCAACCAGAGAAATCCCAAGATGGTCCTAAGTGTAAGAGTATCAAAGGGGCGACCTAGGCTCCAAATGACCTCGGCTGAAACACACACACACACCAAGGAACATAGCATTCAAGTAACACCTATGCAAGACAAGTAAAGATTTGAAATGCAAGCTTAACAGAGCAAAATCATATAAAATGCATACGAGTACGGTTAGGGCAGTGGGAGGGTCATTACATGGAGACTCCCCAGTTGATCTCCTCAGCATAGTCTGATATGCCTAGAGTATATTGGGCAACTCTTCCACCCATTTTCCCTTTGCTTCTTCCAACCTCTTTTTGATCCCATCCAAGATAGTCTTATTGAATGCTTCTGCTTGACCATTACTCTGAGGGAAACTTAGAGTAGAGTAGTAATTCTTGATTTTGTACTTTGCACAGAAGCTTTTAATTAGCTTACTATCAAACTGTGTACCATTGTCTGCTATTATTGCCCTTGGAATCCCAAACCTGGTGATAATGTTCTTTCATCTGAAGTTCATCACATCGATATCTCGAATTTTCGCAAGGGGTTCAGCTTCTACCCACTTTGTGAAATAATCAGTTGCTACCAGCAGAAACTTTCTATGTCCAGTTGCCTGGGGTAGTTGTCCAACAAGATCCATGCCCTACTGGGCAAATGACCAAGGGCTGGACATTGGGTTCAAATTTGCTACTGGTTGATGTATCAACGGTGCGAACCTTTGACACTTCTTACGTTTTCTGAAGTAGGCTTCAATATTCTTCTGCATGTAGGGCCACCAGCACCTTTGAGTAACGGCCCTATGAGCAAGTGATCTGCCCCCAGCATGGCTGCCACATATCTCTTCATGTATTTCATATAAGAAGTTTTCAACTTGGGAGGGGTGCGTACGCCTTAAAAGGGGGCCAGTAAAAGACCTTCTGTAGAGATGTTCTTCTGCTGTTAGGCTAAACCTTGCCGACTTCAGTCTGGTCTTGTGCGCCTCTCTGCGATCATCTGGCAACTTTCCATCTCTAAGAAACATTACTATTTCGTCCATTTAACTTGGGCCCATCTCCACACACATTGCTTCGTACTCTGTGATTAGTGGTTCCATACTTGGGCCTGACAAATAATCAATCATTATCGTTCTTGCTTCCCTTAATTTCATTGCACTAACCAGGTTAGCCAAGGCATCGGCATGGTTGTTATCATCTCGACTAACATGCTATAGTCGGCAATCCTGAAACAAGGCTAACAGTCTAATAACCACTTTGACATAGGCTATCATTCTTTCATCTTGGGTTGCATACTCGCTTATTGCCTGGTTCACAATAAGTTAGGAGTCACAGAAGACTACCACCTCGTCGGCTTCCATTGCTGCTGCTAACTTCAACCTTGCAATCAGTGCTTCATATTCTGCTTCATTGTTTGAGGCTTTGAACCTCAAACGGATACACTGTTCCAATATTCACCCATCTGGTGATACTACACCACTCATGCCCCTACTCCTTGTCGGTTTGAACTTCCATCAACAAATAGGCAGAAGGAATCCCCGATGTAAATATCGTAGAGCTTGGGTTTTTCTTCTTTCTTCTGCTCTGTTGTGGGGTTTTTCATTCCCAATTGGGAATCTTCTTGTTCCCCTAGACATCCTAAGCCGTTGCTCGCTAGAGCTCGATGTGGGATGGCACCAAGTGTGAACTCAGCCACGAAGTCGGCCAGAACCTGGCCTTTGATTGCCAATCTGGGTTTGAACTCTAAATCGTATTGGCCCAATACCACTACCTATCTGGCTACCTTGCTTATCAGATCTCCTTGTTGTAGTAGGGACTTCAAGGGGTGTTAAGTCAATACCACAATCTTGTGGGCTTGGATATAATGGTTCAACTTCCTGGAAGCCATCATTAAGGCCAATGTCAATTTCTCCAGGGGTAAATACCTGGTCTCTGCACCTGCTAGAGTTTTACTCACATAGTATACTGGCCATTGTTCTCCCTTTTCTTCTCTAATTACCACTGCATTCATTGCATGCTCCAAAACCGCCAAGTATAAGAATAGTTCCTCTTCAGGTACTGGATTTGAGAGAACTGGAGTTGTGGTCAGGTATCTTTTCAAGTTGGTCAAGGCAACTTTGCATTCTTCTGTCCACAAGAAATCTGTGGCCTTTTTCAACAGATTGAAAAATGGTTTACACTTATCTGAACTTCTGCTTATAAATCTGTTCAGGGTTGCGACCCTTTCTATCAACATCTGTACTTATTTTGCCGACGTTGAGCTTTTCAAATCAAGGATAGCCTTGATTTGATCTGGGCTTGCCTTAATGCCCCTTCGGGTGGCCAAGTATCCCAGGAACTTGCCAGACCCGACTCCAAATGCGTATTTCGAAGCATTGAGTCGAAGCCGATATGTCCTCAGGATGTCGAAAACTACCTTTAAGTCGGCCTGGTGATTCTCAGGCTCTTTGGTCTTCGCGACCATGTCATCAATGTATACTTCCACTGTTTTGCCAATTAGATGTCTGAACATCTTAGTCACCAACCTCTAGTTGGTTGCTTTTTCATTTTTTAACCCAAAAGGCATCAGCAATACAGCCTTTTTGGGGTGATAAATGTAGTTTTCTCTTCATCGGGGGGATACATTGCTATTTGGTGGCATCCTCTGTAAGCATCCAGGAAGCTCATCCACCAATTGGTCAATTTTAGGGAGTGGAAAACTGTCCTTTGGGGCATGCTGTATTCAGGTTGGTGAAATCAACACAAGACCTCCACTTACCGTTCTTCTTTTTCACTACCACAGTGTTGGACATCCAAGTCGGGTAGTTTACTTCACGAATGGCCTTGGCTTCCAACAGTTTGTCCACTTCCTCCTCAACTACCTCAACATGCATTAACGTCGGCCTCCTCGCTTGCTGGATGACAGGTTTAGCCGACCTGTCTACATTGAGCATATGGCATGTAACCTCGGGATTAATGCTAGGTATCTCGTAGGGCGTCTAGGAAAATACCTCTATGTTTGCTCACAAGAATGCTTCCAACTCTCTTTCTTCCTCCTTAGCTAATCCTGAACCAAGGAGGAAGAACTGCTCTTCATCATCTTGTTGGACCAAAACCTTCTTTAAGGCTTCCTCACTTTTGTCGGCTGGCTCTTTGCCAATGTCATCCAGGACCTCCATGTTCTCGTCCTCGATTTCTACTGTCTCTGCCTCTCGCACGTTGCAGGTGGATTTCATTGCTACCATGGAGTAATTCTTTGCCTGCACCTGATCCCCTCTGACCTCCTCAATTCCGTGTTCTGTTGGGAACTGCGATAATTGGTGCAGTGTTAAGGGAACAACCCTCGTTACGTGCAACCATGGCCTCCACAAGATAACATTGTAAAGGGAGGGGGTATCAATTACTGTGAACTCTATACTTACCTTCTTGGTGCCGGTCTGCACCTCCAAATTTATTGTTCCCAGGGGACATGTCGGCGTTCCATTGAACCCAATCATTGGACTGTTGGACTATTCCAGATCATCTCAGTGAAGGCCAAGCTCCTTGTAACATTTGACATACATGATGTCACAAGAGCTGCCTTGGTCAATCAGAATGTGTTTTACCTGGCATTCTCCAATCTTGAGGGTTACTACTAGTGCATCGTTGTGCGGATGCTGTACCATGCCTAGGTCGGCTTCAGTAAAGGACACCATTGGTCCCTGGTACTCGTTTGCCCTAGCCTCTTTTGCTGGACTTGATATACATGTTGCAAGTGCTTCACTCTCTGAGTTTCCCCACGTACCTCGTTCTCATTGACCCTCGAATGAATCACATTAATCAGTCGAGGTCCATCTACTTGCGGTTGTGGTGCTGCCGGTGCCTGGGGCAGCCTTGCCTATTCTTCTCTCGTTCGGGCCTCATCTACTAAGTCCCTTAAGTGACCTTGTCTAACCAGATCTTCCAAATGCGCTTTCAGGGCTCTACAACCCTGCATCAGGTGTCCATCTTTATTGTGGTAGGCACAGTGCTTCCCCAGATTTCTCCTCATAAATTCGCCAGGGATCCTCTCCAGCGCTCTGTAATACGACTGGTTCCTGATCCTTTCCAAGACTTTATAAACCGGGATCCGGAACACGATGGTGACTGCTTGCGCAGCCCTCAGTCATGTTTCTTATTTATTAAAATTTGTATTACCTCGGTCTCACTTCGGCGAGCCGTTTCTCTTCTCCTGCTTTGACGCCTTCATTCCTAGCGTGTCTTCTTCGGCTCTTGCATATTTCTCAATCCTTGCCATGAGCTCTTCCATACTTTTTGGCAGAGTCTTTGCCAGTGACTTTCAAAGCATGCAGTCATTGTTCAGGCCGTTCTTAAAAGATACGACCGCTAACTCTTGATTGCACCCTGGTATTCGGTTAAACACCTCATAATACCTTTTGGCATAGGCCCTGAGGCTTTCATCCTCGCCAATTCTCAAAGCTATCAAGGATTTTACCCTCAACGACTGCAGTTTGTTTATAACAAACCTGGCCACAAACATCTCGACCAGGCCTTCCCAACTTTTCACAGTTCCTTTTAGCAACTTGTGAAACCAATCTGATGTGATTTCCTCAAAGGATAAGGGGAATACCTTGCAGAGCAACGGTTCGTGTCCAGTATACAGTGCCATTGAGTTCAAATATAAGCCGATGTGAAAGTTCGGATCGAACTTACCATCATATGTCTAGAACCTTGGCATATGAAACCTTTTTGGGGCCTCAAACTTATCAAACTCTGCTGAGAATGGTGTTCTCAGCTTGGCTGGGGAGGTGACCTTGGCGTTCTGCCTCTTGTTCTGGAGGTAGTCCCTTAGATCCTCCTTAGTCCGACTAGGAGCTCGGCTGTCAATGGATTTCAGCCTTCTTGGTACACTGCTCCCGGTGTCGTTATGACTCCTCTTGGACTTCTCTTCATACATTGTGTCAAAACAAAGTTCCTTCCCCTAAACATGCCGATGTTCTTTCATGTAAGTTCCCTTGGTTCGAGGCGTCCTCTAAGACTCTCCTCTCATTGATTCTGCTCGCTCGACGTCCCGTGAAGGCCGATATGAGTGCTCTTTCACATTGTCATGCTGAGGGACTGTTGGGATTGCTTTCTACCCCCCTTTCTGGGCATCGTTCTTGGCCGCTAGAATCGGCGTGTCCTCCAATGGGAATAGTGGCTGCATGACATTGTTTTACATCATGAAGTTAACAACCGATCATAGGTTTGCCAACTTGTTTTCCTTTCCCTTCATTTCATCGTCCCTCCTCAGGCATCTATCTTTCCATACGTGGAGGTCGCTTTCGTTGTAATACTTGCCTTGACATGCTTTCTTTGGTACGTCTTCCTCTTGGCCAATGTCCTTTTTCCCGCGATTCTGATCCCGAGGCTCTTCATTACAGTTGTCCTCCTCCACGTTAGGATCGGCGTTTTTACCACTCCCACTAGGGATGTCGCCCTCAATCTTTTTTTTTTTGTCCGTCGTTGGCCATCTATTCTCTTTATGATTCCCACAGATGGCGCCAAATTGTGGGTGTTGATTTTTGACCACACAACCAAATAGGGAAACTCAGCAAGAGAGCACCGGCATAATAGATTAAGCCCAAACAACCTGACACAGAAAGATAAGAATTCGAAGGTAGTTCATCCACCCGGGGGTACTCTGACGATCAAGTCAGTAATTATCTCTCAAAGATAACCAACAACGCTTAACTCACTAGACAGGGCCTAAGAAAAACGTACCTTAGACCCGTGAAGGTGCCCTACCTTTATAACTAGCACTAACTTGATCCCTGTAGAAGCCTAGTTTTAACGGACTTTGGCTCAATGCTCCTTTTAGACTCCCAGCTAGATAGAGATAAACTCCCCAAGAGGTTTATCTTTATCCAGACTGAGGTCCTCCCCTATTCTAGGAATCTTGTCTTTTATCCGCTCATCTCGAGTTCCGATATCTCCGCAGATAATCTCGGCCTAGCCGAGATTATCTCAGTATCATGACCAGGTCACGTGGCACTTCGGCTGACACTTCGGCATCACCTTGGCTACGTGCTGTCATTCAAAAAAATATGTCCCCACATTGTTGTTATTGTTGTTGGATGTTGATGATTATGATGATAAGGAAACAGAATGCAACAGATAAAGAGAGAGAGATGTAGATTGCAATAGATAGGGAGAAAGGTAGAGAGGAGAAAAGATTTTAACAGATAGAAAAAAATTAAATAAATAGATTGAGTTGTTTGAACAGATTTTTCAGATATTCAAATTATTATTATTATTATTTTGTAATTCTTGTTGTTTGTTGTTGGTTGTTTTTGTTAAATTTGAATTTTATTTGTATATCTGTGTGAGTGTGTATGTATGAGACAGATTTGGAAAAAAATTGATGTTGATGATGATGATTGCGACAGATATACAAAAAAGTTGATACAGATTTTCAATATATAGAAGAGAAAAAAAAGTTAAACAGATACATAAAATTTCGGAAAAATATTGAACAGATAGTCAAAAATTTTGAACAAATAGATAGAATTTACGGGGGAAAATTGAACAAATAAATAGAATTAAGGGAAAAAGTTGAACAAATAAATAGAATTTAGGAGAGAAATTGAACATATAGGGGAAAAAGTTAAACAAATAGTTTAAAAAATTTTGAACAGATAGAAATAAATTTGAACAGATAGACAAAAAAAATTGAACATATAGATATAAATTTGAATAGATAGTCAACAAAAAGTCATATAAATAAAAAAAAGTCAATGGACAAAATTGAAGACAAAATGTCTTCTTAAATTTCTTACCAAACTATTTCACAAAGCGTAGATTTCACACAAACACAAAAATATTTATTGGACTTAATGCCTAAACACCCTCTTTAGATTAGATTTATCACCAATTTTCTCTAAAATAAATGGGTGTTTTGAGTTTGCTTTTTTGTTAGTTTATTTTTGTCTTTAGTAATTTATTTATTTATTAAATTCAAAGAACTTTAGGCACCTAGATTTTATACGACGAGACACATCAAAAAAAAGTTTAATTTTTTTTTTATAATTACATTTAAAAAAAAAAAAAAAAAAAGGAAGACAAAGGTAAGCAAAGAATAATGGGATTTTTTTTAAGCTTATTTTGGTTTTTTCAATTAAAAAGGTGTATTTTTAGATTTGGAGTTTTTTTTTTTAGGGTCCCTGGTATTAAGATTTTATAGCATAAAGGATATTTAATATTTTCATAATATCTAAGATCCCTCAATTTGATCCAGAGAATTTCTTTGGACTTTCCAAAGAAATTCCATCCAGAGAAATTTTCTCCAACCCAGAGAAATTCACTGTTTCTCTAGAGAAATTTCCAAAGTATGTAAAGAACTAACAACGATGGTTTTTAACTCAAAAAAAAAAAAAAAAAAAAAAAAAGGGACAAAACGACAACACCACCACTAACACTTATGTAAAGAAAAATGTGCACACCAGACAGATCATGCACAAAGTTATTGCACTGAGTACAATCAAGAAACAAAATTTCTCTAGACTTTCAACTTTCTCTGACCCACTCTCTAGAGAATTTCTCTGGCCTTCCCTCATCTGCAGAGAAATTTCCCTTCTCTCCAGAGAAAATTGAAATTTCTTTGAACAAAATTGTTTGCTTCTGTAGAATCCTTTCTTTGTGAAACCAGAGAAAATTCAAATCTTTTATCAAAGAAAATTCAAAATCTTACACCAGAGAAAATTGAAACTAGAAAAAATTCCAAATCCTTTATCAATCAAATCCTTTATTAGTTGAATAGAAGAGAAAGAATGAGAAGTGTAATATATATACTAATAGTACACAACCAAAGTAAAGTGCTCACCAGAGAAAATTCTGGACCAGGGAAATTCTAGACTAGAGACTGCAACCCAGAGAAAATTTTACACATCACAGACACCAAATATCTCTGGACACATCACAGAGAAAATTTTACACATCACCCACACCAAATTTCTCTTGGCATATCACAGGGAAATTTTACACATCTCCAACACCAAATTTCTCAACCTTTGCCGTTGGGTAGGTGTAGTAGAGGGTCTAGGCTGTCCAAACCTAAGCAGATTCACTTCTTCTGGCGCTTTATGTCCATCCTCTTTCTCCCTTCATTCTATCATCCTCACTCTTTGTCTCTCCAACGCGTTCTTACTTTTCCCCGTCATCTTGCTGCTGCTGAATACTGGTTTGCAACTTTGCTCGGTCAGTTCAATTTGCACAAGTTCATATTCTTTGTCAAATAGAATAGATTGATGCAACTCTCCGAATCTTTATGGCTGAAAACACTTGGAAGACACCTTTGCAACAAATCATTGTATGCTCTCAATTTCTGTTTAGAGCTCTTGATAACTCCTGATGATACTCTGCTCCTTAGCATAGAAGCCTATGGTGATAACAAGACAACTCAAATTCCTTTTTTGCAGCTCTACGAACCATTGTCTTTATTTCACTCTGAAGCATAGAGTGGGAAAGAGAGATAGAGAGTGTGAGATATATCAAATTTCTCTGTGATGGATAGGTATGGGTCGAGGGACCTTAGACATTAAAAAATAATATTGTGGATATCTTCCATTATTAAAAATGAGAGAGGAACCTTAGACTAATTTTCCCTTAGATTTGTCTACACTGGATTAGATATGAAAAAAAAAAAAAAAAAAAAAAAAAATGACATAATTTTGAAGAAAAAAAAAATAAGATGAAAAAAATTAGAAAAAGAGGTGCGTTTTTCTGTGTTTCCAAATATCCCTTAAGTGGGCGTTTGGAACCCTCAAAATAAGTAGCCTTTTTCCAAAAGCCAAAAAAAACGAAAAAATCTAAAAGTTTAGGGTTTGTTTGAGATAGGGGTGAGTATGGTCCGGATTGGATCGGATTGGGGTAAAATTAAGACCAATTCGTTATCTACGGTTCCTAAAAAATTGAAGCCAATCCAATCCGTTTAAATCGTGGAGTCAATCTGAACCAATCCATTTAAACACGGATTGGATCGGTTTAAGACCACAGATTCATATAATTAAATAATAAAAATATATATATAACATTTTAATTTCATAAAAACATAAACATAACACTATATTAGTTCCATAATAGCAATATGTCTTTCTATAATAGTGTCATAGTATTAGAATTTACGCAATCATAATAAAACTAGTTCTACCATACGTATTTAAACCATTACTAATTAAAACTAAAAAATAACAAACAAAAGTAATAAAAGAAGATACTATGTGGATTTATGTTGAAGTTTAGGTTTTATATGGAATAAGAGAAGATACTATGCGGGAGAGTGTATAATAAAAATATTGACTATTTATATACGGACCGGATCGGTTCCAATCCAGAACCGTGGGGTTCAATCCGAAACCAATCTGTGGACTACGGATTTTTAATTCTTCAATCTGGAATCGAACCACGGATTCAAAAAACCAATCCAAACCCATCGGATTGGACTGGATTGGATCAGATTACGGATTTCACGAATTCCTTACTCAGTCCTAATTTGAAATGTGAGTTAGCTTTTTAACCTTTTGATTATTTTAACCTTGGGTTAAAAAGCTTCATTTGGGATAGATTTTTTTAATTTTTTTTAATTTTTGTGAGAGAAAAAATGAAATAATTATGATTTAGATATGATAGTTTGTCTTATTATATTAAAAAACTTATTTTATCTTTTTGTAACTAAAATAACTAAAAATCAAAAAAGCTGGCATGCCAAACGAAGGCTTAGTCATCATCTCACTTGCACTTTTGTGTTTGGGATGGACGGAAAAAAGCAATGAGATTTGAGGTATAAAATGATGAATTTACCCTCATTAATTAACTCTCATTCCTTTCACCATCCAACATGTGTCACATGGAAGGGTAAAATGGAGATATGGCTTGCCAATCATTTAATGGGCCAATATTTGGCAAAATCAAAGAAAGCAATACAAATCATAAACAATATCTCAAACAAAGTAACAAAATAAGTACATAAACAAAAACAACTATACTTGCTATCTCGAATTTTCATGATTCAAATGATTTGACTGTCTCAAAATAAAGTTGTTTTAATATATTCGAACTATTTTTTTTTTTTTTTTGAACAGAGAGATACTGAAGCCAAACGGCACTTACATAAGAATCCATCCAACAAAAAGCTTACATCAAGCTAAGAAAAATCAGAAAATAAGCACACAGGTATAAAATCTATGAAAATCTCAAACGCACAAAGCAGAGGTCGAATAATCAACTGTAGAGCGTGTCTGAGATCATAGAGTGTAACCACAGAGTGAGTAAGCCACCTAAAAGCATCGATGGATTCTTTACAATCACACCCAAACAAGAAAACAAAAAAACTGGAAAACACCTCATACCCGGAGGCACCAGATCTGGTTTGTGGAAAATGGGGCAAAACAGATCCAAGGCAGATCTGGTGGAGGGAAGGGGAAGACAGCGACGGTGAGCAACGGAGAAGAAGACCAAGACAGATCCGGTACCGGTGGGAGGAGGAGCAGCCCAGCAAAGCTTTCACCATGGGGGAAGAGACGCCTCACGAAGAGGGAGAGGTTGGGAAGAGTCTATTAAGCCTCTTTGGTTCACATAATAATGATGAATGAAAGATTAGCTACATTTACTATTTTTCAATTGATGTACCTTGTGTGCGGAGAAAAAATTGTACAGGTATATGTGGGAGTGAATTGTTGATTTGTTAAAGCATCTCAAATTGAATAGCGAAAATTATATGTCAAAAAGTATGCATTAATTAACAAAAAAATGATAAAAGTACGACCTGATTATGTGTGTATGAAGTATTTGCTAATTTAAATAATAAATTTACTGTTCTAATGCTGCTGTTAAAATATAACAAAAATAATGACACCTTTTCACTATCTCTCAGTTTGTTTGTTTTATTTTTTTCAACATAATTTTATCATAAAAAAACAAAAAAAAAAACAAAAAAAAAAACTATTAAATAGAAGCAATTTCCAAACTCTTAAGTAGATTACGTAGGCAAACTGTAGCAATTTAAAAATTCAGTTGGAGAGGTAAACGGAGCGTAATTGAAGAAATAAAGTGTAGTTTGCGCATGAAATTCAGTTTGGTTTTTGAAACTCAAAAAATAATTTTGAGTTTTTATTATCCATATTTTTTGTTTGAATTTTTTTTTTCATTTTTTTTATTTACTTAATTTAGATGCACCTAAAAAGTAAAATATTTAAAAAAAAAAAAAAAAAAACCCTAAAGGAATTCAATAAATATGAAAAAATACAACAGATTTTTTTTTTTTTTTTTTTTTCTATTCGATAAATTTTCTTAAAGATTTTTTCCTTCACATATATTTATACTTTTTATGTGGGTATTTGGGAAGTTGCTATTTTAGTAGGCTATTTTAGTTTTTAGTTATTTTAGTAGGCTAAAATTTTTGTATTTGGGAAGATGATTGAATTTTTTTTATAGTTGGATGTGATATTTGTGAGAGAAAAAATAAAATAATTATGGGTTTGATGTGACATTTTGTTTTATTAGCTATTTTAACTTATTTTGCCATTTTGTGAATTTTAGCCTATATCTCGCTTAGAAATATGAAAAAGTTCCAATAAGTTTATCTAAAACTTTAAAAAATTGTAATATAAAAACATGAAAAACAATTAAGAAAAATTTGGGAGATATCCCTCTATAAATTAGTGTAAGAGTTTAAGGATACCAACAATTTTTTTGCTAGTTAAAGTTCATGAGATTTTAAATTGTAGAAGAATAAAAAAAACAAAATTGATATAAATAGACCAAACTACCCATATAAGCATAAAAAACCTCAGATGTCTTTATATCGTGTCTCTGTGTATCTCTCTCTAGCATTTTATTTCTCTCTCTCTCTATTATCGACAATCACTGTATATACTAGAGTTAATCGTCGCTGTTGTTACTATTGTCTCAACCGCATCTGCCGCCACCATTGCCATTCTCTATGTCATTTCTAGATATATATATATATATATATACGTCTCTCTCTCTCTCTCTCTCTCTCTCTCTCTTCTCTAACCTCGAGCTTTGGCAATGCTTTCACCAGATCCACACAGTGTTTGGCAAAAACAAATAGTGACTCAGGTGTATTGGAATTGATTTTTGGTGAGAAAATGTTACAAAAGATCTACTTTATCATTTTTCTTAGATAAAATATATGAAATGGCCATAATTAATGGTCAGATAAATTTCACTAACTAAATGTGAAATTTCATTAAAAGTCAGTGAAATTTCTTAGACAAAAGTTAGTGAAATTTCTCTAACCTTGTAAAAGTTTTCACTATGCAAATTCTATGCAATTTTATTATTTTACAGTTCATTTTCTCAAAAAAGTTTTGAAAGGTTGTTTGGGATGACCTAAATAAGTGTACTTTTTGTCTTTTTACGAAAAGATGTATAGAAAAGTAGAGATGTGATGTGATAGAAAAAAGATAAAAAGATAAAAAGATGAATTATTTTGTGTATGCCAAACTTGACCTAAATATGACCATTATTTTATTTACCTTTTCGTTTATTAACACTGCATTAATAATAAGTATGTAAATGGGACCCATTATAGTATTAAAACATAAGCAATAAACAAATTATGGAAAGAAAATATAATTATCCTAATATTATTTTATGAAAAATCTCAAATCATTCAATAATAAAATCATTGGAAATATTTTACCAAAACAAAAAGAAAAAGGTTAAATTATAAATATACCCCTGAGGTTTGCTTAAAAAAAAAATTGTCTTATATAGTTTGAAAAATTACAAATACCCCCTTATCATAATTTTTATTTAACAAAATTAACTGAAAAAATAAAATTTATAACTGCTCTATTATACAATAATAAAACATCTAAATTATTAATTGTAATAAATTTCGGACATCATTAAAAACTATTAATGGACTTGATATTTTATTAATAAAATGAGTTATTTATTGGCCCTGTTTGGTAGAACTGTGGGAAAATGCTTATAACTTATACCTTAACAGCTTATAGCTTATAACTATGAACATAAGTTGATTTCTGATTTATAAATTAAGCTTCTCCTGCCCCACTCAAAGAATAAGTTGATTTTTGACTTACAAAAAGTTATAAGCTATATTGTTAAGTTAAACCAAACACATCAAAATAGCTTAAATTAAGCTGAAAGCTAAAATAAGCTGAAATTAAGCTGTACCAAACAGGGCCATTATGAAATTAGAGACTTTAGTATAACAACCCTCATTTTGCCTTAGTAATGTTCATGAGAATTTGCATGGTTTTTGATTTGTTAGCTCATAGCATCTTCAGATGCAAGCTGGCAGGTGGAGATGCTACAAGCTTGCATTTTGTGAACTTTTGGAATTTGTTTAAGTATGGGATTATGTCTTATTTTGTGCTGCTGTATTTTTGTCTAAGTGAAAGATCTATGTTTTGTTCCTTACGTTGTGTATTGAACCTAGGCTATGTACCTTTACTACCTCACACCTAGGTCACACCTTTGAACCTCTTACACTTAGACTGTCTAGTGTCAACACCTAGGATTATCTCAGAGCCATCTTGGTTAACCTACACCTCAACCTCCACCTCCACTTCTACCTTTACATCTTGGCCGAGATGCATCATCTAGGTCGAGATGTGCATCACCTAGGCATCCGAGATATTTGATCCTTGAACCTTGCATTCGTGTTGGGCATCTTTTTGCCGAGTTACACACGTCAGCCAGCACCTAGCATTTTTTGTTCCATGACTTGTACCACCTAGGCCGAGGTGTGTCACACTTAGACTAAGTGTCACCCCTCCTGGTCGAGATCAGGGAGACCTCACTTATCCTTGTGTTAACCCTCATTTGTTCGACGCTTATGTTTCAATCAAAGATCCTTGCTTTGTCACCCTTTTATCCTTTTATGCTGGCACTTTTTTGATGATATTTGATCAGATGATGCCCCATGTCTCACTAGGGAAACCCATATCTTTTGCCATATCTTTGTCTGAAAGAGAGAGAAGCTCCAAGAAGAAGAACAAGTTCTTAGAGTGAGAGAATTAGATTTCCAAGCTTTATTTTCAAATTTTGAATCATTTGATTTGTGTTTTGAGGTTAGATCATTGATCTTTTTTTGTTGTTTTTTATGTTAATCTGATCAAATAGTATGATCTAGCATGATTCATGAGCCATGCATTTGATTTAAAGTTTTGTTTTAGAGAGAGAAAACAATGTTCCTGGGTTCTTGAAGAAAAGTTTTGTTTTGATCCAAAAGTTTACATCAAGTTTCATGTTTTTGTATTTGTTTTCATGAAATCTTCAAGTATTGGCACCCAGGTCCATGTTTTTGAACTCAAATTATGAAATCTTAGATTTTGAATGAAAAGTTATGATTTTACTATATTTATGTTCTTCAAAGAAGAACCCAGATTTCTAGACTTCATTATTCCCTAGGTGTGGTCACCGAGACCTAGTCTTGTCCAACCTTCACACATTGGCCAAGCATCGCATCTCATCTTGGCTTACCTTGCATGATTACTTACACTTCGGTTTACCTTGCATGTACATCTAGGCCGACCACTGCATATGTAGGTAGACCACTGCATATGTAGGTAGACCACTGCATACATAGGACAACCATTGCACACCTAGGCCGACACCTTGTAACATCCCGGGTGGGCATCCCACATCTGGACCATGTAGGCCATACCTTGGCCAAGAGGTGTGGAACCTCGACCAAGACCTCCTGATTTCACGCAGCTAGGCTATTTCGGCCCAGCTTATCTTTGTGAATCCATTCTGAGACCTAGTTTACCTTTTCAAGAAGAAAAACATTGATTTAACTCCCAACACATATTTTGCTTTTTCTTGACTTGGTTTTGAAAAGAAATGTCAGGATTTATTTCACTTATTTGAAGCTCATTTTGAGAGTGCATTTCATAACCATCTTTGAGCATATCTTCTTACCTTCTTGAAGTATATTTAATGGGAATTACTATGTACTTGTAGGTCTTAGATCCTTGCCTTAATCCCCACGGCTGAAGAGCTATTGTGAGTCGTATTTTTAATAAAGTTATATTGTAATGTTTTGGATAAAAGCTTTGCTTTGTTTTGGAAAAGTATTTGATCAAGAATGAATGATTATCCTTAGTTTTGTATCAAGTATTATGTTTGTTTTGATGACATTCTTGAAAGGTCCTTGTGTGCTAGGAGATTTTAATACAACTAGTAGCTTTGTTTGAGATATCTTATTTGCCACCGACGGGTGGGCTTGTCTAATTGATTTTGGGATGGTTATTCTTTTGTTTTGTCAATGAATGTTCATTCTTTGTATTATGTTGATGTTAGTAAACATCATTTGAAGCTTGAAAGCCTTTAATTGATGAACTTGGTTCATCCTTTGATTTTGTTACAAGTTATGATATGCATTGTTTTGATAAAATTTCGGATAATATTCATTTAAACCTTTATTAATTATATCATTCATTGAGCTTTCAACTCACCCCTCTCCCTTAGATATATGTAGCTGATGAACAAGAGGCGATGTTGCCTAAGCTTTGTTGGAAGATGTGTTTTATTTGATGTTTTTGTATCATCTTGAAAATTATGTTTCTTATCTTTTGTATGCTTTGGTTTAAGCATCCTTTGATCAAGATGTAATGTGAACTTGTCTGTGAACAAATTATTATATTGAGCGAATTACACTAATAGTCCCTATAGTTTGAGATTCGTGTCACTTTGGTCCTTGACTTTTCAATTGTAACCCATTTGACTCTGAATTTTGAATCTTGTTCCAAATGAGGACAATTGAAGATATCATTGCTCAATTTCAAGGGCAAAGTCATCAATTTGATAAAATATAAAACTAATTGGACATAAATAAATGTCAAAAAAATATTTTTGAATTTTTAAAAATAATTTCTACCCATCAAAGATAAAATTATATAAAATTGATAAATCTTTTAGATATTTATTTATTTTATCAAATTAATTTTTATTATGTGTTTGGATGATGATCATGTAATGGGCGGTTGTTAGGCTTTTATATGTAGTCGATATATTTAAGGGTAAATTACACTAACCTTGAGGTTTTTATTTAATACAGATTCCTCCATCATGTTTGAAAAATTACATTATCTCCCTGAGGTTTGTAATCTCATTACAAATTACCCCTTGAATGCCTTAAAATTTTCTAAATGACCATTTTGTCATTTTTTCTACTATTTCTTCTCCCTATCATCATGACTACATTTTTCAACTTTCCATCATTAAATTCTACATGAGCATGTTCTTATTGAGTCATATACAAACATAAATTTTATATAAAATTTTCAAACACAATGATATAACTTAATGGTGACCTTTCACTTTAAAAACAAAACACCCATAAGCATTATTTATATTTACAGTAACATCACTATCATAAGATTTTTATGATATTTTTTTTATATAAATTTTTATATATGAATAGAATTTTTCATTTTTATTTCCACCATCATTTTTCTTTCTCGTCTATTCACCCACATTTATTACAGTATTACCAAATATCATCATTCACATTTATTACAATATTACTGAATTTTTGTATTTATATATATATATATATATTTGTATTTGGTGAATTTAAAAACAAATCACAAAATATTATACTTCTTATGTATATATAGATTAGGTGCATCTAAAAAATAAAAAAATAAAAAAATTGCTTAAAATATTAAAAAAACAATTAAAAAAAAATTAATTTTTTGTGTGAGTTAAACCAAAGAAGATGATTGTTATTTATCTTGAAATGACATGACCAAAATATCACTATTATTTTATTATTTTATATGTATAAAGATTAATGGGTAAATACGTCATTTTAATCTGACAAGGGGTAAGTATAATTTTTTAAACGTGAGGGGGGAATCCGTATTAAACAGCAACCTCAGGGGGTGTTAGTGTAATTTAGCCTATATTTAATATATTAAATGTTTTTAGTTTTGATTTTTTTGATTTAATGGATTGATTTAATAATGATATCAAAGTTGTCGTCATATTTAACTTTTGAAAAAATAGAAACTAATTTAATGAAAATAAAAACAACCATCAATTATATGATTATCATCCAAAAATATAATAAAAAATAATTTGGTAAAAAAAATGTCTAAAAGATTTATCAATTTTATATAATTTTATCTTTAGTGGGTATAAATTATTTTAAAAATTCAAAAATATTTTTTTGACATTTATTTTTGTCAAATTAGTTTATATTTTATCAAATTGACGACTTTGCCTTTGAAATTGAGCAATACTATCTTCAATCGTCCTTATTTGAAACAAGATTTAAAATTCAGGATTAAATATGTCACGATTAAAAACTCAGAGACCAAAGTGACACGAGCCCCAAACTATAGGGTCTGTTGGTGTAATTTGCCCTATTATATTTTTGTATCCAAGTTGTAAAACCATATTATTATGTATGTCATTTCATTTAATCTATGTACAGCTCTTATGGACTAATTAAATTTAAATTTATTGCTTTCGCACATTATGCCCCATATTTATACTCTATACGTGTGAATCTTTGTAAGTTGGCCTTCGGTAATCTAAAATTATTAGCCATCACAGCATCATTCTGTTGGGACGGAATAGGGTCGTGACAAATTGGTACTAGAGCACACTCTTGGTCCTAAAGAGCATAAGATCTCTCTAAAATGATTTTAGGATTACATTATATTGTTTTCTATTTGACAAGATGTATATGATTTCGGTATATTTATTTGCTGCTTATCTACTTGCCTATTTGTTCATCTTGTTTTAAAATTATATTTTGTATGCTCTTAACATCATGAGAAGAGGAAAACCTCCAATTAGACGAGATCATTCCGAGGACAAGTTGGACAAATTGGAAAGGATGGTAGAAGGATTGACCAGTAATTTTTTACGAAAAAATGATTAAAAAAATAAAAATAAAAATTTGACAATTTATAATAACTTTGTAATTTTTTAACTAAAATGTTTAATTTTCAAACATGGCTTGAGCTTGTTGAAAATGCTTTTGTTAGCAAGTTAGTTTTGATAGGTTGTTCCTTTAACTAAAAAACCAAACATAAGTTAAAAAATAAATAAATACAAAAAGATAAGAAGTGCCTTTTAAATATTGTTTAATGTTAGAATTTATTCAAAATGTGTTGTGAAAATAGTTAAATTGTTAGTAAAAAGTGTATTGAATTCTACACATTTTTGTCTATAATATCCACACGAAAAAATTAAATATAAAAGAAGATAATGCAATGGATTGCTGCAAACTGGTACATGAATGGTAGATTTCTTACATTTACTATAAACCCAAAAAATTTATTCAGAATTTATCCAAAAATGTCAATATGTGATTTAGATTTATTCTAAATATAAATCTTCCAATACACAATTTTATTCACCACTATACAATTTATTCTTGACTAAAATCTGAAACTAAAAAATCTGGATTCCTAGACTTCTGTTTAACAAATCCAAAACCAATAAATGCTTGTACTCTTGCATTTTTTACCTATAATTTAGGACAAATTATGATGCTAATCCTTATACTTTAATTATCGTGTCATTTTAATCTCTATAATTTTGATTGGCTCAATTTTGACCCTGAATTTATAATTTTATCTCAATTTGGTCCAATTAATTACAACTTTTAGTATTGTTTTATGAAAAATACACACATAAGTGTCACGTGTCATATTTTTAAGGGCAAAATTATAAACATACTAAACTCAGTTAGTTAACCTCAACTAATTTGGTGATAATTTTCTTTAAAAAACACTAATAATATTATCAATTGGACTACATTGACACAAAATCTAAAATTAATGATCAAAATTGAACTAATTGAATGTATAAGGACCAAAATAATACAAGAAGTAAAATATAAAGACCACCGATGTAATTAGTCCAAAGTAATAAAATAGATCTTTTGATACATTTTCTCACCAATAATCAATTCTAACTCACCTGAGTCACTCTCTGTGTTTGCAAAACACGGTGTGGATTTAGTTAAAGTACTGCCATAAGAGAATGGAGAGCAGCGAACTACGTGTATGAGGAGAGAGTGAGAGAACTGTATGTTGGTTTATTTTTTTATGTCAATCTAGTTTAATTAATAATGTTATTAGTGTTTACATCACTAAATTAGTTAAGGTTAATTGTTTGAGTTTAGTATGTTTATAATTTTGGCATTAAAAATATGACACATAATACTTATGTGCGTATTTTTCATTAAAAAATATTAAGAGTTCTAATCAATTGGATCAAATTGAGACAAAATTATAAATTCATGATCAAAATTGAACTAATTGAAATTACAAAGACTAAAATGACACAATGATCAAAGTATAAGAATTATCATCTTAATTTTCCCTATTTTCTTAGATAAAATACGTGAAACTACGACAGCCAATGGTTAGAGAAATTATATTGACATAGAAAATTTTCAATAAAAGTTAGTGAAATGTCTTGTACAAAGATCACTCAGATTTCTCTAACTTGGTAAAATTTTTCATTGTGAAAAGTCAATGAAATTTTGTCTTTTTAAATTATGAAAAACGAACTAAACATGACCATTATTTTATTTATCATTTCATATGTCAATATTGCATTCATAATAGGTCTTGTTTGGGAACATATTATTTTAACAATTTTTTAATTTTTTATGAAAAGATATTTAAAAAAATAAAGAGAATAATGTGACAATTTATAATGATTTTTAACTTTTTAACTAAAATATATATTCTCCAAACGAGCCTAAAAATGAGTAATGGCCCCTATTATAGTATTGAAACATAAGTAGTAAACAAATCGTGGCAATTGATAATGCACTATGGACAATGGAGGATGGGTCGGACTGTTCCACGGGTCCGTTGGCCTTCGTCTCCTTGATTTATGCCTGTAAAAGGTTCGATGGGAAGATACCAAGACTGGAGTGGTTTCTCCCCGTGGACACTCCGATGATCAAGTTAGATTGGAAGTGATAGAAAAAAGTAGTGAGAGAGAGGAAAAAGAGGAGAGTATTACTTGTCGTCTTTAACGTTCTTCACAAGCTTCCAAACCTTTTACTAATCATTTTTTTGTCCATTCAAGCTGTCTTATTAGCCGAAAGTTTATGGTCTACTTGTCCTCGGCCATGATAGTTTCACCATACCAGGGGACGAGAGATCTTGTTGCATCTAATGCTATGATATCCTCATTTGATGCTTGATGGCTAGGCTCAATAACTCTGTAGGATCTTTGTTTGTCACGTGGTTAACTCCTTGTCTAACAGGTGTCTAAGTGTCACAGGGCCTAGACCAACGCAAGTTCTTTGGTGGGCCTACTGTTGAGTTTCACCTATTGAGCCATAACTAAATGATCATTTGGGGCCACCCAAGACAGTTGTGGGTTGGGCTATCCTGGGCTATATGGGTCATGCCTGTGACGACCGGGTGTATTTTCGCTCTGTTCTCCTTTGTTTGATTTTTGGGTTTATGGTGTCCAGAAAATTTGTTCTCATATAAAACTCTTATTCTTGTTTTGTTCGGTGTTGATTTTCGCCTGTTCCGGAGAGCGTGAAGCTAGGTCCGAAGTGCCTAGAATTGAATGGAGAAAAAATTCTAGGCTGGAGAGTCAGGGCCGCACGTGCGAAGACCTGGGCCGCACGTGCGGGGGAGGGGCCGCACGTGCGGAATTTAGGGATTGTTTGGCTTAGCACACTGCAATATATGCAGGTTGCCGGAGGAGGTGCGGCAAGGGAAGGCTGCACATGCAGGGTTGAGGGTCGCACGTGCGGGAGAATAGGCTCCACACGTGCGGGACGCTGGGCAGTCCGAAAACCCTTTTTTTTTTAAATTATCTTTTAGGGCTGAATGTAATCACATTGTTTTTCTACATCTCTCTCTCTCTCTCTCTCTAAAACATTTTTTACTTTTCCTTCTCTCTAAAAAACCTCATCAAGCACTCAAAATCTTCGATTTCTTGTGATCCTTTGGGCCTAGAGTCCATCATCTCTCCCTAATCTTGATGATCAAAGCTAGGGCTCCTTTTGGTGTAGGGAAAATCGAAAAAATCTTCTTTCTTGACTCTAGGGGTTTTCATCTTTTTCATCATCAAACATTGAGGTAGGAACTCCTTGAGTTATATATACATGTTTTGCATTATTGATGATGATTTTGAAGGTTTCTCTTGAAGCTAATATGTTAGTTTTTGATTTTTCTGGCTTAAAATGTGGAGGTTTTCAAAAATGAGTTTCAAACATCTTAAATCTACTTAAGATAGCATCTTGAAGGTTGAATTTGTTTTAGATAAGAGAAGGATGTATCCTTGAGGGTCCCCCTCTCATATATTTGGTGTGTGTGTGTTTGTTTGTAAAGAGGAAAACCAAGAATTTTGTGGGGGGTTTCTTCAATAAAGGAAGATGAGAGTTTTTATGGGTGATTATATATATATTCATGTTGTTGTGCCATGATAAGTAAAGAAAGTGAGGGGTTTTTTCCTTGTTTAATTATAAATGCATTTATATAGTGATGTTGGATTTCTCTACTCATGAAACATTATTGAGAATTTGAGGGTGTTGTGTAAATTTTGCAATCGTTTGAAATGATGGAAGCGCACGCATTGTGGATGTGTTGTTGTATTAGTGATAATTGGGTCACAAACCTTGGGCTATTTGTGGAATAGCATTGTAAGGAGAAAAAAGGGAAATTTGATCATTTTTGTATATTATTGATATTATGTTGAAAAATGGACAATTATGGCATTGCATGCTCATTCAATTGATTATTACAAAATTTTTTATTTAGTTTTGGCATGTTTTTATAGACATTTCTAACATCCATTGTTGCAAGTGTTGAGTTGAGATTCGAAATCATTTACTTGGAAAAAGAAATAATGTGAATTGAAAAATGTTGAAATGTTTTGGGGTAAATACGTTGGTAAGTCCGGATAGGAGGTGTAGATGAAAACTAATTAAGTTGGCCTGAGTGTCCGGAGTGAAAGACCGAAAACACGCGTGACTGAGGTTACCACTTCCCCTTCCGGTTAGCAACCGGTAAAGTAGGGTATTGGTAGTGCTAGTTGAGCCTACTTATAGACATCAACCTAGGGATTACTTGAGTCGTATTTACTGCCCCTAATGATTAAAAACTGAAAACTTGAAATTGATGAGATTGCAAAATGTTATTGAAAACATGGTGATTTTTAAGAAGTGCATGAAATGAAATTCTTCTTTATAATGGCATCGCATGGCATTTGCATTTGCATTCAATATTGAAAGTTTGCACAACTGTATATACTTTGTAAGGTTTCTCTATTGTGGCTTTATGCTTACCCTTATGGGATTTTGGTGCAGGAAAAGATGTGGTGATCCCGCCAAATTGAGGGCGTGGACATATTTTTTTGAAGAGTAGAGGACTCTATTTTTGTTGTAAATTTACTTGTTAGCCAAGGGGCTTCATGTGTATGGGTTTCGCGAAACCATTTTTGTATAACCGGGCTCAATGCCTTGGAAGATGTAAGCCTTTAAGGGCATTTAAATTACTTGAGAGTAGATGCTTTACATGCTATAGATCCATGTGTTTTTTCATACCATTGAATGTATATTCGCATGTGAAACTTTTGTATAAATTCGTTCGTTAAACATGTAAAGACGGAACGATTATCATCGTTGTTTTAGTGGATGTTGGTTGATGTGGTTGATCTATGTTGGTTTATTTTTCGGGGGCATTACAACTTAGTATCAGAAGCTACCGGGTTTGAATACTTGGGGATCGTGGGGTGTGGTTATTAAACCACAGTGGGTTCATTGCGCATGATTAGGATGTGTCTTGTATTTCGTGATTATGTGATAACATGCTTATGTGACTATATGGGTATGGGATTGGACTTTTAGGATGTTATTTGTGCCTGTTAAATTCCTCAATATCTTATTAGAAGGGTACCTGATCAATACTCATTCTACTAAGAATTCTTGATTTTTTCGTGGGACGAATCTCATCACTAAAGGATGATTCGTATGTGCTTACGTGACTAAATGCCTATGTCGAGTGAATTGAATTGTTTGTGTGGTAGAATATACATAATTGTTATAGTCTAACGTGTGAGGTAAGTTGCGAGCATATTTGGAATTATATGCTAAATTGTTTGTCTTGATTCTCAATTAGGATATTAGAAAGGGGTCAAATCTGTGGTGGTAGAGGTGGAAGGCGCGGTAGGGGGCCGCCGAGGTGTGCATGAAGTGCCGGTTCAAGGGGGTTCTGGTGCAAGAGGAGGGTTGGGCCAAGCTAATATGGGCCGAACAAGTGGGGCAAGCTGAGATATCGGGGCAAGCGGGCCAAGCCGCAATGGGGGCTTTAGCTCGAGAAATGATAGGGGCCTTGAGGGAGTCTATAAATTATACTAAGGGCGGAAAGCCAAGCAAGGGAGAACGCCGTAGAAACAAGGGCGAGTTTCCTCACGAGGAAGTTTTTGTGGGCCAAGCCGGATGAGTTTCTATAGTGATCCCGAGCCTAGGAAAGCGGATAAATGGCTTGAGCAAACAGTGAAGACATTTGAGATGCTTTACATCGAAGAGAGTTGACCTTAGAGTGACTCTTGCGAGTTATTACCTCAAGGGGGACGCGGGCTAATGGTGGAAGTATGCCAAAGGCTGAATAAAAACTGACATGGGAAGCATTTGTGGTGGCTTTCCAAGACAAGTACCCACTTTCCACTGCTAGGGAGAGGTTGAGGCAGGAGTTTCCAAGACCTTAAACAACTCAATATGTCTGTGGCCAAGTTCGAAGCGGCCCTTTTCTAGTTTGTCCCGATTTGCATCGGAGTTGGTAGCGACGGAAGAGCACCGTTGCATTGAGTTTCGAGAAGAAGTTGAGAACTAAGATCTTGTTCAAGGTTACCGGGAACATGATCCGGAACTATGATCGTCTTGTGGAGGCGGCCGTGCATGTGGAGATTATTGTAGAGGCCGAGGATAAGAGACTTCGGAGTTCGAGGTCTAGGGGCCAAGGGTCACAAGGGGACTATTAGGCTCAACATGAATAGTAGAAAACACCTTTTTATCGCAATCTCAACCATAACAGTCTAGATCCACCTTTCCCTTGCCTAGTGCGGGCTCGGGGAAGAGTGCACCGAGTGGGTTTTTCTTGCTTCAAATGTGGCCAACCGGGTCACAAGGCCTTTGTATGTCCACAGAAAGGAAGAGGACAGCAGATGTTGCCGCCACCACCACCATCTAACCGATCTCAAAGTCAATCTCAGAGTAGAGGACAGGGGCCTACTTGCTATCAATGTGGTCAGTCAAGGGCATATGAAGAGAGCTTGCTTGCAGTTGGGAGGCGCATCTAGCGCATCGAGGTCGAGGCAGACTCAGAGCCACTAGCAGGCTCACTCAGTTCAGACGTTGCGAGTTAATCAGCGAGCCGTTTTGACTTAGTTAGTACAACAGGCCAATATTCCAAGAGATGAGCAGGTTGATCAGAGGGCCACAGGGGGCGCATATATGCTGTTACTACGCCAAAGCAGCTGCTAAGATCCTCAGTTGTGAGAGGTATTTTTTATTGTGTGTAACTCCTTGGCTAACGTATTAATAGACACGAGGGCGTCTCATTCATTCATATCTGTTGCATTCGCATCTGCATCGGGGGTTAGAGGTGGCACAGTTAGCGTCTCCGCTCATAGTGGAGTCACCAATTGGGGGTACAGTTGACTTAGACCGGGGGTGTTTGTGGTTGTGAGATAGAGGTTACCAAGCGCCGACTTCCGTTTGCTTTTGTGTTGCTAGGGCATGTCGTTATTCTAGGCATGGATTGGTTGTCCTCGTATCGAGCAGTGATTGACTGTTTTCATCAGGGGGTCATAATGTGCACCTCAAGTGGTGATTGTTTTTTACTTTCTGGGGAGACCGGGTTGATAGGGTCTTGTCGCCAGTATTTGACTCTCGTAGTAGAAACGAGCTTAGTGGCCTTCTTGCTACTCTCTTAGATAGTGAGAGGGACGGGGACTCATGTTGAGTCGCCAAGGGCAGTTTGCGAATACCTAGACGTGTTTTCCCGAGGACCTTACTAGTTTTGCTACCCCACCGGGAGATTGAGTTCACCATTGACTTAGTGCCTGGGACGGCACCAATTTCCATGGCGCCGTATAGATTTGCACTTGCGGAGTTGCATGAGTTGAAGATTCAACTCCAAGAGCTTTTAGACAAGGGTTTCATTCGCCCTAGCACATCGCCTTGGGGAGCGCCGGCTCTCTTTGCGAAGAAGAAGGATGGGTCGTTGTGGCTGTGTATCTATTATCGCAAGTTGAATTCGGGTTTACCGTCACGAACAAGTTACCCCTTACCCCGAATAGATGATTTGTTTGACCAACTTAGAGGGTCTAGTTGCTTTTCAAAGATAGACTTGAGGTTGGGGTACCATCAGTTGATAGTCCGGGGAGGAGGACATCCAGAAAACGGCCTTTTCGTACTCGTTATGGCCACTATGAGTTTCTTGTAATGCCTTTTGGGTTGACAAATGCACCAGCTTCCCTTTATGGATTTGATGAACCAAGTCTTTAGAGAGTATTTGGATCACTTTGTGGTCGTCTTTGTAGACGACATTCTAATTTATTCGACTTCCGAGGAGGAATATGAGGCTCACTTGAGGGTAGTGCTTGATTTGCTTAGAAAGCATCAGTTGCATGTCAAATTTGAGAAATGCGAGTTTTTGGCTCACTGAGGTGAAGTTTTTTGGGCCATGTAGTGTCAAGAGAGGAAGTAACCGTGGATTCTTCAAAGATAGATTCTGTACAAGATTGGGAGCAACCTAAAAATGTTTTTGAGATCCGGAGTTTCTTGGGATTGGCGGGGTACTACCGGCATTTTGTGAGGGATTTCTCTAGACTAGCTGCTCCCTTGACTAGATTGACTAGAAAGGGGGGTTAAGTTTTCTGTGGAGCAAGGCTTGTGAAAAAACCTTTCCAAGGGCTTAAAACTAGGCTGACTACCGCATCGGTGTTTGGGGCTATACCGTCTATTGTGATGCGTCTTGGGATGGGCTTGGTTGTGTTTTTGATGCAAGGGGGAAAGGTTATAGCCTACGATTCACGATAATTGAAAACTCATGAGAAGAATTACCGTACCCACGACTTAGAGTTAACAGTAGTAGTGTTTTGCCTTGAAAATTTGGAGACATTATTTATATGGCGAGAAGTTTGAAGTTTTTCTCCGATCATAAGAGTCTAAAGTATTTGTTTTCCCAAAAAGACTTGAAACTTACGCCAACGAAGGTGGATGGAGTTTTTTGGAGGATTATGACTTCGAGTTAGACTATCATCTGAGGAAGGCCAATGTAGTGGCCGATGCCTTAAGTCGAAAATCTGTGAGTGGTTTGGCAAGTGTGGCCATTCGGGAATGGGTTATGTTGGGGGATATAGGCCAGTTTGAATTGCACTTGGGTGAGTCCGAAGAGGGTACAACATTGTTTACCTTGAGTGTTCAACCTGTCTTAATTAGCAAAGTTGTAGAGGCACAACAAGGGGGACCGTGAAGTAGACTTAATTCGTGATAGAGTCTCCAACGGGAAGGGAAGAGAAGGGTTTGAACATTTACTCGGATCAGAGTGTACGTTACCTAGACCATTTGTTTGTACCTGAATCTTGTAGAGAGGAAGTGCTTCGAGAGTTTCATTACTCATATCTTACGGTACATCCGAAAGGCACAAAAAATGTATCGTGAACCTTAGCCGTCAGTTTTGGTGGAAGGGTATAAAGCGGGATGTCGCATCCTTCGTGTCGAAATGCCCTTGTCAACAAGTGAAGGCCGAGCACCAAAGACCAGTGGGGTTTGTTACAAACCCTTACTAATAGCCGAGTGGAAATGGGAGCACATTACCATGGATTTTCGTAGTTGGGCTTCCTAGAACACAACGGGGGCAATGATGCCATTTGGGTGGTTGTTGATAGGTTGACTAAGTCTATGCACTTCATTCTAATGCGTACCAACGACTCAGTTGAGCACTTGGCAGAGTTATACATTAGGAAAATAGTTCGACTTCACAAGAGTTTCCTGTAACCATCGTGTCGGATAGGGATCTTCGGTTTACGCCCGGTTGTGGCAAAGCCTTCAAGAGGTATTGGGAACTAAGTTGACTTTTAGTACCGCTTATCACCCTCAAAACCGATGGGTAGTCGGAACTTATCATTTAGATTTTAGAGGACATGCTTAGAGCTTGTGTCCTAGATTTCAAGGGGTCTTGGGAGAGGCATTTACCGTTGATTGAATTTGCCTACAACATTAGTTATCAAGCTAGCATCGAGATAGCACCGTTTGAGCCCTTGTATGGCCGACCTTGTAGGTCATCAGTTTTGTTGGGCCGAGGTAGGGGATGCACTGTTGTTGGGTCCGAAAATTGTTAAGGAGACGACCGAGAAAGTTGCTCTCATTTGGAAGAGGTTAGCTACAGCCCAAAGCCAATAGAAAAATTATGCCGATAAGAGGAGACGACCTTTGTCTTTTGAAGTGGGTGATCACGTGTTCCTTAAGATCTTACCTAGGTGGGGTTTAATGAGATTCGGTAAGAGTGGAAAGTTGTCTCCGAGGTTTATTGGGCCTTTCGAGATGTTGGAGAGAATTGGGGAAGTGGCATATCGGTTAGCTTTACCGCCACAACTTTCAGGGGTTCACAATGTGTTTCATGTATCCATGCTTAGGAAGTACGAACTTGACTCTTCTCATGTGCTAGATTGGGTTGATTTGGAGGTATATGAGAATGCCTCTTACGAAGAGCGACCAGTCCAGATACTAGATACCCGAGAACAAGTGTTAAGGGGCAAGATTATACCGCTAGTGAAGGTGTTATGGAGGCACCATGGGATTGAGGAGGCAACTTGGGAACGGGAAGCGGAGATTCGCTCCAAGTATCCAGATTTATTTGAAAATGCTTAGTTGTTTTAATTTGTAATGTTCCCTAGTGTTGAAGGGAAAAAGTGTTAAATTGTTGATCTTATGTTGTTATGTACATTGTTAATCTAAGCATGAGACTATGAAGGAATGATGTTTTGTTAAAAATGCTTCATTTCAAATGTCCATTGTAAGCAATTGTTGTCTTGATGCAAGCATGAGAATGGTAAATATTAGTTAAATGTTGATGTTGCGATTTGAAATTTTGATAACATAGTCCATAATTGCTAGAATTCCTTCGTTTGATTGGTTGGTTTAAATTTTGGGGACGAAATTTCCTATGGTGGGGAGGTTGTGATGATCGGGTGTATTTTCGCTCCATTCTCCCTTTATTTGATTTTTTGGGTTTGTGGTGTCCCAGAAAATTTGTTCTCATATAAACTCTTATTCTTTTTTTGTTCAGTGATGATTTTCGCCTGATCCAGAGACCGCAAGGCTAGGTTCGAAGTGCCTAGAATTGAGTGGAGAAAAATTCTAGGCTAGAGAGTCAGGGGCCGCACGTGCGGGGGGAGGAGCCGCGCGTGCGGGAGGTGAGGCCGCACGTGCAGAATTCAACGGTTGTTTGGCTTAGCACACTACAACATATGCAGTTGCTGGAGGAGGTGTGGCAAAGGAAGGCCACATGTGCGAGGTTGAGGGCCGTACGTGTGGGAGATAGGCTCCGCACGTGCGGAACGCTGTGCAGTCCGAAAACCCTATGTTTTTTAATCTTTTAGGGCTAAATGTATCACATTGTTTTCTACATCTCTCTCTCTCTAAAAAACATTTTTACTCTTCATTCTCTCTAAAAAAACCTCATCAAGAAACTCAAAATCTTTGATTTCTTGTGATCCTTTGGGCCTAGAATCATCATCTCTCACTAATCTTGAAAATCAAAGCTAGGGGCTCTTTTTGGTGTAGTGGAAATCGAAAAATCTTCTATCTTGACTCTAGGGTTTCATCTTTTTCATCATCAAACATTGAGGTAGGGACTCATTGAGTTATATATACATGTTTTTGCATTATTGATGATGATTTTGAAGGTTCTCTTGAAGCTAATATGTTAGTTTTGATTTTATGGCTTAAAATGTGGAGGTTTTCAAAAATGAGTTTCAAACATCTTAAATCTACTTAAGATAGCATCTTGAAGGTTGAATTTGTTTTAGATAAGAGAAGGATGTATCCTTGAGGGGTCCCCTCTCATGTATTTGGGGTGTGTGTGTGTGTGTGTTGTTTGTAAAGAGGAAAACCAAGAATTTTGTGGGGGTTTTCTTGAATAAAGGAAGATGAGAGTTTCATGGGTGATTTTATATATATATATATATATATTCATGTTGTTGTTGCCATGATAAGTAAAGAAAGTGAGGGGTTTTTCCTTGTTTAATTATAAATGCATTTATATAGTTGATGTTGGATTTCTCTACTCATGAACATTATTGAGAATTGAAGGGTGTTGTGTAAATTTTTGCAATCGTTTGAAAATGATGAAATGATGGAAGTGCACGTATTGTGGACGTGCTGTTGTATTAGTGATAATTGGTCACAAACCTTGGGCTATTTTGTGGAATAGCATTGTAAGGAGAGAAAGGGAAATTTGATCATTTTTGTATATTATTGATATTATGTTGAAAATGGACAATTATGGCATTGCATACCCATTCAATTGATTATTACAAAATTTTTTATTTAGTTTTGGCATGTTGAATAGACATTTCTAACATCCATTGTTGCAAGTGTTGAGTTTGAGATTCGAAATCATTTACTTGGGAAAGGAATAGTGGTGAAATGAAAATGTTGAAGTGTTTTGGGGTAAATATGTTGGTAAGTCCGGATAAGAGGTGTAGATGAAACTAATTAAGTTGGCCTGAGTGTCCGGGGTGAAAGACTGAAAACGGGTGCGAAGGAGGTACCACTTCCCTTTCGGTTAGCAACCGGTAAAGTAGGGTATTGGTAATGCTAGTTGAGCCTACTTGCAGACACCAACCTAGGGATTATCTGAGTCATATTTACCGCCCCTAATGATTGAAAACTGGAAATTTGAAAATTGATGAGATTGCAAAATGTTATTGAAAATATGGTGATTTTTAAGAAGTGCATGAAATGAAATTTTTCTTTATAATGCCATTGCATGGCATTTGCATTTGCATTTAATATTGGAAGTTTGCATAACTGTATATACTTTGTAAGGTTTCTCTATTGTGCTTTATGCTCACCCCTATGGGATTTTGGTGCAGGAAAAGATGTGATTGATCCCGCCGAATTAAGGGCCTGTACATATTTTGTGAAGAGTAGAGGACCCTATTTTGTTGTAAAATTTACTTGTTAGCCACGGGCTTTTATGCGTATGGGTTCACGAAACCATTTTTGTGTAACCGGGCTGAATGCCTTGGAAGATGTAAGCCCTTAAGAGCATTTAAATTACTTGAGACTAGATGTTTCACATGCTATAGATTCATGTGTTTTTTCATACCATTGAATGTATATTTGCATGTGAAAACTTTTGTATAAATTCGTTCGTTAAACATATAAAGACGGAAGGATTATCATCATTGTTTTAGTGGATGTTGGTTGATGTGGTTGATCTATGTTAGTTTATTTTCGGGGCGTTACAATGCCCATTAGCAATAAAATATAATTATCCTAATATTATTATATGAAAAAATATAACTCATTCAATAATACAATCACTGGGAATTTTTAACTAAAACAAAAAGGGAAAAATAGCCTTAGCTTGCTATATTGGTTGAAAATGGGACGCACTGGGGCTATTGGAGATGCTCTAATACTAATTATACAGAGTTCATTTATGAATTATTATTTTTTTTGGTAATTTTTTAATTTTTTTTACGAAAAGTCCCTGTAAAAAAGAGAGAGAATATATTGACTTTTTGTATTAATTTTTTTAACTTTTTGGCTAATAGCCTATTCTGAAATATGGCCCTTAGGTCTCATCGAGGAATTGACTTTTGCAGTGACTTTTTATTTGTTTACAAAAGATGTTTAAAGAATTAAAAATAATAATTTGACTATTTATATTAACTTTTTTGTTTTTTGTTTTCGTTTTTTATTCTTTGTTTTTTTTTTTAATATTATTAAAATGTTTAGTTCTTCAACATGGCTTGAGTGTTAGGATTTAAAACCACACGTTTAATCCTTACACCTTATGGACCTTGAAAAACTATGGATCACCTAAAATAATAAAAAACAAAAACACACACACACAAAAGAGAGAGAGAGAGAGAGAGAGAGAGAGAGAGATAATACAACGGATTGCTCTGATCTAGTTACTTTAATTTTTTCGGAAGATTTCTTGCAATTTAATAAAGGATTATTT
>CM069906.1:62967092-63081526 GCA_036172215.1 Camellia granthamiana | reverse complement strand
GCAGTCCACTTTATCAATGACCAAGAACCAAGAAACCAAGTTCTTCAAGTCCTTAACCGAGATCGCTCCTCTAGCCAAGGTTTTTGTTTCATTAAATCAAGAATTCCAAGAGTTTTATCTGCACATGAGTTGTCATGCACAGTTTACTTAACCATTTTCTCCACGCGTCACTTCCTTATTGGTTCGTACCTAACACACATTATCAGGTCGCGTCGCTTCTGCGCACATCGCCTGACAAACACGTCGTCCAAGGTAGATCATTATGGTTTGCTTGTCTTTTCACAATTTAACAAAAACTTCTCATCTCTCTCCGTCTCTTCACTTTTGAGTATTCAATTTGCAACCAATTTTCTCTCTCTAACGCTTCTCTTCCAAATTGTCATTGCTGTTCCTTCGAGCTCTTTGCAACCTGTGGTTCATTCACCTCCTCCGGCGAACTTTTCATTTATCTGTTCCTGGCCATTTGCGTCATCTGACTCCGACGATCCCCATATCTGTGCTCATTTCATTTGGTAAGTCATAATTTCCCTCCCTTTTCAATTTTCCACTATTCCTTTGACATGTTTTTAAATCAGCTATACGTTTAAATGTCATTTGTCACCAAGTGCAAAATCAGTTTTTGTTCTTGAATCTTTACTTGTGCCTTGAATTTCATCATTTGGGTGTCAAACATGCTTGCTTGCGACTTTGTTCAATCTGTCTCTGAGGTCTGCACATACGAATTGTTCATATACTTGATACTTTAGCAATTTGTCACTGTTCTTCGCTTTTGCACATCTGCACACACTTACTCAGTGTTCTTGAATTTCTGTTTGCTTTCTTGAGCCTGAATCATGTTCTTTTATGTTTTTTCTTGCTTATTTCCATATCTTGCCTTTGTAACCCGTTTCTGTAGTTTCTAGGATTGGGATTTGCCTAGAAACCAAACACTTAGGAGAAACTGAAATAAACTCCCTTAGATCTGAGAAAACCTTAGCCCCAATGCTAGTCTAAGTTAAGCTGAGGTATTACTAAGCCGATATCATGGGGATGTTCAGATAGAAGGTAGACACCCCAGAAAAACTTGAGTACTTTAGGAGAGAATTCTCCATCCCAGTCGATGTTCACTTGAGGTTAGCTGGGGAAGAGGTCCTCCATCATGCCTAACGAAGACTCTATGTCCTTTCCGATTGTTGCATTTTCAAATGGGGACTTCGGTTTTCCCTTGATACTTTCTTTCTAGAAATCCTTTACTATTACAAACTTCACCCCATGCAACTCGCCATAAACTCCTATAGGGTCATAAATGGCAAAATTAAACTAAGCACACTCGAGAACAAAAGCTAGGATTTCTTTAGCCGACATCCAATTCTGCTACACCATGTGTGGCCTTAAGCTCTGAAAAAGACTACATATACTACCTAAAGTTCAGATCCACCACCTTCAAACTAATAGCCCGAACCTCCCAGACTCCAACAAGGGTGCTGGAGATGGATTACTTCATCGTCTTGGGCAACTGGGAGTTTTCACCTGATGAAGACCTCCATCTTATCCTTTAAGCTGAACAGTTTTTAAAGAGGGTAATGGTAAGACTTAGTCATTCGTACTGAAATTTCCATTTTAGTTAAGGGCTTGCTGTTTATTTATCTCTTCTAATGTTTGCTCTTTGTTTTTTTGTAGTTCTTCCTCAGCTAGCGAAGGGATTTCGACAATCATTCGTTCCTAACCGAGATCTGAAGAAGCTCTTAGATCTCCACGTACAGAAGCGCAAGGCGCCTTTCTATTGAACTACATACCAACATACAAGTCGGCCCTGCCCGACGTTTCACGCCTAAGTAAGACCTCTCTTTCTGCCACAACTCCACTAACAACTTCATCTCCAAGGTTAGATCAGGCCTCCACTTCCAACCCAGCTGAGCAACCATCTATTTCTGTCCCTCAACTTATTCTTCCATCCCAGCGCTAACGCCGACGCTGAGCTCCAATCTCTGCCCCCGCCAGCAGAACTCGCAACCGCAAACGCCGATATTCTGAGGCATCGGCTTACGACCCAGTTCATCCCCCAACCGCCCTTCCAGCAATACACTTTGGCACCAAAGTAACAGTTACTTCCCCTACCGACGAAATATGCCGCAAACCGGCAGTTATTGAAGACCTTCTAGCCAACATCCCAGGGGTAGTGACTGTGCAGTCCTCCTCTTCTCCTTCTCAATCCAAGTCTAAGCCAAAGAGGATCAAGAAGGCTAAGGCCAAGGCTACAATGACTCAGATTAATTCTGAGGACATTGTACTAATCTCTAAATTGGCCGAGGTTGAAAAGAGCACTCCTTCTGCCGACAAAAGGCTAGTCGAGGCCCCATCATCCGACACTCCACCAGCCAAGAAGCTGAGGTCCGATCATCTTAAAGGCAGAGCTTTCCTCGCACCATGACCTGGGCGCCTGAGGTTATTGGGTGGACGACAGTCCCGTAACAGTTGGCGACATCGTAATGAATCTTGAAGTCGGTGCAGCCCTGTCAATGGCTATTCTTTTACCGGAAGATATGAATCGTATGGCTAAATTGCATGAATATGAAAACTTCACCCTTATGATGCAGCACTCGGCCTTGGTAAGTCTCTTTACTTACTCTTTTTTCAGTCATTCTACACTTAGTCAAATTTCATTAATGTGTTTTAATTCCTTGCAGGCTATCCAGCACGCTTATTCATACGCAGTCAAGACTGAGATGACAAGGAAAGAGTTGGCAAAGAAGACTAAAGAAACTGCCAAACTCCTTTCCTCACTCAATCATGCCGAAGCCAATAATCGAGCTCTGCTGGATCAGGCCAAGGTTTCCAAACATGCTCAGGATTTGGCCGAGAAAAAAAGCAAAAAATGGCCGATGTTGAAGCCCGAGCCGCCAGAGCCTATCTTGAGGCTGCCAAGGCAAGGCTGCTGATTTAAAGGCCAAGCTTCAAGAGGCCCTTGACTCAAGGAGGCCGAGGTCAAGGCGGCCAATGAAAAGGCTTATGAAGAGGGACGACGTCCGTGACTAGTACAAAGAACAAGTCAACTTGGTTTGCAACCGAGGTTATTACCTGGGTTGGATGGCGGCGGCTCTAACAAGTTATCCGTCCCAATTGACTCCGACCTCTGAGACATCAATCAACTTCAAGTGCCCTTCCCTCCAGAGCCCAAGGAATTTGGTGAAGAAGTCTATGATGATGATGATGCCGAGGACGGTGACACCGATGAAGAGGAGGAGGAGGCTGCCACTGATACCAAGTCCCCCTACCCTAACTGAGAAAGTCCTTTGCTTGACTCAAGATGAGGAGGATGACTTGGCTTCCAAGGGCGCCTCTCCTAGACCAACCACTTTTGGAGGTACAATGTGTCGAGAAGAGTTTGGATAAGACTCTACAAGAAATAGATGTCGAGATAGAGGCGGAGAAGAATGCAACACTGCCAACCGAGGCCGATGCCCATGCCACCAGTGCTTACAATTTTCTTCTTTCAGTTGTACCTCTGTTTTGTCTAAACAATGTTCAGCTTTATATTTGGCCGATGTGCCCCTTTTGTAATTGAACAAGTAATCTTTTTTTGAATGCCAATCTTTTTTCTTCCAAGTGTTTGAATATGTGCCTTCTTCTTTCTCTCTATGCATGTTTACTCCTTTCATACTTAGAATATTTTTGTATGTCTTAACTTTATAGTGACTTCGGAATGTGATATCTCGGATATAAACTTTGAATGTTTTCCTCAGCCAACCATTGGCATACCTCGGCTAACACTTTAAAAATACCAAAATATTTTTTACAAGTGTTATTCAGTATTGCTTTTTTACTTTCATATACTATCTTCTTTTAAGACTTTACCCTTTCCAAGCTTGGACAACCTGGTTGGTTACCTCGGGTAGTATGTACCTCGGATACTTTTTGCAATATTATCTCGGCTAACTTCAACCTGTAAATTTTCTTGAAATTTCAACAAGTGTTAAGCCAATTCTAGCTTTTAAATTTTTCTATAAAATTTCAACAAGTCCTAAGCACTTTAAACTTTTAAGCTTTACTCATCATTCTCCAGCTCTCTGCCCCCTAATGTGAACCTAAGTTTCACTTAAGTTCACATTAAGCATGTGTCAATGGTCTTTCACCGAAGTTAGATTCAAACAAAGACTAGCCGAGGTGATGAACCTTGGTTTCTCTGTTAATCTAACTGAAATGCACTTAGTTCCAATCTGAGTTTGATTTTGCCAACATGGCAAGTTCAGGTTAATCCAACTTAGTTCAACTCCATTATATGCAAGTATAATTCAATTCTGCCATATAATGAGTCTAAGTTATTCGTCATGTTTCACTTAGAAGCATCGCTAACTTAGTTCAACTCTGTTATATGCAAGTATAATTCAACTCTGCCATATAATAAGTCTAAGCTATTCGTCATGTTTCACTTAAAAACATCGCCATGGGACTGATCAGTCCTTTCACACAAATTTCAAATTCATCAAACTAAAATTTTATTACTATATCGGCTGATAGAACTATGACATAAACTTCGAAAAAAAAATATATATAATGATAGAAAAACTTCAAGTTGCAAGTGTTCCAGGGTCTTGGCAACTTTTTGCCATTACTGTCTTTAAGCCGATATGCTCCATTGTCGACGACCGAGATGATTCTATAAGGTCCCTTCCAATTTGGGCCTAGCTTGCCCTCCCTAGGATCTTTCTTGTTGCCGACCACTTTCCTCAGCACAAGGTTCCCAACTTTGAACTCTCTTGGGTTGACCTTCTTGTTGTAAGCCCTAGTAAGTTGTTGCTGGTATGCCCCCAGCCGAATTGCTGCTATCTCTCTTTTCTCTTCTGGTAGATCTAGATCTCGGGCTAGAAATGCCTCATTAGTATCATTTTCCACTCCCTGGGTTCTGATCCATAGAATGCCGACTTCTAGTGGGATAACTGCTTCAGTGCCATAAGCCATGGCAAATGGAGATTCCCCAGTTGATCTCCTCGGCATAGTCTGATATGCCTAGAGTATATTGGGCAACTCTTCCACCCATTTTCCCTTTACTACTTCCAACCTCTTTTTGATCCCATCCAAGATAGTCTTATTGAATGCTTCTGCTTGACCATTACTCTGAGGGAAACTTAGAGTAGAGTAGTAATTCTTGATTTTGTACTTTGCACAGAAACTTTTAATTAGCTTACTATCAAACTGTGTACCATTGTCTGCTATTATTGCCCTTGGAATCCTAAATCTGGTGATAATGTTCTTTCATATGAAGTTCTTCACATCGATATCTCGAATCTTCGCAAGAGGTTCAGCTTCTACCCACTTTGTGAAATAATCAGTTGCTACTAGCAGAAACTTTCTATGTCTAGTTGCCTGGGGTAGTTGTCCAACAAGATCCATGCCCCACTGGGCAAATGACCAAGGGCTGGACATTGGGTTCAAATTTGCTACTGGTTGATGTATCAACGGTGCAAACCTTTGACACTTCTCGCGTTTTCTGACGTAGGCTTCAACATTCTTCTGCATGTAGGGCCACCAGTACCCTTGAGTAACGGCCCTATGAGCAAGTGATCTGCCCCTAGTATGGTTGCCACATACCTCTTCATGTATTTCATATAAGAAGTCTTCAACTTGGGAGGGTGCATACACCTTAAAAGGGGACCAGTAAAAGACCTTCTGTAGAGATGTCCTTCTGCTGTTAGGCTAAACCTTGCCGACTTCAGTCTGGTCTTGTGCGCCTCTTTGTGATCATCTGGCAGCTTCCCATCTCTAAGAAACATTACTATTTCGTCCATCGAACTTGAGCCCATCTCTACACACATTGCTTCGTACTCTGTGATTAGTGGTTCCATACTTGGGCCTGACAAATAATCAATCATTATCGTTCTTGCTTCTCTTGATTTCATTGCACTAACCAGGTTAGCCAAGGCATCGGCATGGCTGTTATCATTTCGGCTAATATGCTGTGGTCGGCAATCCTGAAACAAGGCTAACAGTCTAATAACCACTTTGACATAGGCTATCATTCTTTCATCTCGGGTTGCATACTCGCCTGTTGCCTGGTTCACAATAAGTTAGGAGTCACAGAAGACTACCACCTCGTCGGCTTCTATTGCTGCTGCTAACTTCAACCCTGCGATTAGTGCCTCATATTTTGCTTCATTGTTTGAGTCTTTGAACCCCAAATGGATACACTGTTCCAATATTCACCCATCTAGTGATACTACACCACTTATGCCCCTACTCCTTGTCGGTTTGAACTTTCATCAACAAATAGGCAAAAGGAATCGCCGATGTAAATATCGCAAGGCTTGGGTTTTTCTTCTTTCTTCTACTCTGTTGTGGGGTTTTTCATTCCCAATTGGGAGTCTTCTTGTTCCCCTAGACATCCTAAGTCGCTGCTCACTGGAGCCCGATGTGGGATGGCACCAAGTGTGAACTCGGCCACGAAGTCGGCCAGAACCTGGCCTTTGATTGTCGATCAGGGTTTGAACTCTAAATCGTATTGGCCTAATACCACTACCCATCTGGCTACCTTGTTTATCAGATCTCCTTGTTGTAGTAGGGACTTTAATGGGTGTTCAGTCAATACCATAATCTTGTGGGTTTGGAAATAATGGTTCAACTTCTTGGAAGCCATCATTAAGGCCAATGTCAATTTCTCCAGGGGTAAATACCTGGTCTCTGCGCCTGCTAGAGTTTTACTCACATAGTATACTGGCCATTGTTCTCCTTTCTCTTCTCTAATTATCACTGCACTCATTGCACGCTCCAAAACCGCCAAGTATAAGAATAGTTCCTCTTCAGGTACTGGATTTGAGAGAACCGGAGCTGTGGTCAGGTATCTTTTCAAGTCAGTCAAGGAAACTTCGCATTCTTCTATCCACAAGAAATTTGTGGCATTTTTCAACAGACTGAAAAATGGTTTACACTTATCTGAACTTCTGCTTATAAATCTGTTCAGGGCTGCGACCCTTTCCATCAACATCTGCACTTATTTTGCTGACGTTGAGTTTTTCAAGTCAATGATAGCCTTGATTTGATCTAGGCTTGCCTTAATGCCCCTTCGAATGGACAAGTATCCCAGGAAGTTGCCAGACCCGACTCCAAATGCGCATTTCGAAGCATTGAGTCGAAGCCGATATGTCCTCAAGATGTCGAAAACTACCTTTAAGTCGGCCAGGTGATTCTCAGGCTCTTTGGTTTTCACGACCATGTCATCAATGTATACTTCTATTGTTTTTTCAATTAGATGTCTGAACATCTTAGTCACCAACCTCTGGTTGGTTGCTTTTTCATTTTTCAATCTAAAAGGCATCAGCAATACAGCCCTTTTGGGGCGATAAATGTAGTTTTCTCTTCATCGGGGGGATACATTGCTATCCGGTGGTATCCCCTGTAAGCATCCAGGAAGCTCATCCACCAACTGGTCAATTTTAGGGAGTGGAAAACTGTCCTTGGGGCATGCCATATTCAGGTTGGTGAAATCAACACAAACCCTCCATTTATCGTTCTTCTTTTTCACTACCACAGTGTTGGACATCCAAGTAGGGTAGTTTACTTCGTGAATGGCCTTGGCTTCTGGCAGTTTGTCCACTTCCTCCTCAACTGCCTCAACATGCATTAACGTCGGCCTCATCGCTTGCTGGATGACAGGTTTAGCCGACCTGTCCACATTGAGCATATGACATGTAACCTCGGGATCAATGCTAGGTATCTCGTAGGGCGTCCAGGAAAATACCTCTATGTTTGCTCGCAAGAATGCTTCCAACTCTCTTTCTTCCTCCTTAGCTAATCCTGAGCCAATGAGGAAGAAGCGCTCTTCATCATCTTGTTGGACCAAAACCTTCTTTAAGGCTTTCTCACTTTTGTCGGCTGGCTCTTTGCCGATGTCATCCAGGACCTCCATGTTCTCGTCCTTGATTTCTACTGTCTCTGCCTCTCGTACGTTGCAGGTGGATTTCATTGCTACCATGGAGCAATTCTTTACCTGCACCTGATCCCCTCTGACCTCCTCAATTTCGTGTTCTGTTAGGAACCGCAATAACTGGTGCAGTGTTAAGGGAACAACCCTCATTGCGTGCAACCATGGCCTCCTAAAGATAACATTGTAAAGGGAGGGGGTATCAATTACTGTGAACTCTATACTTACCTTCTTGGTGCCGGTCTGCACCTCTAAATTTATTGTTCCCAGGGGACATGTCGGCGTTCCATTGAACCCAATCATTAGACTATTGGACTGCTCCAGATCATCTCGGTGAAGGCCAAGCTCCTTGTAACATTTGATATACATGATGTCACAAGAGCTGCCTTGGTCAATCAGAATGTGTTTTACCTGGCATTCTCCAATCTTGAGGGTTACTACCAGTGCATCGTTGTGCAGATGATGTACCATGCCTAGGTCGGCTTCAGTAAAAGACACCATTGGTCCCTGGTACTCGTTTGCCCTAGCCTCTTTTGCTGAACTTGATATACATGTTGCAAGTGCTTCACTCTTTGAGTTTCCCCACGTACCTCGTTCTCATTGACCCTCGAATGAATCACATTAATCACTCGAGGTCCGTTTACTTGCGGTTGTGGTGCTGCCAGTGCCTGGGGCAGCCTTGCCTGTTTTTCCCTCGTTCAGGCCTCATCTACTAGGTCCCTTAAGTGACCTTGTCTAACCAGATCTTCCAAATGCGCCTTCAGGGCTCTACAACCCTGCGTCAGGTGTCCATCTTTATTGTGGTAGGCACAGTGCTTCCCCAGATTTCTCCCCATAAATTCGCCAAGGATCCTCTCCAGCGCTCTGAAATACAACTGGTTCCTGATCCTTTCCAAGACTTTATAAACCGGGATCCGGAACACGATGGTGACTGCTTGCGCAGCCTTCAGTCCTGGTTCTTGTTTATTAAACTTTGTATTACCTCGGTCTCGCTTCGGCGAGCCGTTTATTTTCTCCTGCTTCGACGCCTTTGTTCCTAGCGTGTCTTCTTCGGCTCTTGCATATTTCTCGATCCTTGCCATGAGCTCCTCCATACTTTTTGGTAGAGTCTTTGCCAGTGAATTTCAAAGCATGCAGTCATCGTTTAGGCCGTTCTTAAAAGATACGACCGCTAACTCTTGGTTGCACCCTGGTATTCGGTTAACACCTCATAATACCTTTTGGCATAGGCCCTGAGACTTTCATCCTCGCCAATTCTCAGAGCCATCAGGGATTTTACCCTCAACGGCTGCAGTTTGTTTATAACAAACCTGGCCACAAACATCTCGACCAGGCCTTCCCAACTTTTCACAGTTCCTTTTAGCAACTTGTGAAACCAATCTGATGTGATTTCCTCAAAGGATAAGGGGAATACCTTGCAGAGCAACGGTTCGTGTCCGGTATACAGTGCCATTGAGTTCAAATATAAGCCGACGTGAAAGTTCAGATTGGACTTACCATCATATGTCTGGAACCTTGGCATATGAAACCTTTCTGGGGCCTCAAACTTATCCAACTCTGCTGAGAATGGTGTTCTTGGCTTGGTCGGGGAAGTGACCTTGGCGTTCTGCCTTTTTTTCTGGAGGTAGTCCCTTTGATCCTCCTTAGTCCGACTAGGAGCTCGGCTGTCAATGGATTTCAGCCTTCTTGGTACACTGCTCCCGGTGTCGTTATGAGTCCTCTTGGACTTCTCTTCATACATTGTGTCAAAACAAAGTTCATTCCCCTAACAATGCCGATGTTCCTTCATGTAAGTTCCCTTGGTTCGAGGCGTCCTCTGAGACTCTCCTCTCATTGATTCTGCTTGCTCGGCGTCCCGTGAAGGCCGATATGAGTGTTCTTTCACCTTGTCATGCTAAAGGACTGCTGGGATTGCTTTCTGCCCCCCTTTCTGGGCATCGTTCTTGGCCGCTAGAATCGGCGTATCCTCCAATGGGAATAGTGGCTACATGACATTGTTTTACATCATGAAGTTGACAACCAATTATAGGTTTGCCAACTTGTTTTCCTTTCCCTTCATTTCACCGTCCCTCCTCATGCATCTATCTTTCCATACCTGGAGGTCGCTTTCGTTGTAATACCTGCCTTGACATGCTTTCTTCGGTGCGTCTCCCTCTTGGCCAACGTCCTTTTCCCCGCGATTTTGATCCTGAGGCTCTTCATTACAGTTGTCCTCCTCCACGTTAGAATTGGCGTTTTTACCACTCCCACTAGGGATGTCGCCCCCAATCTTTTCTTTTTGCCCGTCATTGGCCGTCTATTCTCTTTATGATTCCCACAGATGGCGCCCAATTGTAGGTGTTGATTTTTGACCACACAACCAAATAGGGAAACTCAGCATGAGAGCACCGGCAGAATAGATTAAGCCCAAACAACCTGACACAGAAAGATAAGAATCCGAAGGTGGTTCATCCACCCAGGGGTACTCCGACGATCAAGTCAGTAATTATCTCTCAAAGACAGCCAACAACGCTTAACTCACTAGACAGGGCCTAAGAAAAACGTACCTTAGACCCGCGATGGTGCCCTACCTTTATAACCAGCACTAACCTGATCCCTGTAGAGGCCTAGTTTTAACGGACTTTGGCTCAATGCTCCTTTTAAACTCCCAGCTAGATAGAGATAAACTCCCCAAGAGGTTTATCTTTATCCAGACTGAGGTCATCCCCCATTCTAGGAATCTTGTCCTTTATCCGCTCATCTCGGGTTCCGATATCTCTGCAGATAATCTCGGCCTAGCCGAGATTACCTCGGCATCATGACCAGGCCACGTGGCACTTCGGCTGATAATTCGGCATCACCTTGGCTACGTGTTGTTATTCACAAAAATATGTCCCCACATTGTTGTTATTGTTGTTGGATGTTGATGATTATGATGATAAGGAAACAGAATGCAACAGATAGAGAGAGATGTAGATTGCAACAGATAGAGAAAGAGGTAGAGAGGAGAAAAGATTTTAACAGATAGAAAAAAATTAAATAAATAGATTGAGTTATTTGAACAGATTTTTCAGATATTCAAATTATTATTATCATTATTTTGTAATTCTTGTTGTTTGTTGTTGGTTGTTTTCGTTAAATTTGAATTTTATTTATATATCTGTGTGAGTGTGTATGTATGAGACAGATTTGGAAAAAAATTGACGTTGATGATTGCAACAGATATACAAAAAAGTTGATACAATTTTCAACATATAGAAGAGAAAAAAAAAATTAAACAGATATATAAAATTTAGGAAAAATATTGAACAGATAGTCAAAAATTTTGAACAAATAGATAGAATTTACGGGGGAAAATTGAACAAATAAATAGAATTAAGGGAAAAAGTTGAACAAATAGATAGAATTTAGGAGAGAAATTGAACAGATAGGGGAAAAAGTTAAACAAATAGTTAAAATAAATTTGAACAGATAGATAAAAAAAATTGAACATATAGATATAAATTTGAATAGATAGTCAACAAAAAGTCATGTAGATAAAAAAAAGTCAATGGACAAAATTGAAGACAAAATGTCTTCTTAAATTTCTTACCAAACTATTTCACAAAGAGTAGATTTCACACAAACACAAAAATATTTATTGGACTTATGCCTAAACACCCTCTTTAGATTAGATTTATCACAAATTTTCTCTAAAATAAATGGGTGTTTTGAGTTTGCTTTTTTGTTAGTTTATTTTTGTCTTTAGTAATTTATTTATTTATTAAATTCAAAGAACTTTAGGCACCTAGATTTTATATGACGAGACACATCAAAAAAAAGTTTAATTTTTTTTTTATAATTACATTAAAAAAAAAAAAGGAAAACAAAAGTAAGCAAAGAATAATGGGATTTTTTTTTAGCTTATTTTGGTTTTTTCAATTAAAAAAGTGTATTTTTAGATTTGGGGGGTTTTTTTTAAGGGTCCCTAGTATTAAGATTTTATAGAATAAAGGACATTTAATATTTTCATAATGTCTAAGTCCCTCAATTTGATCCAAAGAATTTCTCTAGACTTTCCAAAGAAATTCCATCCAGAGAAATTCTCTCCAACCCAGAGAAATTCTCTGTTTCTCTAGAGAAATTTCCAGAGTATGTAAAGAACTAACAGCAATTGTTTTTAACTCAAAAAAAAAAAAAAAAGAGGACAAAACAACAACAACACCACCACCAGCACTTATGCAAAAAAAAATGTGCACACCAGACAGATCATGCACAAAGTTATTGCACTGAGTACAACCAAGAAACAAAATTTCTCTAGACTTTCAACTTTCTCTGACCCACTCTCTAGAGAATTTCTCTGGCCTTCCCTCATCTACAGAGAAATTTCCCTTCTCTCCAGAGAAAATTGTAATTTCTCTGAACAAAATTGTTTGCTTCTGTAGAATCCTTTCTCTGTGAAACCAGAGAAAATTCAAATCCTTTACCAGAGAACATTCAAAATCTTATACCAGAGAAAATTCAAACTAGAAAAAATTCCAAATCCTTTATCAATCAATCATTTATCAATCAAATCCTTTATTAGTTGAATTGGAGAGAAAGAATGAGAAGTGTAATATATATACTAATAGTACACAACCAAAGTAAAGTGCTCACCAGAGAAAATTCTGGACTAGAGATATTTTAGACTAGAGACTGAAACCCAAAGAAAATTTTACACATCACAGACACCAAATTTCTCTGGACATATCACCCACACCAAATTTCTTTAGACATATCACAGGGAAATTTTACACATCTCCAATACCAAATTTCTCAACCTCTGCCATTGGGTAGGTGTAGTAGAGGGTCTAGGCTGTCCAAACCTAAGCAGATTCACTTCTTCCAGCGCTTTATGTCCATCCCCTTTCTCCCCTCATTCTCTCATCCTCACTCTTTGTCTCTCCAACGCGTTCTTACTTTCCCCCGTCATCTTGCTGCTGCTGAATACTAGTTTGCAACTTCGCTCGGTCAGTTCAATTTGCACAAGTTTATATCCTCTGTCAAATAGAATAGATTGATGCAACTCTCTGAATCTTCATGGCTGAAAACACTTGGAAGACACCTTTGCAACAAATCCTTGTATGCCCTCAATTTCTGTTCAGAGCTCTTGATAACTCCTGATGATACTCTGCTCCTTAGCATAGAAGCCTATGGTGATAACAAGACAACTCAAATTCCTCTTTTACAGCTTTGCGAACCATTGTTTTTATTTCACTCTGAAGCATAGAGTGGGAAAGAGAGATAGAGAGCGTGAGATATATCAAATTTCTCTGCGATAGATGGGTGTGGGTTGAGGGACCTTAGACATTAAAAAATAATATTGTGGATATCTTCCATTATTAAAAATGGGAGAGGGATCTTAGAATAATTTTCCCTTAGATTTGTTTACATTGGATTAGATATGGAAAAAAAAAAATCGACATAATTTTGAAAAAAAAAAAAAAAAAACTAAGATGAAAAAAATTAGAAAAAGAGGTGCGTTTTTCTGTGTTTCCAAATATCCCTTAAGTGGGCGTTTGGAACCCTCAAAATAAGTAGCCTTTTTCCAAAAGCCAAAAAAACAAAAAATCTAAAAGTTTAGGGTTCGTTTGAGATAGGGGTGAGTATGGTCCGAATTGGACCGGATTGGGGTAGAATCAGGACTAATCCGTTATCTACGGTTTCTGAAAAATTGAAACCAATCCAATCTGTTTAAATCGTGGAACCAATCTGAACCAATCCATTTAAACATGGATTGGATCGGTTTAGGACCACAGATTCACATAATTAAATAAAAAAATATATATATAACACTTTGATTTCATAAAAATATAAACATAACACTATATTAGTTCCACAATAATAACATGTCTTTCTATAATAGCGTCATACTATTAGAATTTACGCAATCATAATAAAACTAGTTCTACCATGCGTATTTAAACCATTACTAATTAAAACTAAAAAATAACAAACAAAAAGTAATAAAAGAAGATACTATGTGGATTTATGTTTAAGTTTAGGTTTTATATGGAATAAGAGAAGATACTATGCGGGAGAGTGTATAATAAAAATATATACTATTTGTATACGGTCCGGATCGGTTCCAATCCGGAACCATGGGATTCAATCCGGAACCAATCCGTGGACTTCGGATTTTTAATTCTTCAATCCGGAATCGAACCACGGATTCAAAAAACCAATCCAAACCCATCGGATTGGACTGGACTGGATCAGATTACGGATTTCACGGATTCCTTGTTCAATCCTAATTTGAGATGTGAGTTGGCTTTTTAACTTTTTGATTATTTTAACCTCGGGTTAAAAAGTTTCGTTTGGGATAGATTTTTTTTAGTTTTTGTTTTTAATTTTTGTGAAAGAAAAAATGAAATAATTATGATTTAGATGTGATATTTTGTCTTATTATATTAAAAAACTTATTTTATCTTTTTGTAATTAAAATAACTAAAAATCAAAAAAACTGACATGCCAAGTGAAGGCTTAGTCATCATCTCAATTGCACTTTCGTGTTTGGGATGGACGGAAAAAAGCAATGAGATTTGAGGTATAAAATGATGAATTTACCCTCATTAATTTACTCTCATTCCTTTCACCATCCAACATGTGTCACATGGAAGGAAGGGTAAAATGGAGATATGGCTTGCCAATCATTTAATGGGCCAATATTTGGCATAATCAAAGAAAGCAATACAAATCATAAACAATATCTCAAACAAAGTAACAAAATAAGTACGTAAACAAAAACAACCATACTTTAGCATCTCGAATTTTCATGATTTAAATGCCTTGACTGTCTCAAAATGACGTTATTTTAATACATTCAAACCATTTAAACAGCACAAATTCGAGTCACCAAGTATTTTTCAAATAAAAAAATAATTATATATGCAATCCCCAAACAACTCTTAAATTATTGGAGATGCACATCTAGATACAAATCAAATTTCATTGTGATGATCTCATGGAAGAGTCAATTAAGCCTCTTTGGTTCACATAATAATGATGAATGAAAGATTAGCTACATGTGTGCGGAGAAAAATTTGTACAGGTATATGTGGGAGTGAATTGTTGATTTGTTAGAGCATCTCAAATTGAATAGCGTGAATTAGAATAATAATAGTGATCATGAAAACAATATCATGAAATGCTTCATAAATATTTTTCATCTATTGATTAGTGTGTGGTGTTTTCTTTTATGTGCAATCTAACGGTTGAGAATTTTTCATGATCATTTTCATGATATTTTTTTCATGATAAGTATTTGCTAATTTAAATAATAAATTTACTGTTCTAATGCTGCTGTTAAAATATAACAAAAATAATAACACCTTTTCACTATCTCTCAGTTTTTTTGTTTTATTTTTTTCAACATAATTTTATCATAAAAAACAAAAACAAATTTAAAAAAAAAAAACTATTATATAGAAGCAACTTCCAAACTCTGAAGTAGATTACATAGGCAAACAGTAGCAATTTAAAAATTCAGTTGGAGAGGTAAACGGAGCGTAATTGAAGAAATAAAGTGTAATTTGCGTATGAAATTCAGTTTGGTTTTTGAAACTCAAAAAATAATTTTGAGTTTTTATTATCCATATTTTTTGTTTGAATTTTTTTTTCATTTTTTTTATTCACTTAATTTAGATGCACCTAAAAAGTAAAATATTTTAAAAAAAAAAAAAACCCTAAAGGAATTCAATAAATATGAAAAAGTACAACAAATTTTTTTTTTTTTGGTTTCTATTCAATAAATTTTCTTAAAGATTTTTTCCTTCGCATATATTTATACTTTTTATGTGGGTGTTTGGGAAGTTGCTATTTTAGTAGGTTATTTTAGTTTTTAGTTATTTTAATAGGCTAAATTTGTGTGTTTGGGAAGATGATTGAATTTTTTTTGTAGTTGGATGTGATGTTTATGAGAGAAAAAATGAAATAATTATAGGTTTGATGTGACATTTTTTTTATTAGCTATTTTAACTTATTTTGCCTTTTTATGAATTTTAGCCTATATCTCGTTTAGGAATATGAAAAAGTTCCAGTAAGTTTATCTAAAACTTTAAAAAATTGTAATATAAAAACATGGAAAACAATTAAGAAAAAATTTGGGAGATATCCCTTTATAAATTAGTGTAAGAGTTTAAGGATACCAACAATTTTTTTGCTAGTTAAAGTTCATGAGATTTTAAATTGTAGAAGAATTAAAAAAAAATAAAATTGACATAAATAGACCAAACTACCCATATAAGCATAAAAAACCTTAAATGTCTTTATATCGTGTCTCTATGTATCTCTCTCTAGCGTTTTACTTCTCTCTTTCTATCATCGACAATCACTGTATATACTAAAGTTCATCGTCGCTGTTGTTACTGTTGTCTCAACCGCATCTGCTGCCACAATTGCCATTCTCTATGTCATTTCTAGATATATACGTCTCTCTCTCTCTCTCTCTCTCTCTCTCTATATATATATATATATCTATCTCTTCCCTTTTCTCTAACCTCGAGCTTTGGCAATGCTTTCACCAGATCCACACAGTGTTTGGCAAAAACAAATAGTGACTCAGGTGAGTTGGAATAGATTTGTGGTGAGAAAATGTAACAAAAGATCTACTTTATCATTTTTCTTAGATAAAATATATGAAATGACCATAATTAATGGTCAGAGAAATTTCACTAACTAAATGTGAAATTTCATTAAAAGTCGGTGAAATTTCTTAGACCAAAGTTAGTAAAATTTCTCTAACCTTGTAAAATTTTTCACTATGCAAATTCTATGAAATTTTATTATTTTACAATTCATTTTCTCAAAAATGTTCTGAAAACAAACTAAATATGACCATTATTTCATTTACCTTTTCATTTATTAACACTGCATTAATAATAAGTATGTGTAATGGGACCCATTATAGTATTAAAACATAAGCAATAAACAAATTATGGCAAGAAAATATAATTATCCTAATATTATTTTATGAAAAATCTCAAATCAATCAATAATAAAATCATTGGAAATATTTTACCAAAACAAAAAAAAAAAGGTTAAATTATAAATATACCCCTAAGGTTTGCTTAAAAAACAAATTGTCTTATATAGTATGAAAAATTACAAATACTCCCTTGTCATAATTTTTATTTAACAAAATTAACTGAAAAAATAAAATTCCTAACTGCTCTATTATACAATAATAAAACATCTAAATTATTAATTGTAATAAATTTTAGATATTATTAAAAACTATTAATGGACTTGATATTTTATTAATAAAATGAGTTATTTGTTATGAAATTAGAGACTTTAGTATAACAACCCTCATTTTGCCTTAGTAATATTCATGGGAATTTGCATGGTTTTTGATTTGTTAGCTCACAGCATCTTCAGATGCAGGCCGACAAGTGGAGATACTACAAGCTTGCATTTTGTGAACTTTGGAAATTTGTTTAAGTATGGGATTATGTCTTATTTTGTGCTGCTGTATTTTTGTCTAAATGAAAGATCTATGTTTTGTTCCTTATGTTGTGTGTTGAACCTAGGCTATGTACCTTTACTACCTCACACCTAGGTCACACCTTTGAACCTCTTACACTTAGACTGTCCAGCGTCAACACCTAGGATTATCTCAGAGCCATCTTGGTTCACCTCCACCTCCACCTCCACCTCCACCTCCACACCTTGGCCGAGGTGCATTATCTAGGTCGAGATGTGCATCACCTAGGCATCCGAGATATTTGATCCTTGAACCTTGCATTCATGTTGGGCATCTTTTTGCTGAGTTATACACGTCAGCCAGGACTTAGCATTTTTTGTTCCATGACTTGTACCACCTAGGCCGAGGTGTGTCACACCTAGACTAATTGTCACCCCTCCTAATCGAGATCAGGGAGACCTCACCTATCCTTGTGCTAACCCTCATTTGTATGAAGCTTATGTTTTGATCCAAGATCCTTGCTTTGTCTCCCTTTTATCCTTTTGTGCTGGCACTTTTTTGATGAGATTTGATCAGATGATGCCACGTGTCTCATTAGTGGGTTATTAGTCACATAGCACTTGGGAAACCCATATCTTTTGCCATATCTTTGTCTGGAAGAGAAAGAAGCTCCAAGAAGAAGAACAAGTTCCTAGAGTGAGAGAACTAGATTTTCAAGCTTTATTTTCAGATTTTGAACCATTTTATTTGTGTTTTAAGGTTAGATCATTGATCTTTTTTTGTTGTTTTTTATGTTAATCTGATCAAATAGTATGATCTATTTGATCCAAAAGTTTACTTCAAGTTTCATGTTTTTGTATTTGTTTTCATGAAATCTTCAAGTATGGGTACTCAAGTCCATGTTTTTGAACTCAGATTATGAAATCTCAGATTTTGAGTGAAAAGTTATGATTTTACTATATTTATGTTCTTCAAAGGAGAACCCAGATTTCTAGACTTCATTATTCCCTAGGTGTGGTCACCGAGACCTAATCTTGTCCAACCTTCACACATTGGCCAAGCATTGTATCTCATCTTGGCTTACCTTGCATGATCACTTGCACTTCGGTTTACCTTGCATATACATCTAGGCCGACCACTGCATATGTAGGCAGACCACTGCATACATAGGCCAACCATTGCACACCTAGGCCGACACCTTGTAATATCCCGGGTGGGCATCCCACATTTGGACCAAGTAGGCCACACCTTGGCCAAGAGATGTGGAACCTCGGCCACGACCTCTTGATTTCGCACCGCTAGGCTATTTCGGCCCAACTTATCTTTGTGAATCCATTCTGAGACCTCGTTTACCTTTCCAAGAAGAAAAACATTGATTTAACTCCCAGTACATAGTTTGCTTTTTCTTGACTTGGTTCTGAAAAGAAATGTCGGGATCTATTTCACTTATTTGAAACTCATTTTGAGAGTGCATTTCATAACCATCTTTGAGCGTATCTTCTTCCCTTCTTGAAGTATATTCAATGGGAATTACTATGTACTTGTAGGTCTTAGATCCTTGCCTTAATCCCTACTACCGAAGAGCTATTGTGAGTTGTATTTTTAATAAAGTTATATTATAATGTTTTGGATAAAAGCTTTGCTTTATTTTGGAAAAATATTTGATCAAGCATCAATGATTATCCCTTAGTTTTGTATCAAGTATTATGTTTGTTTTGATGACATTCTTGAAAGGTCCTTGTGTGCTAGGGGACTTTAATACAACTAGTACCTTTGTTTGAGATATCTTATTTGCCACCGACGGGTGGGCTTGTCTAATTGATTTTGGGATGGTTATTCCTTTGTTTTGTCAATGAATGTTCATTCTTTGTATTATGTTGATGTTAGTAAACATCCTTTGAAGCTTGAAAGCCTTTAATTAATGAACTTGGTTCATCCCTTGATTTTGTTACAAGTTATGATATGTATTGTTTTGATGAAATTTTGAATAATATTCGTTCAAACCTTTATTAATTATATTATTCATTGAGCTTTCAACTCACCCCTCTCCCTTATATATATATGTAGGTGATGAACAAGAAGGCGATGTTACCTAAGCTTTGTTGGAAGATGTGTTTTGTTTGATGTTTTTGTATCATCTTGAAAATTATGTTTCTTATCTTTTGTAGAACATTTCTTTTGTATGCTTTGGTTTAAGAAACTTTTGATCAAGATGTAATGTGAACTTGTCTATGAACAAATTATTATATTGAGTGAATTATACAAATAGTCCCTATAGTTGAGATTCGTGTCACGTTGGTCCCTGACTTTTCAATTGTAACACATTTGATCATGAGTTTTGAATCTTGTTCCAAATGAGGACAATTGAAGATATCATTGCTCAATTTCAAGGGCAAAGTCGTCAATTTGATAAAATATAAACTAATTGGACATAAATAAATGTCAAAAAAATATTTTTCAATTTTTAAAAATAATTTCTACCCATCAAAGATAAAATTATATAAAATTGATAAATCTTTTAGACATTTATTTATTTTATCAAATTGATTTTTATTATGTGTTTGGATGATAATCATGTAATGAGTGGTTGTTAGGCTTTTATGTGTAGCCGATATATTTAAGGGTAAATTACACTGACCCTGAGGTTTCTGTTTAATATAGATTCCTCATCATGTTTAAAAAATTACATTCCCTCCCTAAGGTTTGTAATCTCATTACAAATTGTCTCTTGAATGCCTTAAAATTTTCTAAATGTCCATTTTGTCATTTTTCCTACCATTTGTTCTCCCTATCATCATGACTACATTCTTCAACTTTCCATCATTAAATTCTACATGAGCATGTTCTTATTGAGTCATATACAAACATAAAATTTTATATAAATTTTTCAAACACAATGATATAGCTTAATGGTGACCTTTCACTTTAAAACAAAACACCCATAAGCATTATTTATATTTATAATAACATCACTATCATAAGATTTTTATGATATTTTTTATATAAATTTTTATATATGAATAGAAATTTTCATTTTTATTTCCACCATCATTTTTCTTTCTTGTCTATTCACCCACATTTCTTACAGTATTACCAAATATCGTCATTCACATTATTATAGTATTACTGAATTTTTGTATATATATATTTGTATTTGGTGAATTTAAAAACAAATCACAAAATATTATACTTCTTATGTATATATAGATTAGGTGCATTTAAAAAATAAAAAAAAAAATTGCTTAAAATATTAAAAAATTAGTAAAAATAAAAAAATAATTTTTTTTTTTTTTGTGTAAGTTAAACCAAAGAAGATGATTGTTATTTATCTTGGAAATGACATAAACAAAATATCACTATTATTTTATTATTTTATATGTATAAAGATTAATGGGCAAATATGTCATTTTAATTTGACAAAAGGTAATTATAATTTTTTAAAACGTGAGAGGGGAATCTGTATTAAACAGTAACCTCAAAGGGTGTCAGTGTAATTTACCCTACATTTAATATATTAAATGTTTTTAGTTTTGAATTTTTTGATTTAATGGATTGATTTAATAATGATATCAAAGTTGTCGCCATATTTGATTTTTGAAAAAATAAAAACTAATTTAATGAAAATAAAAACAACCGCCAATTATATGATTATCATCCAAAAACATAATAAAAAATAATTTGGTTAAAAAAAAATGTCTAAAAGATTTATCAATTTTACATAATTTTATCTTTAGTGGGTATAAATTATTTTTAAAAATTCAAAAAAAAAAAATTTTGAGATATATTTTTGTCAAATTAGTTTATGTTTTATCAAATTGACGACTTTGCCTTTGAAATTGAGAAATACTATATTCAATTGTCCTTATTTGGAACAAGATTCAAAATTTAAGATTAAATGTGTCATAATTGAAAACTCAGAGACCAAAGTGACACGAGCGCCAAATTATAGGGTCTGTTGGTGTAATTCGCCCTATTATATTTTTGTATCCAAGTTGTAAAACCATGTTATTATGTATGTCATTTCATTTAATCTATGCACAGCTCTTATGAACTAATTAGATTTAAATTTATTACTTTTGCACATGTATGTCCCATATTTATACTCTGTACATGTGAATCTTTGTAAGTTGGCCTTCGGTAATCTAAAATTATTGGCCATCACAACATCGTTCTGTTGGGGCGGAATAGGATCGTGACAGATTAGTACTAGAGCACACTCTTGGTCCTAAAGAGCATAAGATCTCCCTAAAATGATTTTAGGATTGCATCATATTGTTTGCTATTTGACAAGGTGTATATGATTTCGGTATATTTATTTGCTGCTTGTCTACTTGCCTATTTGTTCATCTTGTTTTAAAATTATATTTTGTATGCTCTTAACATCATGAGAAGGGGAAAATCTCCAATTAGACGAGATCATTCCGAGGACAAGTTGGACAAATTGGAAAGGATAGTAGAAGGATTAACTAGTAATTTTTTACGAAAAAATGGTTAAAAAAAGAAAAATAAAAATTTGACAACTTATAATAACTTTTTATTTTTTTTTAACTAAAATGTTTAATTTTCAAACATGCTTGAGCTTGTTGAAAATGCTTTTGTTAGCAAGTAAGTTTTGATAGGTTATTCCTTTAACTAAAAGACCAAACATACAAGAAGAGAAAAAAGTTAAAAAACAAATAAATACAAAAAGATAAGAAGTGCCTTTTAAATATTGTTTAATGTTAGAATTTATTCAAAATGTGTTGTGAAAATAGTTAAATTGTTAGTAAAAAGTGTATTGCATTCTACACATTTTTGTGTATAATATCCACGCGAAAAAAATAAATATAAAAGAAGATGATGCAATGGATTGCTGTAAACTGGTACATGAATGGTAGATTTCTTACATTTACTATAAACCCAAAAAATTTATTCAGAATTTATCCAAAAATGTCAATATGTGATTTAGATTCATTCTAAATATAAATCTTACAATATACAATTTTATTCACCACTATACAATTTATTCTTGACTAAAATCTGAAACTAAAAAATCTGGATTCCTGACTTCTGTTTAACAAATCCAAAAGCAATAAATACTTGTACTCTTGCATTTTTTACTTATAAATTAGGACAAATTATGATGGTAATCCTTATACTTTAATTATCGTGTCATTTTTCTCTTTATAATTTTGATTGGTTCAATTTTGATCCTGAATTTATAACTTTGTCTCAATTTGGTCCAATTAATTACAACTTTTAGTATTGTTTTATGAAAAATATGCACATAAGTGTCACGTGTCATATTTTTAAGGGTAAAATTATAAACATACTAAACTCAGTTAGTTATCCTCAACTAATTTGGTGATAATTTTCTTTAAAAAACACTGACAATATTATCAATTGGACTAAATTGATACAAAATCTAAAATTAAGGATTAAAATTGAACTAATTGAATGTATAAGGACCAAAATAACACAAAAAGTAAAATATAAAGACCTACGATGTAATTTGTCCAAAGTGATAAAATAGACCTTTTGATACATTTTCTCATCAAAAATCAATTCCAACTCACCTGAGTCACTATCTGTGTTTGCAAAACACGCTGTGGATTTATTTTTTTGTGTCAATCTAGTTTAATTAATAATATTATTAGTGTTTAAAGAAAATTATCACTAAATTGGTTGAGGTTAATTGTCTGAGTTTAGTATGTTTATAATTTTGACATTAAAAATATGACACAACACTTATGTGCATATTTTTCATTAAAAAATGTTAAGAGTTCTAATTAATTGGATCAAATTGAGACAAAGTTATAAATTCAGGATTAAAATTGAACTAATTGAAATTACAAAGACTAAAATGATACAATGATCAAAGTACAAGAATTACCATCTTAATTTTTCCTGTTTTCTTAGATAAAATACGTGAGACTACCACAGCCAATGGTTAGAGAAATTACATTGACATAGAAAATTTTCAATAAAAGTTAGTGAAATGTCTTTTACAAAGATCAGTCAAATTTCTCTAACTTGGTAAAAATTTTCATTGTGAAAAGTCAATGAAATTTTGCTTTTTGAAATTATGAAAAACGAACTAAACATGACCATTATTTTATTTATCATTTCATATGTCAAAATTGCATTCATAATAGGTCTTATTTGGGAACAGATTATTTTAATAATTTTATAATTTTTTATGAAAAGATATTTAAAAAAGTAAAGAGAATAATGTGACAATTGATAACGATTTTTAACTTTTTAACTAAAATATATATTTTCCAAACGAGCCTAAGAATGAGTAATGGCCCCTATTATAGTATTGAAACGTAAGTAGTAAACAAATCGTGGCAATTGATAATGCGCTATGGACAATAGAGGATGGGTCGAACTGTTCCACGGATCTGTTGGCCTTCGTCTCCTTGATTTGTGCCTGTAAAAGGTTCGATGGGAAGATATCAAGACTGGAGTGGTTTCTCCCCGTGGATACTCCAATAATCAAGTTAGATTGAAAGTGATAGAGAAAAGTAGTGAGAGAGAGGAAAAAAAGGAGAGTATTACTTCTTGTCTTTAACATTCTTTACAAGCTTCCTTATACCTTTTACTAATCATTTTTTTGTCCATTCAAGCTGTCTTATTGGCCGAAAGTTTATGGTCTAGTTGTTGTCGGTCATGACAGTTTCACCATACCAGGGGACGAGAGATCTTGTTGCATTTAATGCTATGATATCCTTATTTGATGATTAGGCTCAATAACTCTGTAGGATCTTTATCTGTCACGTGGTTAATTCCTTGCCTAACAGGTGTCTAAGTGTCACAGGGCCTGGACCAACGTGAGTTCTTTGGTGGGCCTACTGTTGAGTTTCACCTATTGGGCCATAACTAAATGATCGTTTGGGCCACCCAAGACAGTTGTGAGTTGGGCTGTCCTGGGCCATGTGGGTCATGCCCATCAGCAATAAAATATAATTATCCCAATATTATTATATGAAAAATCTCGACTCATTCAATAATAAAATCATTGGGAATATTTAACTAAAACAAAAGGGAAAAAATAGCCTTAGCTTGCTATATTGGCTGAAAATGGGACACACTGGAGCTGTTGGAGATGCTCTAATACTAATTATACAGAGTTCATTTTTGAATTTTTTTTTTTGGGTAATTTCTTAATTTTTTTACGAAAAGTCCTATAAAAAAGAGAGAGAATATATTGACTTTTTGTATTAATTTTTAACTTTTTGGCTAATAGCCTATTCTAAAATATGGCCTGAGGTCTCGTCGAGGAATTGACTCTTTTATTGACTTTTTATTTGTTTACAAAAGACGTTTAAAGAATTAAAAATAATAACTTGACAATTTATACTTTTTGTTTTTGTTTTTTGTTTTTGTTTTTATTTTTATTTTTATATTATTAAAATGTTTAGTTCTTCAACATGGCTTGAGTGTTAGGATTTAAACCACACGTTTAATCTTAAACCTGATGGACCTTGAAAACTATGGATCACATAAAATAATAAAGAAAAAATGCTTGGGACCTCTAATTAGAGGTACCACTAATGATGTGGCAGTGGGTTCCACCACTGCCACAACCAATCCTGTGTCTTGATTTTTTTTATTTTTTATTTTTTTCCTTTTCCACCTCATTAGAGGTGTGTTTAGAGGTGTGTTTTTAGAGGTCTCTAGCATTGTTGAATAATAAAAACAAAAACACACACAAAAACAAAGTGTCTTGGTTTTTTTCTACATATAAAAATGTGGTAATATCCACACAAAAAAGAGAGAGAGAGAGAGAGAGAGATAATACAACGGATTGCTCTGATCTAGTTACTTTAATTTTTTGGAAGATTTCTTGCAATTTAATAAAGGATTATTTGGCCAAAACTCACTTGTTGAGCTCATTTTTAGTTAAAAAGTTAGTCTTTAACTATTTTACTTTGTAAATCCACTCTAGAAATAGTGTTTCCCTTCCTCATGGATTCAAAATTTTAATTTTAATTTTAAATTAAATCTTTCAACAACCAAGCTTGACGGTACCAAACTGACGCGAGGCCACAATCCGGAGAAGAAGAGCTCATTCCGAAGAAGCAACCTCAACCGACTGATGAGTAAGTTGGGCCAGCTCAAAGGACAAATGAAGATGATGGTGCAATGCAACTAATGACATCTATGGTAATAAAATAATTATTGAAGCTTTTTGGGGGTGAGATTGAAGATTAAACAATATATATTTTATTTATTATGATTGTTTTTTATTAAATTTGATTTAATGATAGTATATTTGTTGCCATTAAATTAATTTTACTTTGATTTACTCTGATAATATATGTTAAGTATTTTATTTGTTAATATTCTGTTTAAAAGTGACAATAAAATTTTTGGTCTGATTTGTTATAATAATATGTGATATGTTATTTAGTTGTTGATATTCCGTTTTAAATTAATAATAAATTTTGTTCTATTAAAATAGTTATTTCATTTTATTCTGTTAAAGTTGTGTATTTATGATTATTTATTAACAATTAAAGAAGAATACTTTTTTAATAGTCAAAACAAAATACCCTTTTAACATTTCTTCACATTTTTTGTCTACTTTTTTTTTTTCTAAACTTTTTTATTTTCACTCTTGTTATGAGTTATTCTTTTGATATTTCATATATTTTTTTCACAAATTAACGAAATGCAACATTAATTTTTTTAGTGACATAGATATAGTGATAGTTCCAAATAATGAGACTCTATAATGAGCTCAGTTGGTAAAATTTATAAATATAAAAATTAAATTCCTGTAAAGATTATTATCTTAAAAAATTTTAAAAATAAGTTGTAAATTTGTTTGGTACAACCTAATAATATGTAAAAAAAAGTTGAACTTGTTAGTTAAATAAATTGCCACAGTTTTTTTTTTTTTTTTTTTGTGTGTGTGAATATTCAAAAGTCTTGTCTATATGTTTCAAACAAGTTATTAATTAAAACAAAATTAACAAAATTAAAATGTCAACTAAAAAGTAGATTAAAAAATGTAGAGAAATGTTTGGTCTAACTATAAAATAAACATTCTTTAATACTATATGTGAAAAGTGAAATTATCTTTACAGAAAAAGCAGGATGATGTGTTTAGCCTTTTTACTCTGTCAAGAGAAACAAATGTCAGTGATCACCCCCACCAGGTTTGGTTGGGAGGACACTTTAACAATTAAGTCAATATACTGATCGGTCATAACGAAATATGTAATTTTTATCTTTGAAAGAGCATTCTTGAATTACCTCTTACTTGCCCTTAGTACTTTACATGTTTACCCTTTTATAGTTATTTGACTTAAATCTTGTTTGTCCGTTTATCTTTTGATCGAACGGTTTTGCCTTTGTTTGGCGATGACCAATCCAGTTGCTAAGTTGCTTACTTCCATGATTTATATCATTATTGTATGGATGGCTAAGATCACATTAGATGCTAGTGGCCAACCTTGCTGAGCATCATAGTCATGAGGCGATTTTGATCAGACGGCGCTAAGCCCAACCTATGTATTTGAATTTCGTAACATGTATTTTCATTCATCGGATCAAAGTTCAATCCGACGATTCTCCTTTTTTTGCAAATCTTTTTCGGACCGTACTAGGGAGCTCGAAAACGAGCTCCCCCGAATCCCCCTAATTCCAAAACGTTGCCGTTTTTTATTTATTTTTTTTTTTTCTCTCTCTGTGCAGAAGAAAAAGGGAAGAAGAAGAGAGGGAAGAAGAAGGAGGAGGGAGAAGAAGGGACTGGAGGGGGCTAATAAATTGAACTGGAGGCGGAGGCGGGGGGACGGAGGCGGAGGAGGCAGAGGCGGAGACGGACGACGATCGGCCTGCAACAGCGATCGGGCAGAGGCAGAGGCGACGAGCTGCGACGACGGCGGGCGGAGCTGCGACGACGGCGCGGGCGGAGCTGCGACGACGGCGAGCGGAGCTGCGACGACGGCCCTCTTCTTCCCTCTTCTTCTCTCTCTCTCCCTCTCCCTCTCCCTCTTTCCCCTGCGTAAAAATGGAGAAAAAAAAAAAGAAAAAAAAGAAAAGAAAAAAAAACCCTAATGCCCAAAACGACGTTGTTTTGGGCATTAGGGGGATTCGGGGGGGAGAAGTCTCGAGCTACCAAACATTATTCATCTTTTTCCTAGAAGGATATCTTTACTTTTAATTGCCTTTCACGTTCCTAGGTTTGGACCAACCCATTGTTAGTTGTCCTTCATGGGCTTAAGGAATTACTTCGGACTGTGCTCTCTTTTTGGACGGCTATTAATGGATTTGAGTTTGGGCTCATATTTTTTTCCCTCTAACCTATACATTTAATGTTTTTTATATCTTTTATAGAACAAAGGTTGAGACCCCCTTTGGGGGTCACCTCCTTCACCCCTTTAGTTTTGATTGGTCAACTTTTCTGTTTTTTTTTTTTTTTTTTTTTCTTCTCACCCAATCCCCAACCTCCATGTGTGTGAGGGGGTTGTGGGGGTGGGTGTTTTAAGGGGGTCTAAATCAATGCCCATCTTTTATAATAGTGAAGAGAGTTAGGCCTCGTTTGGCAAGTGACTTTTTTAGTAAAAAAATTTGAAAGTTATTAAAAAAATAAAAAAGCCAATAACCTATACTGAAATTCAAAGATTCTCTTTCTTTTTACTTTTTGCACATCTTTTCGTAAAAAATTAAAAAGTCATACCAAACATACTAGTTTTTTTTTACATCATATTTTAGTCAAAAAATCAAAAAATTACTAAAAAAACCTGTTCCCACTCATTTAATGCATTCTTAACCAATGTGGTAAAAAATGAAAAGTTATTAAACCCAAGACAATTTAATACAACATTACAAATTAACAAGTTAAAATTAAAAAGTTATTAAATTCAAAATAAATTAATTCAATATTAAATGCACATTATCAAGTGCCCTGGGCACACTCGTTCGCATTAGTCAATTATCAAATTAGTGAGTACGGGTATTTTAGTAATAGTGGTAAGCTACACTTTTTGAGAATTTTTTTTAATGCCTGTTCATGATGCATGAAAATTTTATTATGAGTAAGTTTTGACAAAAAAGTAATGCTAGAGATATAAAATTTCTACCAAATAAATGACCAAATGTCTTATATAGGTGTGGAGTCCACAAAATTGCTGACCCCACACTCATATAATACATTTAGTTATTTATTTGGTAAAAAATTTAGAACTTATAACATTTTTCTTGACGAAATTCCCTTTTAATAAAGAGTAGTGCTACTTAAGTTCAAAAATTAAAGTCATTTTTAAATTCAATGATATGACAGTGTAGTAAAATAGTTAAAGCAAATCTCTTTCTTATAATTTCTCTAATCATTTACAAATCATATCATTTACACTTTTAGAAATTAAGTCTATAAAATGAATATATATATGATTTTTTTTTTTTTTTTGTTTAGAAATAAATCCAAAAGCAATAAATGCTTGTACTCTTGCATTTTTTGCCTATAAATTATGATGAACACAACTCATAGATGCACTCATACTACTTGCAGGCGTTATAGAGAAACCCCAAAACATAATGAAGAATCTCTCTATGTTAGTGGTGGTTCTATTTCTTTTCATTACTACAGGTGATACTCTTGTCATTCACTTTATTATCTTTTTTATGTTATATTTATATATATAAGAATCGTTTAGATGTTTAAGACTCGTCTTTTAGAATCATGTTACTTGAGTCACATCTTTCCTTTCCGATTTTACTTTTTTATTTTGAATAATTTAATAATATTGTCTTATATATTAAGTGAAAGTTTTTTTCGGAATTACACAAGCATTTGATCAATTATGAAATAGGTTTTTTTTTTCGTAATTACGCAATTCTTGGTCAATTATGAAACATAAATCTTTTATTTTTTAACAAATTACAAATACACTCATAAAGTTTGTTTAAAATATGAATCGGTCCTATAACATTAGAAATTACAACTATCGTTTGTTATAAATTTTAATTTAACACAATATTCAGGGGAAAAAAAACTATTATTCTATGCAATTATAAATTATCAAAATTATTTATTGAAAAATATTTCTCATATCATTAAAAGCTGTTAATTGACTTAATGATTTATTTATTAACAAAATGGTTAACTGAAAAATAATTTGCATATTATTAAAACTTGTTAATTTATTTAATGATTTACTTATTAATAAAATTGGCTATTTGTTATGCGAGAATGATTTATGTATTAATAAAATTAGTCATTTATATATATAATATGCATTTTCTTCTGCTTCTTTATTAGTTCAGTGAATTATCTTAGTAATTTTTTTTTTAGATGAAAGAATTATCTTAGTATTTGTTTTATATTTATCTGTTGAGAAAAATTACACACCATAAATTTTTTTTTTTTTTTTTTTTTAAATTTGGAAGAAATATTAAAGACTCATAAATTCACCTATTGGAGTCTACATCATTAGGCGTATAACAAATCAAAAAAATGATACATATTATACTACATAATTCTATCATATATCTAATGATTTATTCTATTCAATTTCAAAAAATAATATTTTATTTTTAAAAAAATTATTAAAATACAAAACTTAAGCATACTGTAATATAATCTATGCCTTGCATGGACTTTTTAAAACTAATATTGGATCCTACTCAACTGAATGGCCCAGTTTGGTTCATTGTGGGCTTATTTAGAACGCATTTTGAAAATTCAAATAATTCCTTTTGTAAGATTCATTGGGCAAATTACTCATACAAAAAAAATCATGTTAATTAGACACAAAGAGTCACTTAATTAGATTATATTTACCTGAAAAATAATTAATAAAGAATATGATTTTGAAGGTAGCTCATTTATTTTTTTTTCAAAGAAATGATATATGATTTAGTGGCTACCAATATTTGATTTACCTAATTTTTGGCACGTATGATTTGCTTTTTGAGAGGGTAATTTGTATAGCCAAATTGGGCCAAGCTAGTTGGAATTGTCTTCAAGAGCTAGGCCGCGTGGTTGGCCGAGCTATGCTTGAAAAGAGTTGGGCTTAGGCCAAACAGAGGATTGGACCGGTCAAAAAAGTTTGACCGGACTACCAAATGCCCATATTCTTGGACCGAGCTACAATAGAAGGAGCTCAAAATGGAACTTGGATTGAAGGTTTGACCAAGCTAGTAAGAGAGCCAAGCAATGTCAACATAATGGTGCGCCGAGCAGACATTGCACGGCGCTGCGCGTTGCGCAGCTAAACCAGTGGCAAATAGTGCAAAAGTAGTTTGGTTGCACGGCGGGAAGCCGAGCAAAGAGTTGTACCATCTCACTTGGCTTGCAGTGAGAATAGTGCTAAAGGATAAGTATTATTTTTTAGAAATGTGATTCTTAGAAGGACCCTACAAATGAGAGTTTGAGTCCTACTAGGATTGTACCATACAGTGTCCACAAAAGCTCAAGCTAAACTCTGATATCAGGTATTGCAATTTATATTCTGAAATTCACAGAGCTTTTGCCCCTTTAGTCTATTTGCTGATTTAGGCATTAGAGGGGTTTTTGGCACACGCCCGTCAGCTAGCTTACGTTTGTGGTTTTAGGTGTTATGACAACGTTTGGAGGAATGTAAGTTTAATCAACAGGATTATACGAAGAAGATTATTTTGTACTCATATACTTTTCTACAAAATTAACGGTTTAAATCATTCAAGTAAAACTTGTGGTAGATCCCATAAAACAAACAAAATTGTTCAATTCATCTTTCTTTTTTGGTATTGATTTTCAAAATATTAGCTTTAACCTAATAATTTGAAATTCAATTCTGAAACACTAACAAGAGTTTCGTAAGTAAATCTCTAAAAATAGAGGAATTATCTTGTCCTCTAGGAATTCTAACTAGGTTGTGTGTCCTTCCAGTTTTATTAGTTGCTTTATATAATAAATAGGAGAAAAAATAGAAAATAATAGATATGTAACCAATAAAATTATGAGGACATGTCATGTAGGATATGGGCAGACTTATGAGATAATAATTTTTCCTAGAAGTGCCAGTTGACGTTGGACTAAGGTTGTTTGGGAATAAAGAAAAAAAGTCACTTTGCTTTTTTTTTTTTAGAGAATTTTTTTTAAAAGTTAGACAATTTTTATTTTTTTGTTGTTTCTTATTTAAACGAATTTAAAAAGTGATTTTTTTTTTGAAAAAATTTAAAACAAAATTGAAAAAGCTAAAATAAGCTAAATATTCTACTTATTTTTATTTTGTCTACACCTCTCTCTCTCTCTCTCTCATTTTTAAATTTTCCCTTTCATCGCGAGTAGCATCTAGAGGCTTAAAGTTTTTTGAATTTTTTTAAAAAAAATAAAGTTAATTAAAGACGAAAATAAGCCAGCAAACAAACAAAGCTTAAACACCCACTGATAGCTGTCTTGGAAATTGATTTTTTTCATAATTTTTTAGTTTTTTTTTTTTTAATAAAAGTATGTGGAAAAAAAAAAAAACATTTTTTTCGTAATAATTTTTTGGCCAAAAGTATGGCTCATTTTAGAAATTAACTTTTTTAGTGATTTTTTTTAAAACTTTTTACAAAAAGTATATATATATAAATCAAGGGACACTTTTTCATAAATCTTTTTTCACCTACTTATATTCCATTGAATCCACATTATTTTCTTATATTCCAATAAGTTATATGAGTGATATAGTTACCAAAATACTCCTAATAATAATATTCATATTGACAGTGTGAATGTTCACATCGTCAATGTGAATATTCAGTGAATCTTCACATCACTAAATTGCTAACCGTTCAAAAAATATTTATAAGGGTAGAATTGTTCATAAATTACCTTAATTATGATAATTAAGATTTGGTGAATCAAATGTCCAAATAATAGGACTTCTTGGAATACAGGAATATCTTACGGTGCTACACATAGTAATTATTATATCAATTAGTGTATCAATACATGTATAGCAATGCAATTTCAAAATTATAGACTACACCCATTATACAAACTATAAAGATTCAAAATCAATAAAATTGTGTCGTATCATCCGTTAATACACTAATTGGTAAAATAATTATTGCATAAATAAAAAGAGTAGTTTACTTTTTTTTATAATAATTTTTTTTTTTTTTTTTTGACTAAAATAGTAAGATGCCAAAATAAGTTTATATGTTTCCAAAATAGACGTCAACAAGCATTTAATCTATTCTCATGCCTTAACTGTTAATTATTAGTACAACCTAGCAATAAAAAGGTCCCCAAATTATTTCATTTCTTCTTCTAGACATGCCTCCATTGGAATCATGTGAACATAAGATATATAGTTGTACATATATATTAATGTTCCATAATGGTATGGACTCGACCTTATTTATTTAGATTTTTTTAAGTAAAGTATTTGTCTGATATAAATTGAATTAATAACATGAGGTATACTAACTTGTGTATCAATTGATGTACCAACTAGATATAATATCAGGTGAAATCCAAATTAAGTGATGAAACATACATGTATGTCTTGTGTCTTTCTAGCATTACTGAAATTGAATTGGTATGGTATCAGTATAAAATGAAACTAAATCATAAAATATTATTTCTAAATAAAATTTGATACAAAATTTATGACACCGTGACATTTTGATTAGTGTTTTATATTTGCTTGTATAGTGTATACCTGCTACGCACAACATGAAGATTATTTAGCAATATGCGAAGAGCAGCTTTATACAGCAATTGGAGGATATTGCGATGATGATCTGTGCGATGAAGCATGCAAACAGGCAAAGAACAGAAATGCTCATGGTCATTGCGAGTTACTCGACACTTGTTATTGCAAGTTTGCTTGTTAAAATCCCCTTTCACTTTGTCAAAGGGTTTCATGCCAAAGCTCAGTTAGCAAATAAAGATACTATTATGTATCACGTCTCTTCTTTAATTTCTTTTTTTTATTTTTGTTTGTGTTGTGTTTTGTTTGTGTGCATTTCGAAATTTCAGAGTTCATTAAGTAGGTGTTTAAGTTTGTTTATTTTGTTGGCCGATTTTCTTCTTTAAACAATTTTAGATTTATGGAATTTATTATACGAGGCAAACCGAAAAATTAAAAAATAAAAGTCAAGAAAATAAAATCCGAAAATAGTGGGCTTTTTTTAGTTTATTTTGGTATTTTTAATTTTTTTTGAAAATTTTGAAAAAAAATTATTTTTTAAATTTATCTACACAAGACGGACATGAAAACTAAAAAATAGTGACATTTTTTTAATTGCCCTTCTAGAAGAATATCTTTACTTTTAATTGCCCTTCACCGCCTGGGATTGGACCAACCTGTTGCCAACTTTCTTTCATGGCTTAAGAAATTACTTTGGGCTCTCCCTTCTTTTTGGGCCGATGTCAATGGATTTGGGTTTGAACTCATATTTTTTCCCTCCAACTTATACATGTATTATTTTTCCTATCTGCTATAATAATTAATAGAATTAATACTCATTTAATGCAGTCTTAACCAATGCTTAAAAATAAAAAAGTTGAGTAATGCTAGAGACCCTAAAAATTTCACCAAATGTCTCATATAGGTATGAGACACACACAATGTGGGTCTCATGTGGGTCCCACAATCATGTCAGACATTTGACAAAATTTTTGGTAGAATTTTTAAAATTTGTAGCATTTTTGTAAAAAGTTATTAAACCCAAGACAATATAATACAACATTAAATACAAATTAATAAATTACTAGGGGTGCTCGCGGTTCAGTTTTGGATGGTTGTGCGATTTGGAAAAAATTGAACCTGCAACCGACCGCAATGTGAGTTGCGGTTTGTGCGGATAGGGTTCAGAGATGTACAGACGGTTTACGGATTGAACTTTTTTCTTTAAAAATTTATTTTTAGGCTTTTTTTTTTCCTATTTTGTAAATTTATTTTAGGCCCTTTTCCCCCTACTTTCTAAAATGCTTAACATTAATGATTAATGAATTAAAACTTATAAAATTAAAAACAAAAAAAAAAAATCAATTCCTAATATAAGCAAATCATTCAAAATCCTAAACTTTTAAATAAAATCATAAACTGACACAAGCACATCTTTCAAAATCCTAAACTAAATCATCAAAATCATTTACTACCCAACAATATAATTAAAGTAAAATCATTCAAAATCCTAAACTTACTTAAAAGTAATTCTTCATTAACTTTTACATTCATCCAAAATGCAATAACAAAATAACAAGAAATTGTTGTCAAATTTTATCCAATTCAAACCCATTAAATAAAATAAAAACATTTGCAAACTCGCAAACTCCATCTTGAATCACATCTATGATTAGGGTTTGATTTGTTGGGAAAAAAAATTTAGGATAGGATGAATGAAATCAACGGTCCAATTTTTTTTCATATAAAAAAAATACAAAAAATGAAAATAAAAAAAGTCTAAGTGCGGGCGGGTTCTTGCAGGTGCGGGTAAAACCCACAACCCGCCTGCAATCCGCAATAATGTCATATTCCAAACTGCGTCCGTTCGCATTGTGTCTGCGAAACCGTCCATTTGTATACGGATCAGGTCAGGTTGGGCGGGTTATGCAGTTTGGATAACCCTATACCCAACCCTAATTAATATAATATTAAATACACCTTATCAAGTGCCCTAGGGACACTTGTTCGCATTAGCCAAATATTAAATTAATCAATAAGAATATTTTAGTAATAATGGTATGTGTTGAATTTTTCAAGAATTTTTTTTATGCGGTCTGTAATGTATGAAATTTTATTATAAGCGAGTTTTGACCAAATTCCCTTTAATAAAGAGTAGTGTTATTTAAGTTTAAAAATTAGAGTCACTTTCTTATTCAATGACATGACTTTATATTAAAATATCTAAACAAAATCTCTTTCTCATATTTTCTCTAATCATTTACAAATCATATCATTTTGGATTTTATAAAATATAAATCCATTTTATAGACTTATTTTATAAAATCCAAAATGTGATCTTGTGAATTGTTTAGTCTTCTATTTTTTCTTATGAACCCAAAACTTCTATTAAAGTAGAAATTACACAAAAATGTAATCACTTAAACGTTTGAGTTTAATTTTTGAGGGATAAAAATGGGCTTCTTTAAATGTGAAATTACACATTTGGGCAATCCGCATTATAATGGTTTTGGATTTTGTCTCATTCTGGAACAAATCTCACATTACGAACAAGGACGTAATACTCTAATGTAACACTCCAATATAACACACTAAAAAACTTCTTAGTGTATTTTTTCAAAACGTAACAATGTAACACTAAAAATAAAAATGTAAACTGATTAGTGTATTATTTTATCTAAACATAACATCCCAATGTAACATACAAAAAAACTCTTTGGTGTACTTTTTCCAAACATAGCACTCCAATCAATATAATCTTAAACATAGCACTTCAATATAACACACAAAAACACTAAAAAATTTCTTAGTGTACTTTTTCCAAACATAATACTCACAATTTGAAATTATACATTTGTCCAAAACGTACTAAATAACTTTTGTACTACTTTTGGAATGGTTTGAAAAGACTCACATTCTTTTGAAATGGTTTGAAGAATCCCATATACATTAAGGAGTTTTTTTTATCTTTTACGTTAGAGTGTTAAACTAAGGAATTTGTTTTGCAGTGTTGTGTTTAGAAAAAATATGCCAAGGAGTTTTTTTTTTTTTTAAAGTGTTACATTGGAGTGTTACATTTGAGAAAAGTATATTAAGGAATTTTTTTTGGTGTGTTATATTGAAGTGTTATATATGAGTGTTACATTCAAGTGTTACAGTTTAAAATTATACATTTGTCCAAAACTTACTAAGGAGTTTTTATACTCATTTTGAAATATTTGAAGAACCTCACATCTTTTTAGAATATTTGAAAAATCTCATATTTCAAGTCATTTTGTATTACTTTATTTAAAAAACCTCACATTTCAAGTTCCAACCAAACAAAGTATGATTCATTTTCATATGGGATTCGAGCAGCTTTTAACGTGTTGGATGTCGACTTTTTGGAATGTTTGAAGAATCTCACATTTCAAGTTATTCCAAATAAAATAAAATAAAAAGTCATATAAAAATTCATCCCAAATTTGATTATCATAAATTATTTATCTTATCTTTCTAGCACAACCAAAAAAAAAAAAAAAAAGGGAAAGAAAACATAATAGAAATATAGATATAACTGTAAATCTAATTTTCAAATAATATATTAAATTTATTTTTTCAAAATCAATGGGACTAATTGATTTATAAATAAAATAAAATTTAAAATTAAACGGCTCACCATTCTTTAAGATGGAATTTATAAATAATTTTTTCAGAAAATAAATCCAAAAGCAATAAGTGCTTGTACTCTTGCAATTTTTTTACCTATAAATTATGATGAACGCAAACTCATAGATGCACTCATACAACTTGCAGGCTTTATAGAGAAACCCCAAAACATGAAGAAATTCTCCATGTTAGTGGTTGTTGTTCTATTCCTTTTCATTTCTACAGGTGATCCTCTTGTCATTCACTTTATTATCTTTTTCATGTTATATATATGAGCGATTGGATCCTACCCAACTAAATGGCCTAGTTTGGTTCATTGTGAGCTTATTTGAAACTCATTTTGAAAATTGAAATCATTCATCTTCTGAGATTTGTTAAGTAAATTATTCGGACCAAAAAATCATATTAATCAGATATTATGAATCACTTGATTAAATTATATTTATTTGAAAAATAATTAACAAACAATATAATTTTGAAGGTAGCTCATTTATTTGTTTTTAAAGAAATGAGATATGATTTAGTGGTTACCAAATTTTGATTTACCCAATTTTTGGCATGTATGATTTGTTTTCCTACAAAATTAACAGTTTAAATTATTCAAGTAAAACCTGTGATGGATCCCATAAAACAAACAAAATTGTCCAATTCATCTTTCATTTCTAGTATTGATTTTCAAAATATTAGCTTTAACCTAATAATTTGAAATTCAATTCCGAAACACTAACAAGAGCTTCGTAAGTAAATCTTTAAAAATGGAGGAATTATCATGTCTTTCTGGAATTTCAACTAAGACTGTGTGTCTTTCTAATTCTATTGGTTACTTTATGTAATACATAGAAGAAAAAATAAGAAATAATGAGTATGTAACCAATAGAATTGTAAGAACATACCACGTAGGATATAGGATGGACATATGAGATAATTTTTCCTAAAAATGCCAATTGACGTTGGACTAAGATTGTTTGGGAATAAAGGAAAAAGTCACTTCAATTTTTGAATGTTTTTATGTTTTTAGAGATTTTTTTAAAAAAATTGTCCAATTTTTATTTTTTATTTTTTCGGTGTTTCTTGTTTAGGTGAATTTAGAAACTATTTTTTTTTTTGAAAAAATTTAAAACAAAATTGAAAAAGCTAAAATAAGCTAAAACTTCTACTATTTTCTACTTATTTTTATTTTGTTTGCACCTTTTTTTTGTAATTTTCCATTTCATCGTGAGTAGTATTGAGAGGCCTAAAGTTTTTTGAAAAATTAAAAAAAAAAATAATTAAAGACAAAAATAAGCCAGTAAAAAAAAACCTTAAACACCCACTGATAACTGTTTTGCAAATTGATTTTTTTCATAATTTTTTAGTTTTTTTATAACAATACGTGCAAAAAATAAAAATAAAAAATGACTTTTTTGTAATAATTTTTTGGCCAAAATTATGAGTCATTTTAAAAATTGACTTTTGTAGTGAATTTTTAAATTTTTATCAAAAAGTATAGTTGACTTTTTTTCAATAATTTTTTGACTAAAAAAAGTAAGATGCCAAATTAGTTTATATGTTTCCAAAATAGACGTGAATAAGCATTTAATCTATTCTTATGCCTTAACTGTTAAGTATTAGAACAACCTAGCAATAAAAAGGTTCCCAAATTATTTCATTTCTTGTTCTAGACATGCCTCCATTTGGAATTACATGAACATAAAATCAAATATGTATATATACATATATTAATGTTCCATAATGGTATGGATTCAAGCTAGGGGTGAGCAGCGGATATACTGACCCGCCAAAACCAACCGAACCGAACCGATCTGCCGCATTTTGGACGGATGCGTGATAACGAGCGGACGGTTGCAGATTGATTTTCTCCAATCCGCCAATTTGGCGGACGGATGGCGGATTTGAGGTTCTTTTGGCCGCAACCGAACCGCCAAACCGCGAGCACCCTTAGTAATTTATAAGACTTTGTGTTTTCAATTTGTTTAAATATTTTGTTTGTGTTTTCAATTAAAAAAGAGTTCAAATATTCTGTTGAAAAAAATGTTTTCAACTTAAATATATTTTTTGAATTGAAAAAAATAAACGTATTATTTATCTATATTTTTTGGTTTTTAAATCTAACTCTAAAAGTAATAAATAGAAAATATAACATATGCTGGTTGGTTTTTGTTTTCAAAAACATATATAAATGTAACAATACAGAGACATATAATCTCTACTATTGCTCTGTTCATGACTTTGGTGGTTTAAATTGTTTTTATATTTTAAGAACAACAGATTGTAATATTTTATGTGGATGAAGCATGCTGTGATTGTAATATGTGGATGAGGCATGCAGTGATTGTGATATTCTAAAGTTTCAAACTTTGTTTCTTTGGATGATGCATACAGTAATTGTAATACTTTTTTAAATCATTGACTGTAATACTTTCTTTTTTTTTTTTTTTTTTGAGCAAGTGCACAAGTTGAACTATATTGAAAATTTATAAAATTTCAAACCGCCAACCCGATTCGCATCCATCCGCCAAACCACCAATCCACTTAATCCACATCCGCCGGATTGGCGGACGGATGCGGATTGATTTTTTCCAATCCGCCAATTTGGCGGACGGATGGCGGATTGGAAGTTTCGTGGCCGCAACCGACCCGCGCCCACCCCTAATTCAAGCTTATTTATCCAGATTTTTTTGAGTAAATTATTTGTCTGATATAAATTGAATCAATAACGTTAAGAATACTAATTTGTGTACTAATTAGATACAATATTAGACGAAACCTATATTAAGTGCTGAAAACCTACATGTATGTCTTGTGTCTTTCTAGCATTACTAAATTGAATTGGTATAATATGAGTATGAGTATGAAATGAAACTAAATCATAAAATATTATTTCTAAATAAAATTTGAGACAACATTTATGACACCGTGATTTTTTATTAGTGTTTTATATTTGCTTGTATAGTGTATACCTGCTATGCACAAAAAGACGATTATTTAGCAATTTGCGAAGAGGAACTTTATAAAACAATTGGAGTAAATTGCGATGATGATCTGTGCAATGAAGCATGCAAAGATAGAAAGGAAAGCCATGCTCAAGGTCATTGCGAGTTACTCGACACTTGTTATTGCAAGTTTGCTTGTTAAAATCCCCTTTCACTTGTGAAAGAGTTTCATGCCCAAGCTCAGTTAGCAAATAAAGATACCATTGTATTGTGTATCAAGTCTCTTCTTTTCTTTCTTCTTTTATTTTTGTTTGTGTTGTGTTTTGTTTGTGTGCATTTTAAAATTTCAAAGTTTAGTTTTGAAATGTGGGTTGGCTTTTTGGTTATTTTAGCCTGAGGTTAAAAAGTCTCGTTTGTGATAGTTTTTTTTAGCTTTTTTGACTTTTGTGAGAAAAAAAATGAAATGATTATGGATTGGATGTGACATTTTGTCCTAGTTAACTATAATAACATATTTTGTCTTATATGACTATTTTATCCTTGATGAGGCATCCTCAACGAGCTCTAAGTAGGTGTCTAAGGTTTGTTTTTTTTGTTGGCATATTTTCTTCTTTAAACAATTTTAGATTTTTGGAATTTATCATATGAGGCGAATCGAAAAATTAAAAAATAAAAGTTAGTTTATTTTGGTATTTTTAATTTTTTTTTTTTTTTGAAAATTTTGAAAAAACAATTTACTTTGTAGATTTGTCTACACAACGAAAACTAAAAAATATTGACACAATTAAAAAAAAAAAGAAAGAAGATCCCAGACAACTTGTAACTCATCATCTTAGGTCCACTTTTGAATTTTTGTAAAAATGAGATGGGCACTTTGTCCAACAGTCCAAATTAGAATTTTGTTTGGCTAAAAATGCACACTTTAAAATAATTTGTCCATAAGGACATGCTCAGATGAAATGAACCAAAATACCTTGTGTATATATATTTTGTAAACACGATTATTTGAGCCCAAAAACCTCCCTGTCTTTGTCTCTTTCTCTTTCTCTTTCTCCTCACCTCCTCACTCCTCACCTCCGTCGCCACCGTGCTGTTGACTGACCACTATCACTGCCATCTCGCATGCCTTCTTTTCTCTCTTCTCTCTTCTCTTTCTCCCCCTCCCTCTCTCTCTCTCTCTCTCTCAATGGTCAAACCCTAAACCACATGTCTCTCCATCAATGGTCAAACCCTAATCCATATGTCGATTCTCAAATTTCTCTAATTTGAAACCTTAACCTCAAACCCACACCGATCCATATCTAGTGTATTTCCACCTTCAACAAGGTCGCCATGGTCACCATCCTCAAAGATCGCCTCACCTGCCACAGCAGCGAGGTTGCCTTTGTCTCTCGTGACGAAGCTCTCGCCGCCAGTCCGTCATCCTCCGTTGCACCATCGTCGCAATACCTCATCTGCCATCCTTCATCGCAGTATCACTGTAGCGCTTCCTCTTTCCTCTCCCTCTCTCTTTCAGTTCTAATCGTGAAACCCTAGCTGATGCCTCGAGACACAATGACATTGGCTATGTTCCGGCGTAAAGTTGACCTCCGTAGGCTGAGATCTGAGTCGATCCACATAGATCCAACTCTCTAAATAGCAGATCCACACCCCATCTCTTTCTCTAAAACATTTCTATTTCTTTAACACGGTGACGATTTCAATATTCAAGTTTGATTATACTTTCATTTCTTTAGTATTCAGGTTTTGTCATGACCCAAACCCGCCCCTAGATATTTGGATCATAACCACCCAGTAATCATTAGATTACCTATAGCCTCATACAGAATTTCAAAATTTAACAAAGTATACGGGGCCAGAAGCGAAAGCAAAATAATAATAAAATTGTCTAACAAACTGTGCATATATGACATATCGGAATACTTATAAGTTAATAACCCACATCCAAAATACATTCATACACATATGGATACATGTTCAAATACCATACGCGGAGTACAAGTCACCATCTTGTTACGGAAACTCAAAATACAAAACATGGTCAAATAAGACCAAACAAAAACAAAAGTAAAAGTCTCATCAAGAGGAACTGAGGTTGACTTCACAAAACTCAAGTAACCTCCAAGCAACTCTAGCGTTGGACATCCTGGCGCTCACCTATATATATATATATATATATAAGAGTGAGCTAAAACCCAGTGAATAACATCAAAGTAAAGGGGTTTAATGAATGAGTTCCCAATACTTAATCAATTCCATTTGTAGATATCATGCTGATCGGACAAATAGAAAGCTCATTCATATTCATAAAACCATAAGTTCAGAAAAGTTTACCATAATGAAACATTTAGAAAATAGAATATACGAAAATATCTTTAGTAAGATATTACTCACAAGCGATTAGATTGTTGTCATGCCTCCGTGGATCAACCTACCCAACATATAAACATATACACACATTGTAACTCATAGCTTACTTGAATCATTCCTTTCTTAACCAATTCCTTTAAGTTCATTTCTAGCATATTAATTCATTCATGGGGCTTAATTCATGCCTAAGAATGTTCGGAAAGAAATGAGAAAGAAAATATGAACATAATGCAACTTTCAAAAATATGCTAGAGTAGGACAGTTCACTCGAGCAGTCATTTGGTCGCTCAAGTGGTTTGCATAGTTTGCAAAAGTATTGAATGCTTGAAATCTAGGCTCGATAGTTGCTCGAGCCAAATGTAATGAAAACTAAGGTTGCTTGAGTGGTATGCAAAACTCTACAAAATTATTGGATGCATACAATGTACGTTCGAGCGGTGACTTTATCGCTCGAGCAATACAGTCAAATTTTGAGTTTTCAATATAGAATTTTGAGCTTCAAAAACATGAGTCCAAAAATGTAAGACCTTGCATGACACACCAAACCATGAAAACACTTCCATAAACATGAATACATAACCAATTTCAAACCCTTAGCTCAAAATTTCATGAATTCTTCAAAATTGGAACTCAAATCTTCATGCATGTATAGATTGTTTTCAAGCTCTTTTCCATAACTTCCAAAACTTGAAATTGAACTTCAAAGCATTATAATTCATGGATGCATGTATGATTCAACTTCCAAATTCCACATTGATAACAAAAATCATGACTAAAATGATGAAACTTTACATATTGATGCATGCATGTATGTCTAGCTTCAAATTCATCATCTTTAAGCTATTTTCTTGTGATTAATCTCATATTCCTCTTGAATTCATAAGCTAGGTAAGTTATCTTTATGAATTAAGGTTGAATTTCATACCTAAAGCCTTGAATTATATGATATACAAGCAATCCTTTCTTGGTTCTTCTTCTTCTTCAATTCTCTAGCTCATCTCTCTCTCTCTCTCTCTCTCTCTCTATAATTGAACTCACTCTCTCTCTAGAATGGTGCTCCAACAGAATTTGAGCTCAAACATATAACCAACTCTCTTCTAATTCTCTTGTCTTAACATATATATACATGTTGATTAGCTTAGTGCACTAATTAGAGATTAAGCTAATTAATTAAGGCTCTAGGCTAACTAAACAAGACTTAATTTTATTAAATTGAATCAAATTTTAATCAAACTTCCCAAAAGACTCTAAAAATTATAACAACCTAATTAAACTCATCAATTTCAATTTCTGAAAGTCATTAAGGCTTTCAATTTCAAATTTAGAACAGAAATTATGACAGATAATTCACAATTCAAACAGATACACACAAATTAAACACAAAGCACATATTTACAATTCAAAATTAAATAAATATAAGTATGTTACATGGTGGGGTTATCACATTTGTTTTCTTTGAATTTTTAGTATCAATTTGTAATTTGGTTGATTATGAGTTTGGTAATCAGGATCTCTTTGGATCCTCTCGATTTTTCTCTCTCTAAGATGAGAGCATGTAATAATCCCGACCCATGATTAACTGTTAAGCCATGATTATGTATGCCTAATAAGTAATTAAGATGAAATCCTGAGCTAATTACATGTGCATTGCATTATTTGTGTTTATATCTGTCTTCTGTAGGAATATCTGTTTGTGTTCTGTTTTGTTCTGCGAATTGAAGGTGTCATCGGTATCCGATCACGAAATGGACTTGAATTATGTTTTAGTTGGAATTTTTAAAACATTATGGTAGGTTTAATTGAAATTTGATTTGGAATGAGCCTAATTAATGAATTTCTTAATCCAAGCCTAATTAAGGCACTAGTGAACCCTTGTATATATTTTACACTCATTTCATCCTTCTTGAGCTACAAATGTGTAAGAGAGAGAGAGACCAAGAGTGAAAGTGAGTTCAACAATGGAAAAAGGGAGAATTGTTATGAATTGTAGGAGAATTGAAGAGAGTTTAGAAGTTTAAGCCTCTACACTTGTGAATCCAAGGTATAAGGTAAGAATTCAAGCCTTTAGTCTTGCTTTTGAGTTGGTGAGTTCATGAATATAAGAGAATTAAGTTGAAATTGAGCTAGAATGAAGGAGTATAGGTCATATCGTGCATATATGTCCAATTTCATCACAATTTGAGTTTAATTTCAAGAAGTCTCTCATACATGTGTCCATCTTACCTTTGTTTTGAGAATTCGTCAAGTTTCATGCCATTTTATCTTGCTTGATCATGTTTTGGAAGGTTGAATGCATAACAACTCATGCATGTTCCACATACATAAAATTCAAGTTTGATTTTGAGCAAAGTTTAGACTTGTTTTCTCAAGTTTTGGGGCCCAAAGGTTGATTTTAATGGTTTTGAATTTGAGTTTTGAAGCTTGGAAGCAAATCTAGAAATTTCAGAATTCTGCTCCTCCGTTCAAGCAAAAGAACCTGTGCTCGAGCAACCACTGTGTATTTTTGCACTTTCGCTCAAGCGATCAAAAGTTAGCTCGAGCGTAAAATTCATGCTCCCAGAAGTTTATAAGTTTTTCAGACTGCTCGAGCGACAAGATTCGCGTTCGAGCGAAGACCTCGGTCTCAAGCTCGAGCAATCGTCAAGCGTGCATTGAGTGGAAAAATCAAGCAACCAATACTTTTGCAAAGTTTACAGACCGCTCGAGCGAAGGAAATTGCACTTGAGCGACCACTCACATGTTTGGACGTCTGCTCGAGCGAAGGAAGTTACGCTCAAGCGAGACCCCTGTTTTCAGCAAAAATGACTAAGTGTTTTAAAACTCATTTTGGCATCCCCATTGCATCCTAGACATTCCTAGGCCACGAATAAGATATGATGATAAGGATAAGACGTAGAAACACACTAAGAACAAAATGCGATAAGTTAACTATTATCCGAGTATGTGTTTCAATCTATGTTTCTGTTATGTTTGTGTAGGTCACGTACCGTAAGCTATCTGATTTGTTTGCTCTATCTGTCTACTTTCAGAGCCATTTGTGAGTAATAACTTAGCAAAGCTATGTTCAACTTTATTTATTTTCTGTATGTTGAATTAAGATCTATTTTTCTGAAATGATAAGTTCTGTACAATGAATGATTGTCCAATTCTGATAATGTATTCGTGGCATCCTTAGCATCATATGATATTTGTTAGCTGTTACCCAGTATCGGAGGTTCTATCATAGAACTTAATATGTCTGTTATCTGTTACCCATACCGAAGGCTCAATTATAGAGCTCAACATGTCTGTTATCTGTTACTCAGATCTGGAGGTTCCTTTATGGAACTGGTTATACATCACTACCATCTGTTCTGTATCTGTTTGTATCTGTCCTGTTAACGCTAATGGATGTACCATGTATGATTAAGCACGAACTCTGATTTCCGAATTTGATATGGGACATCATTCAATTAAAACCCTTTACTCTGTTATTATTCATTGGGCCTCCGTTCACTATTTATATTATGTGTGTAGGTGATCAGGCACGTGACCAAGAACAATGATAACCGCTTAGAGCTTGTTTTGTCGGCCAATCCTTGTGCCTCCCAAGGATGTTCCGAAAGTCATGTGGTCATGTTTTGTGAATAAATAAGACCTATTTTCTTTCGGTATATAAATAAGTTTTCTGTTTATCTGTACTTTGGGCTAAGTCCCTTTTTGACTTTATTTGGGTAAATGGGTGATGTAAGACTACCATATCTATGACATCGCATGTACATACATGAGTTTTTGAAAATTATGTTCCATGCACGCCAGCATCGCTCAATGGACTATGAATGTTTTTATATATTTGCTTCCTCAACCCCTTATTATGTGATAAACTATACAGAGGCCTTTGGTAATTCAAGGATTACTGGCCGGTTATGACGCTAAAACTATAGAGGCGGGTTTGGGTTGTGACAGAGCATTTTTGCCTTTTTTGGTTGTATTTATCGTTCTCAGGTCATTTTATAGCCTATTTGGTCCTGTACATTTGGTGGTGTATTTATGCTTCAGGTCATTTAGGATTATATACAAAAGATGAGAACGAAAATCTCAAAACATATTACGAGGTTTGAAATGTTGTTTCTGTTCTAGCAATTGTGTTCACTCATTTAGATTGTATAATCTCCTTTGTGTTGATGTTATATGAGCCAGGCTGCTACATCAATTATGTTCACAATTGACATATATATATATATATATTAATTATCTTATTTGTTCTCTGTAGCTAATTGTGAAGGAAATAAATTATGTTGTGCAAACTTGGTCAAGGCCCGACTGAAAAAGTCTCACAAGTTGAAGAAGATAAATGACTAGATTGATCCATGATGCAGTGACCTACATGTAAGAATTTAACAATAAAATGAGATAAAGACCTTCTTCTAACATATCCGAAGCTGCATCAAGAGCATGTGATTAAGGAGATGGAGACCTTGATATGTTTTTGTTAATTAAGATTTTATTTAATTTGGATTTTAATTGTTGGTTTTGGATAGTATATGTATTTGTTGGATTATACTATGTTTATGGATTCTTATTTTCTTTGATATGTACGGTTAATAGTTAAGTTTTGTATATGGTTGGGAAATTGAATGCTATAGGTTGTGGAGAAATATTTTTATTGAATGGTTGAGAATTGAATGAATGAATGGATGAATAATTTTGTATATGCACAGGATACAAGTGGCGCAAAAAATACTACAAAAATAAATTATAAAAACTAAATGAGACTTTTTGGCAACTAAACAAATATCACAGGTTGGCTTTTTGGCTACTAAATTTTAGTCGCCAATTGTCAAAAAGTGAAACTTTTGGCTACTAAACTTTTAGTCGCCAATTGTAAAAAGGAAACTTTTTTGGCTATTAAAATTTTTAGTCGCCAATTCTCAAAAAGTGAAACTTTTTGGCTACCAAATAGTTAGTCGCCAAACATACATGCTCAATTGGCTACTAAATAATTTAGTCGCTAAAAGTAAAAAATTATATATATTAAATTATTTTTAAAAAATATATGGTGGACTAAAGTTTTAGTCACCGATAGGTCACTTTTGGCTATCAAAAAAAATTTTAGTCGCCGATTGTCTTGCCCAACGAACTATTGGCGACTAAACTAGCGACCAAATATATTAGTCGCCGAAAGTAATTGGTGACTAAAATAAGGCTTTTGGCGACTAAAATTTTTAGTAGCCAAAAGTGAAAATTTCTTGTAGTGCTAGGGGTTTATCCCATTTCCTAGGTTGATGGGGCTTGTCCCCTTTCACAATTTATTCCCTCATAGGTGCATCTTTTACCCTCATTTACACTCTTACCTTTCTAATTTTCTAGAATGTTGTGGTCCTGCTCTTTCATTTCAGCTCATTATGGAGAACCTTGACTTATTAGAAGGTTCTAGGGAGTGTGAGGATGTCTCTGGAAGATGTCTTGTGGGAAAAACTTATTGTCCCCAAGATTTTAAACAGACAAGCTATGATTAATATTCTCTATGGAGTGATAATGTCACCTTAGAAATTGTATGATGAATTGTATATGCTTGTCAAGTGCTCGAAGTTCTCAGCAGAATACCACAACTTTGAGCCTTCAAAACCCTACACACCTTCTGTCTTGTTTTTGGACCAAAACCATAGTTTTTTCAAGCTTAAAAAACCCTGGGACCTACTAGCCCTCTAATGTGGGCTGCCGGCCATTAGCGTGGGCCTGTCGGCCACTTGTGTGTTTTTTGCAAAATATTTATGCCAGCTATTCCCATAAGTGCATGCATCTACCTACATGTGTATGTATGGATATTTCTGAGGGAGTTTCATGTTTTTTCTATAAATAAAAGGCCTCCCTTTCCATTTTTTGAGGGTTGAACATTTTGGAGCAAAAAATATTTTTCTCTCTCTACAATTCCCTCTCTCTTTTACAAATTCTTAAGCATTTGCCTATACACTCTAAAACCAAAACCTTGTGGTATTGGAGCTGATGTACTTTTTGGGCTTACTGTGAGCTCTTGAGGGCGTGTAAGTGTTGGTTTGACACTTGGAAAGGGTTCTCCTCTTCAAGAGGTATAAGCCTTGGCGCTTTTTTTTTTTTTTTTTTTTTTTTTTGCTTTATTTTGCCATCTTTGCTATTATTTTTAGACTATTTTTTGGGCTATTGATACTATGTATTTTTGGGTTGAAACCTGTGGTTTAAGGCCATTAGGGGTGGAGGGGTGGATTACCCTTCTTTGTACCTCATTTCTTAGGCCTTTGCCCCTTGTGTTTCTCACCTCTTTGTCAACTTTTTTTTGAGTTTTTTAATACTGAATCTCAGAGGTTTTTTAGTGGCTAAAATCATGTTTTGAAGTCCCAAAAGTGGAGGGGGTAGCCTCCCCTCCTTGTGCTTGTTTACTAGCTTAACTTGCTTCATGTTGTAGCTTATCGTTTTAGCTATTTTTGTCTTAATTCCAACATGTTTTTAGGACTGTTTTTAGGATTGTTTTTGGTTATTCATTGCATTTGACCTTTGTATAGCATGTTTATAGTGTAATTGTCCTCATAGGCTTGGTGGGTTTAGGCCTTAGCCACCAACCTATTTGAGTTGATTAGCATTTATTTCAAGCTTTCCATACGTGTTTTCATCTCTAATCACCTCTGTAACCTCCCTCCTTTCTTGGCTTTTTCTTTTTTTTGAAAGTTGTTTCAAACTAGTTGCTTGTTTTAAGCTTGAGATTGAGGTATTGTGCTTGATGGTTTTAATCCCTTTGGGGGGTTCATTATCAATGGCATGATACTTCTTTCATGCCTGAAATAACTCTTGGTTTGGTAACTCGTTTCCATTAGAGGACTTAAAGCTCACTTTTGGACTCAATAGACTAAGGAATGGTTGGTAATTAAAATGAAGTAACAAAATTGGGATTAAAAATTATGCAAGATAATAAAATCAAGTCGGGTTCAATTGGACGTTAATTGAACCCATTGAGTCTTGAGCCGTTTCATACTTGCTAGTGATGTAATCGATTCAAGAGTCAATGTCAACCACCTCCCTTGATCAATCCATGATAGGGTGGAGGTTTGAGAGTCTTTTGTGTTGTGTTTATTGAAATTGTACACCTTGGTTCATAGGCCATCATGCAATGAAAATTGCATCGATTGATGGCTTACGAATTGAGCTTGCCACTTCTTTTGAGCTGTTTGATGATAAGGAGGGGTAAGGTATACAAAACATACCTTAAGAGAAGCAGCCACTTTTTTTGGCCGGCAAACCACTAATTCTGGACGGCAGGCTACCTTTTGTGGCCGGGCGGCCACTACTTCTGGCATGCCGGCCACTTTTTGTCAAATTGAGCAGCAACTTTTTGGAACAGAGCAGAGCAGAGGATGAGGTCAAAAGAGGTTCTAACTATGCAACAGAGGTATTCTGGCAGCAGAATAATGGGCTTTTCGGGTGGAAATCCGTGTTTGCATGAGCATTCCTCGTTTCTCGGGGCTGATTAGTTAGCTTAGTTACTTCTTTAATGTTGCATTCGTGTTGTAATTAATTAGTTAATTCTAATTTGTAATTAATTAATTAGTGTAATTAATTAGTTAGTTCCATAGACTAGTTAATTAATTAATTGGTTTTGTAATAACTAGCTAGCATAGTTAGTTTATTTGGTTTGTAATAATTAGTTAATTCGTTTTGTAATAGCTAGTTAGTTTATTCGGACCCTCCTGCGCAAGGGCAAACTTGTAATAATGTGTATGTCTTCCAACCCCACGTTTTTCTCCCTTTTATTTACTTGCTTATGATGGTTAGTTTAGGACATCATGTTTCGTTTATCATCTCTTATGCCTTGCATCCATTGTCTTGCATGCATTGAGCTTAGCGCATCATTCTAACTAGCATTATTAGTTAATACTTCTTTGAATAGATGCTTAGACCGCATGCTCTCAAATTGATTCATATGCCATATTAGTAGCCGAGCCTAGTAATTGCATATTGCATATGTTACATTAGTCATATTACATAGTTAGGATCATGCATTATTCTAACTCTGCCATCTTTTTTGGCTTGAAGTACTAGGTGAGCTTTTATTTGCTTTAACATATTGCATTATATGTTAGTGTTGCCATGTCAAAGCATGTTCACCATGAGGCTAAGTGCTTAAGTGATAAACTGTTTGAATGCCTGTGGATGAAGGCTAGTTGCTTGAATTGGGATAGTTTGGTTAATGTACATTTGAGTCAACTTTTTCAAGTGGCACATTCACAAATTCTTTTCAAAAAGAAGCATGAGATCAAGTGTTCCAATTTTTGCAAATTAGTCTATACTTGTGTGTGTGCGCATCACATAGTAATGTTAGCCTAATAAATCGGAACAAAAGCATATAATGTAAATAAGATTCACATCATGATTAGTAGAGGCCGATCTTTGATCAGGCGAGCGGGAGTGCTCAATTCATGACCTTCCCCTCTCGTACCTAAGTTCCTGAGCCGAGACAATCTTGGTGATGACGGACAAGTGTCCTTTGGCACGAGTCATGGGTTTCCTAAATTTCTTAAAAATATTTAGGTGGCGACTCTGTATCTGGCAAAGTAGTCCATTTTTAACATTTTGATTTAAAATTGATTTTCTAAAAGATTTGTTGGATTTGGACTCTTTGGTGTTTATCTATTTCACATTGCACTTCTGAGATCAGATTCAGAACCGCGGGAGTCCGAACTGTAAGGCTTATCGTCTTTCAAAAGGAGCGCGAAAAGTTGAGCTACAGTTTCCTGCTAAGGAATTTGAGCATTTAAACAAGTGTGCACATTCATCATTATGTGATCAATCGGTGGCACCCAAGGCTTAAGGGTGGTCAAAAATAGGGTGTCTATAGCTGCCCCTCTTTGACATAGCTCGAAGTCATGAAATGACGTAAGTGAATGTTACAGTCCAGAGATGACCGATTTTGACAAGGTCATAAGACTTGGGAAAACAATCAAGACATAAATTAAATTGGTTGAGCTCGAAAGCTGCCTACATATCCCTTTGTAAGGAATCAAACCAACATAGTTCAAGAGCAAGATGCAAAACAATACATGTGATACGATGCGACAATTGAAAATACAAACGAGCATACCACTCGAACCTTATGAAAATGAGATACAAGGCACTGCAACAATAATAGTAAACAACTTTAACTACGCTTCCGCGTATAAGAAACAGTCCAAAACTACACTCTTGTGCAGGAAAAGTTAACAAGAAACGAACCAAACTACGCTTCCGCGTAGAGAGGTAAGAAACAACAAAACCAAACGACACCACCGCAACAACTGGTTTGGTCAACAAGAAACAATCTTAACGACCCTTCCGCGTAGAAAAGCACAAAACAACCCTAATATGACACCTCGTAGAGGAGTACAAAAATGAACTAAGCTACATTACCACGTAGCGAGGAACAAAAGCAAATTGCACTACCTCAGGGCCAGACAAGCCTAACTACACTTCCGTGCAGAAAGGACAACAACAACAACCCAAACTACACTACCGTGTAGGGAAGCAATCCTAACTACACTTCCACGTAAAGAGGAGAAGGGCAAACCAAGCCACACTACCATATGGCGAGGAACAAGAACAAACAAGCTACACTACTGCATAGCAAGGTGATCCTATCTACACTTCTGCGTAAAGAGAATAAAAGCAAACCAAGTCACACTACCGTATGGCGAGGAACAAGAACAAACAAGCTACACTACTGCATAGCAAGGTGATCCTATCTACACTTCCGCGTAAAGAGAATAAAAGCAAACCAAGTCACACTACCGTATGGCGAGGAACAAGAACAACCAAGCTGCACTACCACGTAGCGAGGTGATCCTACCTACACTTCCGCGTAAAGAGGATAAAAGCAAACCAAGCCACACTACCACGTGGAAAGAAACAAGAACAACCAAGCTACACTACCGCGTAGCAATGTGATCCTATCTACACTTCCGCGTACAGAGGATAACAAAGCAAATCAAACCACCCTACTGCGTGGCAAGATTAAAGGGAGAGAACCCAAATCATATGATAAGGGGGGACACCACGATGTACATGAATACAACACAATGCGACATATTGAAAACCAGTATGATGACAATGCATGTTCCATACAACACAAGAGAAAACCAACATAAGATGTAATGCATGTTCTATGCAAGAATCGAAAGGCATGTTCTATGCAAGAAACTCAAAAACATGTTCTATGCTCTTGTAGCTCGACTTTTTCGCTCCCCCTTTCAGAAGATGAATAAACCCTATAGTATCGGACTCCCGCGGTTCTGAATCTGATCTCACAAGTGCAATGTGAAATAGATAAACACCAAAGAGTTCTAATCCAGCAAATCTTTTGGAATAATCAATTTTGAATCAAATTGCCAAAAATGAACTGCTTTGCCAGATACAGAGTTGCCACCTAAACGTTTTTAGAAAATTTAGGAAACCCATGACACGTGCCAAAGGCCACATGTCTGTCATCACCAAGATTGTCTCGGCTCAGGAACTTAGGTACGAGAGAGGAATGTCATGAATTGAGCACCCCCGTTCGCCCGATCAAAGATCGACCTTTACTAATCATAATATGAATCTTATCTATATTATATGCTCTTCTTCTGGTTTATTAGGCTAACATAGAAATGCTCTTATCAAAGATGCACACACACACACAAGTATAGACTAACTTGCAAGAATTGAAACACTTCGATTCATGTTTGTTTTGAAAATTATTTCGAAATATGTATCACTTGAAAAAGTGATCACATATGAACATTACTCAAATTAGTCCAATTCAAGCAATTAGCCATCATCCACAGGCATTCAAATAGTTTATCAATTAAGCACTTAGCCTCATGGTAAGAATGCTAGACATAGCAACAATCACACGCATGCGATATGCTAAGGCGAGTAAAGGCTTACCTAGTACTCCAAGCCAAAAAAGAGAAATGAGTTAGAAAAATGCATGATTTCTAACTAGGCAATATGACTAATGCAAAACATGCAATATGCATTTAATAGGCTCGGCTACTAATATGGCATATGGATCAATTTGATAGCATGCAGTCTAAGCACGCATTAAAACAAGTTTTAAACTAATAATGCAAGTTAGCATGATGAATCGAGCCTCGGTGCATGCAATACAAGTGGATGCAAACATGAGTAATGCTATACAAAACATGATGTCCTAAACTAACCATCATAAGCTAGTAAATAAAATGGAGAAAAACGTGGGGTTGGAAGACATATACATTATTACAACATTGCGCTCTCACGAAGGAGAGTCCGAATGAATAAACTAACTTGCTAACTAATTAAAGCTAAGCTAATTAATACAAAACAAATTAAATTAGCTAAACTACTTAACTAATTATTACAACAATAAATGAACTAATTAATTAATTAATCTAGCTAATTAAAATAATTACAACAAATCAACTAATTAATTGAACTAATTAGTTACATGAATACAGCATGAAAAGAGAGCTAATCTAGCTATTCTAATTACTCTGCCTCAGGAAATGAGGAATGCTCATGCATGCATGGACTTTTCCACCGGAAAAAGCCACTGTTTCTGCTGCTGGGTGCCTCTGTTGCACAGTAGGACACTTGCACTGATTTCCACCTCTAGACCAACTCTGTTCTGCTAGGGGAGTACACTGTTGGATTTTGTATTGGTGACCGGCAAAAGGTCTACCGGCCACTAAAAATGGCCTGCCGGCCACCAATAAGGGTTTGCCGGCCACTACTGACAAAACTTCCCTGCTGCAACAGATAGCAAATAGAGCAGAGACAATGTATTCTCAAGGGCTTGTTTGCACAATTTATCCCTCTTTATCATTTGAATAGCTCAAAGGAATAGTAAACTTGGTTCACAAACCATCAATCTATGCAATTTCATTGCATGATGGCTTATAAAACCAAGTGTGCAAGTTCAATGAATACAACAAAATTAGACTCTCAAAACCACCTTCTTATCATGAAAGATCAAGGGAAGTAGTTGACAATGAATCTTGAACCGTTTTCATCACTAATGAATATAAAACAACTCAAGACTCAAGGATTCAATTAACGTCTCATTGAACCCAAACAAGTTATTACCTTGCTCACTTTTAATTCCAAGTTTTAATTATTCCATTTTAGATTACCATCCATTCCTTAATCAATTGAGTCCAAAAGGTGAATTTAAGTCCTCTAATGGAAAGAAGGCTCAAACCAAGAGTTTTTTTAGGCATGAAAGAGACATCATACCATTGGTAATAAACCCCCAAAAGGGATTAAACCATTAAGCATGACATCTCAATCTCATGCTTAAACAAACAAGTAATTTGAAACCACTTTCAAAACAAAACAAAAGCCAAGAAATGACGGAGGTTGCAGAGGTGATTAAGAGTAATCACAAGTATGGAAAGCCATAAATAAACACAATCAACACAAATAAGATGGTGTTTAATGCCTAAAACACCAAACTCATGTGGACAATTACACTACAAACATGCAAAACAAAGCTCAAATGCAAAAAATACTTAAAAATAGTCCTAAAATAGGTCTAATACAGTCTTAAAACATGCTGGAATTAAGCTAACAAAAGCTAGAATAATAGGCTAAAACATAGAGCATGCTAGGCTAGTAAACAAAACACAAAGAGGGGAGGCTAAACCCTCCAATTTTGGACTTCAAAACATGATTTCAGCCAATGAAATAACTCTAAAAATCAGTGATTAAAAGCTCAAAAAAAGATAGTGCAAAGGTGGGAAACATAAGGGTAAAGGCTTTGAGAGCAAGGTGTAAAGAAGGGTGAACCACCCCTCAACCTTTATTGGCCTTAAAACCCAAGTTTCAGCCCAAAAATACAAAGTTTTTACAGCCCAAAAACAGTTGAAAAATAGCAAGAAAAAGAGTGAATACAACAACTAAAGAGGCAAAACTTTATACCTCTTGAAGAGAAGATCCAATTCCAAGCAATAAAACAAGGCAAACACACCCTCAAGAGCTCAAACAAGGCTCAAAGGTACCTCAACTTGAAGATGGAGAGGTTTGGTTAAGAGTGTATGTGCAAAGGTTGAGAAATTTGTATGAGAGAGAGAGAGAATTGTAGAGAGAGAGCTCAAACAAGGCTCAAAAGTACCTCAACTTGAAGATAGAGAGGATTGGTTAAGATTGTATATGCAAAGGTTGAGAAATTTGTATGAGAGAGAGATAATTGTAGAGAGAGAGGAAAAATTTTACTCCAAAATTTTTCTAACCTCCAAATATTAGCGGGAGGTCATCTATATATAGAAAACCAAGCCACTCCCTCATAAACATCTAACCATACACGTGGGAGCAGATGCATGCATTTGTGCAAACAGCTGGCACAGCTATCACAAAATATCTACAAAAGACATTGGTGGCCGGCAACCAAGAGTGATGGCCGGCAGCCCATAACGGTGGCCGGCAGCCCACCAAAGGTTGCAGGCTTGGAAATTACTGGGTTTGGTCAAGAAACAAGGCAACAGGGGTGCAAGGTTTGAAAGGCTCAAAGATGTGGCATACCGCTGAGGAATTCGAGCACCTGACAAGCATATAGACTCATCATTGGGTGTGCAAACGATGACGTACAAGTCGTAAGGGCCGTAAAAAATAGGGTGTCTACAGTTGCCCCTCTTTAACAGAACTCGGAGTCATGAAATGACATGAGTGAATGTCAAAGCCCAAAGACGACCCATTTTGACAAGGCCGTAAGACTTGGACAAGCAATCAAGACAGAAATAAATAGTAGTGCCCGCAAGCTACCTACGTATCCCTTTGTAAGAAATCAAACCAACGTAGTTTTGGGGCAAGATGCAAATGATATGCACAATGCAACTTTGAAAGTTGGACTCACACGCTTTGCGAAGCCGGCTATTTTGAAAACTCATGATCATGCAAGATGATGCAATAAGCAAGAATGGATGCAATAAGTAAAAATAAGATAACAACATATTAACTTATGAATAAGTAGCCTCAAGCTTAAAATCAACACGGGTTCCCTGCAAAAAGATCTAAAACACACTCTAACCACGCCAAAACACGGGACAAGAAAAGAAAACACAGCTCAGGGTTGCGCCTTACGCATCCTAAGAAACTGAGAAACGAAAGCCACTCGGGGTCATGTTTCACACATCCCGAGATAAAAACCACTCAAGGTCGCCTTTCACGCATCCTCAGAAACAGAAGAACAAAAATCGCTAGAGGTTGTGTTTCACATGTCCCGAGATTAAAACGCTCAAGGTCGCGCTTCATGTGTCCTGAGAAACAAGAAAAACCGCTCAGGCTCGCGCTTCACGCGTCCTGAGATAAAAAAGAAACCACTCGGGCTCGAGCTTCACGCATCCCGAGATACAACACGCCCATGACTACGCATCACGCGTCGTGAGATACAAGAAAAACTGCTCGAGCTCGCGCTTCACGCGTCCCAAGATACAACACACCTAGGACCACATGTCACGTGTCTTGAGATACAAAAAAAATCGCTCGGGCTTGCGCTTTACGCGTCCCGAGATACAACATGCCCAGGACCACGCGTCATGCATCTTGAGATACAAGAAAAATTGCTCAGGCTCGAGCTTCACGCGTCCTAAGATACAACACACCCAGGACCACACGTCACTCGTCCTAAGATATAAGAAAAATCGCTCAAGCTCGCATTTCACGTGTCCCGAGATACAACACGCCCAAGACCACGCGTCACGTGTCCTAAGATACAAGAAAAACTGCCCTGGCTCGCGCTTCACGCGTCCCGAGATGTAACTGTCACGACCTAAACCCGCCCCTATGGGTTTAGCATCGCAACCGGCCAGTAATCCGTGATTACCGAAGGCCTGCTTAACAGTAATGACAGTAATACAGAGTAAAGGGGCTGGCAGAAGCCAAAATAGTAAATAAAAGATGTCCAATGAGCTGTGACAGATCCCTAACTAAAACTGTACAGTCAAGTCTTAAACATTTATTACAAGACAGAAACAAAAGGGTGAATCTAAACACCCCAAAACAGTCATGGCTTGAATGCACTTGGAACCTCGAGGTGAGGCACAATGGTTCGCTTTGACAAAACAAGAGCTAACCCGACGCTCGTAGCTCCGGTCCGGTGCCTGGACACCTACATATATATAAACAGTGAGCTAAAGCCCAGTGAATAACAGTTAAGTAAAGAGGTTAAGAATGAATGTCCTTTCAGTATTTAAACAATCATATCAATCACTTAGAAACCATAGCAGTCATTTGTGGTACATCCAATAGCAAAACAGTACACTAGGTCTTAACAGACCGAACAGTCAGTTGATGCCCATCATAACAGTAAACAGTAGTGGTTCCAAACATGGGAACCGACAGAGATCTCTGTGACAGTAGCAGTAACAGTACAGTAACAGTAAATTGTTATGGATGCTATGAATACAGTTTACAATAGGACAAACATTCATTCATTAAACAATAATGTTTCAGTAAGCAGAACAGTTGACCATTCAGAAAATAATCATAATTAAACATATCTTTACAACATTATTACTCACAGAGTACTGGGCTAGACAGGCTAATGAGCGTCCTTGGATGCCAACCCTACAGTGTAACAGAACGAACACACACTCGGGATTAATAACTGAGCCCCTAACTATACTTGGCGTGGTTCTACAACATTATCCTCATTAAGATGCCTTAAACTAGGCCTAGGAATGCCTATGATGGAAATGAGGATGCAAAAATGCACTTTAAAACACTTTTCAAATTTTTGCTGAAACAGGGGTCTCGCTCGAGCGTGGCTGTCTACACTCGAGCGAGCATGCCAAAACAGAGGGGTCGCTCGAGCGGTTTGTAAAAATGAAAAAAGTGTTGGATGTTGAAAATCTCCGCTTGACGCTCACTCGATGCTCGCTCGAGCATGAGACACAGTCCTCGCTCGAGCGTAGGTTTCCTCGCTCGAGCGTGCGTCTGCGTGCACCAAAAATCTGAGAGCTTGCAATCTACGCTCGAGCCAACATTCCTTCACTCGAGTGGAGCTCTGAACAAAAGATGTTCGCTCAAGCGTAGAATCCTTCGCTCGAGCGTGGAAGCCAAAATCTAGAATTTCCAAATTTGCCTCCCAAGCTCAAACCAAGCATTCAACACATCAAAACTCAACCCTTTGGGCCCATTTTCTGGAAAACACTTGAAAACTCATACTATAACATATTTTGAAGATCAATTTTGTAAAATCAAGCCCAAAGGTAAGCCAATTGAACACAATTTCAAAGAAATTTTCAAGAACTAAATAAGAACATAACATGTATGAGCTCCTATGAATTCCAATGCTCTAAAACAAGATAAAATGCAAGATTTAGCTCAAGAACATGGTGAATTCATGGACCTCTACTAAAATATGCACATGCATGTGGAAATTCATGAAGAACAACCTCAAAATCCAAGAATATGTACATGCATGCATGAATGGACTCTTAATTCAACACTTTAAACCAACTCTTGACTTTAAACTCCAAATTCCATGCAAGATGCAACTTAAATTTACAAGTAAGAAGGTGTATTCTCGACCTTAGGTCTTGAATTCCAAGTATTCTAGCTCAATTTTGCAAAACCTCTTCAATCCTTCTAATTCTCTAAGCCAATTCTCAAATGAAGTCAAGTTTCTCCTATCTCCCTCTCTCTCACGATTTTGGCACGAAGATGAGCAAAATGATATATCAAATGTGTATGAGGTGTAATAAGGGTTGGTCAAAGAGTCAAGCCACTCAATGGCAAAATGGTAGTAAAAGCAAACTAATGTAATTTAACTTTATTTAATCTAATTAATCATTCCAAATTAAATTTTAATTAAATCTACCATAAAATCACATAAATCCTTATTAGCATATAACACTAATCAATTTTAGATTCGGTCACCGATAAGAACTTCAATTCGCAGTTCGAACTTAAAACACGAACAGATTCATTCAGAAATCAAACAGATAGAAATGCATTTAAAACAATACACTCCTACAATCAATTCAGGATTTCATTCTAATCAGTTACTTATCATGCTTAATCATAGATTAGCACTAATCAGAGGTGAGGGTTGTCACAGTAACATACCCAGGACCACGAGTCACGCGCCCTGAGATACAAAAAAAATTACTCGGGCTCACGCTTCACGCGTCCCGAGATACAACACGAGAGGTGTGTGATAGATGCACAAAATGAAGGTGTGCGATAGATGCACAAAGTGAACGAGTGCGATAGATGCACGAAATGAACGTGATTATAAATTAGTGCAGTGACAACGCACGTTCCATGCAAGATAGACAATCGACGTATGATGCTAATTGAAAGCGTGTTCTATATAAGATATTCTATGCATGAAATAAGAGCATATTCTATGTGAAGTTGACAGTGTGTTCTACACACAAATCACAAATGATGCAAGACACGTATGTAGCATACATGTATGTGAAATGCATATTCTATGCAATAGAAAAGAACAAAGACGACAAAGATGCGATTTTAACAGAATAAACAATAATACTTGGTGCAAGCTCCGATTACCTCTCAGAGACTTGCAACATGTTCAAAAAGGATACGCCGCGTTCATATTAACAAATGGAGACAGTTTGCATGCCGAACCGCAGTTGCAAGCCTTTAACACAAAACTTTCCATACATCAGTCGAGAAACAGAAGCACAAAACAGAACCAGGATTGAGATGAGAGCTATCGACCACCTGCCGGCCACATGGAGAGGTTGCCGGCCACTAGAAATCCTTACCGGCCACCAATGATGGCAAATTCGAGGCAATTTAGACATTTTGCCTCGGGTCTTTAAGTACAAGCCTCAAGGCTTCATTTCCTCACACCCACATGACCGAAATTGCTCTCCCTCTCTCTCTAGACACTTTGTCTCTCTAGATCTGTGCTTTATACGCATTTTCCTACGCCCCACGCATATTTTTTTCACGAAACCCTCTTGATTCTCAACATTTTGAACCGATCAAAATTTGATTTCGACACTTTTTCTCGGATTTTCACCTCTTTAGGCTTGTTCCCCTTGAGTTTCTCTTGGGTTTAGTGAACTTTTCCGAGTTTTGACTTTTTTTCCTATTTTCTCTCTCCTAGGGTTGACTTTTTCCAAGTTTACCCTCTTTTCTCCATTTTTCTTCACTTTTCACCTACTTTTCACCCATTTTCCAGATGGCAGATGAGATTCCACACGACGAAGCTCCTCTAGAGGTTCCACCTGTATTTTCACCTGTTGCCGGGGTGGAGGAACCGATAGTTGTTGAGGCTGGCAAGGCGGCTAAGGGTATTAAAGCCGACCATAAGGTAGAATTTGAGCCCGAGTTTGAGCCTAAGCCATTACCATTGAGGGCATGGCCTTTTGATCCAGCGAGATATCATCCCCGCATGCATATCTTACCACGTGGAGGCATTAGGCACTTCAGCAACTTTGCTCGCAGTGTACCAGAGGACGTCCTACTGAGGGAGTCGGCCTCTTACTTTTCGTCGAGCGCTACTGAGGTATGAATTATGTTTTCATGCATTCCTGCCTTTTCTTTAACTGCATTTCTTGCACTGCCTTTCATCTTACTGTACTTCCATCACTGCCTTTCATCTGATTCTTCTATTCTTTGCCACAAGGAGACTCTCGTGCCTATAGGGGGTACGAAGCTACGACAGCGAGGGATTGGTATGACGAGCTCCCTCCTAGGGTCCGTGACATTGTCGACGAGACTGGCTTCGGCCTTTTCTGCTCTAGCTTGACACGCATCATTGCGAGCCGCCCCCTTCTAGGAGTACTAGTGGAGAGGTGGTGGGACACCACCAACTCCTTCCACTTCTCTATAGCCAGGGAGATGACAATGACTCCCTACGACTTTGCCATGATCACAGGCTTAGGCGTGGGGGGGGATCCGATCCCTTTTGACACCAACATGAGGGAGTGAAAGCCTACCTAGATTGAGCTGTTGGGAGCACACGCCCACCTCTGTACCGACCAACCATGATGAGATATAGCTAGTTTGCTGAGTAGTTCCGAGGGAGCGAGCCCGAGATGTTGGAGGAGATAGAGTAGTATACTTGAGGCTTCCTGATGTTTGTCCTTGGTACCACCTTCTTTTTAAACAGGTGGAACACCGTGGGCTTATATTTGTTGAGCGCCCTGGTGACCCTTCTCCGGGTACGTTTCTACTACTGGGGCGGAGTTGGCCTCGCTATCCTATACAGATATATGAGCTCTACCCCCCGCATGAGGAGAGAGCAGATCGAAGGCTACTGGCGAGCCTGGCAAGTATGCATATTAGTTTCCTCTTTGTATTTTACATTTTACATTTTCTACTTCACATTTTTTGCTTTATATCTGTTCAACACTTGTGCTTTCTACTTTGTACTTGTTGTATCTGTTCCTACTGTGTGCTTTCTGCTTTGCACTTTTTGTATCTGTTCACGCTATTAATAACATATCATTGCATTTTCCTTGCAACTATGGGTTTATAGGTATTTTCCAGCCCTTGTTCCAGAGCCCATGGAAGAGCTTTCCGCGATGGTTCCCTACTCGAGACGATATGATGGCCGGTGTCAGTGCAGGAGTTGCCAGACCTTTGCCTTCTTCCGCCATTACTTTGACACTGTGGCTGCCCACGAGGTAACCCGAAACACAGTCACTTTTGTTTTACAATTGTTTTGATTCACACTTTAGCGACTGACGACAACTAATAATTCATTCATCCTCTATTTGCAAATTACATAGCGGCCCTAGGCCATGATGCTGGCCGGGGTGCGGGACCAGTATGTAGGAGCATAGGGCACATCACGCTTTCGGATTTTGCTGAAGGGCCCAGTCTGTCGGGCCTGGTTCTTAAGTGAGAGATTCGTTCGCCAGACGGTAGGCTTGCCGGACCCGGTCGTTCCAATGCCACCTCTAGAGTCCATGAGGTCAGCGGACAGCTTATCTGTTGACACAGTAACATAGTTTATGGTGGGCTTGGATGCTGATTTCTTCAGGGACGAGGACGACTACACGACCTTTATTCAGACCCACCTTATGCCACCTCTGACAGACGCTCATGGAGGCGAGAGGGTAGGGGCTCCTGTGGCAGGTGGGGTGATTCAGGCGACTAGGACCCATGCTAGAAGGGCTCCCTCTGTTGAGCAGACCATTAGTTGGCCAGAGCTTCCCACTATGCTCACATACTAGAGACCTACTAGGACTACTTATCAGATCCCGATTGAGCCGGTAGAGGCTGGGCACGAGCTTATCGGAGTTCAAGGCTCATCCCAGGTATGGACCACACTGCTTATACGTCCCCATTTCATTTCAGATATGTTTATTGCAGACATTGATCATCCAAATGCATTTGCAGGCATCTATAGAGTATACGGGGAGTTGTCTCAAGCTAGTGGCTTCTTTGATGGGTATGGTGTAGAGGAGGGAGATGTTGCTCGGTCTCCACGGTATCCAGGTAATTTCCTTCAGTTTGCACTTTATGCTATCATATTTCCACTGATACACTGGCATTTCAACCGTAGTCTTTCCCAGACTGTATTGGCATACTATACTCACACACTGTTCTGATTTCTACATACTATACCTATATGGGATACACACACACTGTAGCTAATATGTTGACAATTGTCTTTTCTAGATTCTATCTGCACCAGCACCAGCAGCACCAGTAGCACCTCCTCCAGTACCAGGGAGGAGAGAGAGAGAGAGAGAGAGGGGGAGAGAGAGAGAGAGAGAGAGAGAGGCCCTAGCTCGTGGCTGAGATACGAGACGCAGCCGAGGCAAAGATAGAGGCACCTGAGGCCAGAGTAGCCCCTCAGTGCCCATCTTGAGTAGTGACAATGTTGAGACTAGTGACTCTAAAGAGGCAGTGAGTCGGCATTCTGAGTCATCTGAGAGTGGAGACGATGATGCTGGCTCGGGATTTGAGAGCGGAGCTGACGCCGAGGCAGACTTTGGGGCAGAGAGCAAAGACAACGCCGAGGAGGACTCTGAGGCAGAGAGCGGAGATGACACCGGCTCTGGTTTAGAGTCTGTTTTTGACAATGGTGCCAATGGAGATAGTGCCCCTAAGTCCTCTCCTCTGAGGAAGAGGACAAAGAGGGCCTCTCGGGCCTGAGGCGACTAGCGCTGATTTTTTGTACTTTTGCTTAATTTCTTTTTTTTCAGTAGCATTAGCACATGTATAGCTTCAGATAGATTTTATTTGCTTTTGAAACTTGTACTCCTTTTTTGTAAAAACCATTATCATAATAAAACTTCGTAGTTTTTATGAAAAGAGTTGTTATTTTTGCATCATGAGCACCATATTTGCGTGAAATGGACATGAAAGTGAATTGGCCAAGAAAACGTTTGATTGAAACAATATTCTTAATCGGGTAATGAGCCGACCAACAATCAAAATACAAAATACAACATGCAACTCAATAAACAAAAGCAAAAACAACTCAAATACAAATAAACAAACTTGCTAAAGCCAGAAAAGATTCAAAACAAGACCTTAAAACACACAAAGATGAAGACAAAACACATGCGTTAGCACTGCCCAGCACACAGGTGTACAACAGAGCAAAAAAGAAGGCTGCCGGCCAAAGAAGCAGATTGTCGACCATAGAAGGTGGCCTGCCGGCCACCAATGTGAGCAACCTCCAGATTGTTGACAGCTGGCTTCCACTCACAACCTTATCTACTACAAAAGGTTCAGCTTCGTGGTTTCTTCTCTAGAACTTCATGTCAGCTGCAATTTCTTCCACAAATGGAGCCATTTTTTGCCGAAAAACTCTCAGATTGGATTGCTGCTTTAGATGGCACAGAAAAGGTAAATTTCTGGGGTTTCAGCATAAATGCACTTTTTTCATTGAGCTGAATTCCACTTTGTTTTCCGTTCCTCCACGCCACGGCCCAATGCTGGGACCCAATTACATACGTCTTTCGCTTCAGGAGACAAGAAATATGCCTAACAAATGAAGAATTTCAGGCACTAATGGAATCCCGGCGCAATAAGGAAATCATGCCTCAGCCCCGTTTTGGCCATGCCTAAGCTTTGGGATGGATATGTGGACTCACTCTCCACGAGGCTCAATCTTTGGCCCACAACAGAGAGCTTGACATACCCAGCTTGATTCATCAATTTTCTGATATCAGTGACAGAGGTGACCTTCTTTGGCGAGGTTTTCGGCAACATGCCCCCTGCTTATTTATGCTTGCACATTTCCTTCTTGCCCCTAGTTTTGGCGGGTCCAGCATTCGGCTGATCGAAGTGGCCCACGGTTTGAAAGAAGGCAGGAGTTGTATTGGTTTAGCGATGGTCGAGACCTTGATGGGTTTAGATGCCTTTCATTGGTGAGAGATAACCAGATTTGCGGGAAGTCCACTACTTCTTCAGGTTTTGTTTCCCACCCTTTTTCACATGTGTTTCTCACATCACTCAGCATTCATGCTCTATTTTTCTCTCAAAAGCCCTTTTCTTACTTTTCTCTCAACATACATCTCTCTATTCTTTAATCTCTATTTTCTTTTATCCCTTCCCAGGTATGGCTTATGGATAAGTTGAAAGTAGTGGATTCTTGCCCTGAGTACTCAGCTCGAGGCTATTTCTTTTGCCACCAACTAGTGGATTTCCCCAACGAGGGGCGGTGGTGCGACTAGATGTACAACAGGTCTGCTGCTGACATAGCTTTGCATTACCCCTGGCTTAATCTGACCGAGATGAGTTACAGCATGGTTCGGCAGCCTGGCATACAGTTGATCGGCCTCACACACTGTGTGTTCTATTTCCCTTTCCAGTTCAGACGTCAGTTTGGGCATGATCAGACCTGCCCAGAGGAGGGGGTAGAGTACCTCGTTTCATTCTCCATCTGTGGTTCACATTAGCTAGCTACCTCACTGCTTGGAGGATGAGAGAGCTTCTGGCCCCTGCCCCTAGCTTCAGTTGTGCCCTTTCTGGCGAATGCTTGGCTTGGCTCGAGGATAAGGCACAAACAGGGCCCACTTCAGAAGCTTCCACAAGCACGAACAGAGGACGCAGGAGCACTCGATCCATCTATGTCCTTAGTTTATTCCTTTGACCTTTCTTTTCAAATTTTTCAATGTAATAAAAGCAACTTTGATTTGTATCAGAGAGTTGGAGAACTTTATGTTGAAATCAATGAAATTAAAGTTGCAAGCACTGAAAATTTTCCTTTTGTTCCAAAAATGGTCTAAGTCGTGAAAGGTAGAATTTTGAACAAAATCAACTTTTATCAAAACTTTTCAAAACCATTTTCGAAAGGGATCACCACCTAACACGCATGGAATCAATCCTCAAGATGTTCAACCCCAAATCGAAAGATCAAAAATGCCCCTGATTGAACACCACTGCTCTGCATTGTAACCAGCTTTTCTCTCAGAGCAAAGATCACAACCGAACTCTCAGGTAAAGAACAAACAAAGATGACCTGATCAAACACATGGACAGGACAGTTGAGATGGAGGTGATTACGGCCAAACTTCAGGATGAAGTTGCCTACGTATCCCGAAGATAGGAATCAGGCCTTACGTAGTTTGATTTAGGTTCACTCGAGTATTAACTCTCTCCTTTTGCGCTCTAACTTTTGCCAAAGTCACCCTTTTGGGTTTTCAACCTTGCAAGCTCAGTTTTTCTTTATTTCTAATTTTTCATGCTTTAACTTTTGCCTAGGTCGCCCTTCCGGGTTTTCGGCCTAGCGAGCCTCTCAGGGATAGTATTTCTTCAACTTGTTCATGTTGATCGGTTGTGAAAATTCCAAGCCGTCTAAGTCCATGAGAATAACAGCTCCATCCAACCAAATAGCTTTGATGATGTAAGGACTAGTCCAGTTGGGTCTGAACTTGCCCCTAGGGTCATGAATGGGAGCTCGGTTGTCTTTCAGCACCATATCCCCCTCTTTGAGATTACAGGACTTAACTTTCTTGTTAAAAGCCCTAGAAATATTGCGCTGGTAGCCTTAAACATGATATAATGCTTTCAGCCTTCTCTCATCAAATAGCGTCAACTCCTCAAATTTGCTCTGTTGCTAGTTCGCCTCTACTATCTAACACTCAGCCATAACTCGCAGCGACGGGACTTCTATTTCAATTGGCAAAATAGCTTCCATCCCGTAGACAAGAGAATAAGGAGTTGCCCCTGTAGACGTCTGGATTGAAGGTCTATAGTCCCAGAGTGCAAATGGCAATTTATCTGGCTAGTCCACATAGGTCTTAACCATCTTCTACAAGATGTTCTTGATGTTCTTGTTGGCGGCTTCAACGGCTCCATCGGTCTACGGCCTATATGTAGATGACTTATGGAAAGCCACATTGTATTTCTCCAACAAGTTTATCACCTCTTTCTTGAAGGGGGAGCCATTATCTGATATGATCTCGTTTGGGACTCCGTACCGGCAAATAATATTGTTTCTGATGAACTTGGCCATATGCGATGCTTTCAACACTGCATAAGACTAGGCTTCCACCTATATTGTAAAGTAATCAATTGCCACCAAGATGTATTCATGCCCATTTGATCCTTTTGGTGTGACTGCACCGATAACGTCGATTCCCCAGACTGAGAAAGGCCATAGCAAAGTCATGTTATACAGTTTTGACGGCGGGATATTTATGCGATTGGCATAAATTTAGCATTTGTGGCATCACCAAACAAAACCAATACAATACTCCTCCATAGTGGACCAGTAGTAACCTTGCCTGAGAATCTTCCGGGCTAGCATCACACCGTTCATGTGCGCTCCGCCCTCTCCTCCATAGATGGCCTCCATCAGGCACTTTGATTCCTCCTCTTCGACACACAACTTGTGCATTCCCAGATGATCTCTTTTATACAGTTTACCTCTATAGATGATAAATTGGACGGCTATTCACCGTATTCCCCTTTTGTCCTTGCATTTGCCCCTAGTGGATAAATCTCCTTTTCCAAGAAGTTCCAATTATCGTAGTACTAAGGGTTTTTGTCTTGCGCTTCATCTATTATGGCGATAGTTTCATAGGCCGGCGTGTACTTTTGCTTGATGATAATCGGACACATCTAAACTCCAAGTGGGATGTCTACCATAGAAGATAGAGTTGCTAAAGTATCAGCGAACCTGTTGTTCTTTCTTAGTAGATGTGTGAAAGTCAGTTTTTCAAACCTAGGAATCAGAACATCCCAGGTTTGGTGATAAACCTTCATCTTTTCTTTTTTAACTTTCCAGTGTCCATTTGCTTGAGAAACAACCAAGTTTGAGTCCCCAATAACGTCCAATCTTTTTGCCCCTAGTTCTAGGGCGGCTTCTAAACCAGCAATACACGCTTCGTATTCTGCTTCATTGTTGAACATCTTAAACCAGAGTTTGAAGGCTAAAGGTATATAAGAGTCGTTGGGTGCTATTAGCAACACACTTATCCGATAACCGTACTGATTGGATACTCCGTTAAAGTACATCGTCCAAGTCTCCTCCTCAACTTGCAGAATGGCTTCATCTGGGAACAAGAATTCCATCGCCCTATCTCCTTCTACTGGGTGATCTGCCAGGAACTCCACTACAGCTCTTCCCTTGACCGACTTGCGGGTGACATACTTGAGATCAAATTCGGAGAAGAGAAGCAACCAACGGGCTAGCCTACCCGTAAGCGCTGGTTTCTCAAAGAGATATTTGATGGGATCTAATCTCGAAACCAGGATTACAGAGTGAGCTAACAAGTAGTGTCTCAACTTCCTGGTAGCCCATACCAAAGCTAGGCAAGTTTTCTCCAACGAAGTATAGCGGGTCTCGTAATCCAGCATTTTTTTGCTCAAGTAGTAGATGGATTTCTCCACGCTATCTTCAAATTCCTGAGCAAGCATACATCCCATGGTGGTGTCTGTCATTTACAGATACAAAATCAAAGGCTTCCCCGACTCTGGCGACGATAACACAGGTAGATTCTAGAGGTATTACTTAATCTGCTCAAAGGCGAATTGACATCGATCATCCCATCGGAATTTCTTCCCTTTCTTCAGGAGACCAAATAGTGGTTCACAAGTCAAGGTTAATTTGGAAATAAACCGTCTTATGAATTGCACTTTACTTAGAAAACCTCGCATCTCATTTTTCAGTCCTTAGTGGTGACATTTCTAGGATGGCCTTGATTTTGGAAGGATCTACTTTGATGCCCTTATGTGTGATCAAAAAGCCTAGCATTTTCCCTACTGTCATGCCGAAAGTGCATTTCTACAGATTTAACCTCAACATGTATTCTCTGATCTATTGAAAGAATTTCTCCAAGGCGGTGTAGTGGCCCTCCCTTTCTTTGGACTTGACAATCGTGTCGTCCACATACACCTCGACCTCTTTGTGGATCATATCATGCAGAATAGTGGTTGCAGCCTTCTGGTAGGTAGCCCCAACCTTGTTCAGCCCAAACAGCATAACCCGATAACAGTAGGTACCCCACGGCGTAGTAAATGTAGTTTTCTCTTTGTCCTCCGGCGCCATCAGAATCTGGTTATACCTGGAAAACCCATCCATGAAGGATAGCAATGCGTGGCCCACAGTGAAATCCACTAACTCATCAATGTGCGATAGAGGAAAGTCGTCCTTCAGACTAGCTTTATTCAAATCCCGGAAGTCTGCACATACCCGAATTCTACCATTCCTTTTCGGCACTGAGACAATGTTGACCAACCAAGTCAGATACTCAGATACTAACTAGAAACATGCCTCAATCTACTTGGTGACCTCTTCCTTAATTCTCAACGCCCAATCCGGACGGATTCTTCACAACTTCTGCTTGACGAGTCGGGCCTCAGGGTCAAGAAGGATCCGATGCTGTACAATCTCAGGATCGATTCCAGGCATATCTTCGTAGGATCACGCAAAAACATCTTTGAAATCTTTTAATAAAGCAACTAAGCGCTCGCGCTCCTCCGAAGACAACGTGGACCCGATCTGGACCAAACACGGATCCTTCTCAGTACCCACATTAATAGCAATGATTTCATCAGAACAGGGTTTTGCAAACCTTTCCTCCTCTCGATTAATCAAGTTTTTCAAAACCAGAGGAATTCTTTCCTCTTCATTTTCATTAAAATTTTGAAAATCTTGGTCAACACAATAAATAAGCAGTACAGATAAATACTCAGAATCGGCAGTGTTCTCATTCATAAGATCCAGATCTTCGGTTACAACCGACTCAAAAGCAAAAGAAAAAGAAGACCTGGACAAGACCTTGGCATCCGGGTTATCACCCTTAGGAATACCAGACTCAGATTCAGAAGAACCAGAATCGGATCGCGACGCCACAGACTCAGTGGAATCAGATTTTGGCTCATCACCCGACTCAGAACTAGACAGGTAGCCCTCCTCCAGCTGCCAAATAAGAGATGGTGTCTCTAATGCATCCAAAATGCTGCTTGATGGGTTCACACCCGATTGTTCCCCGATCATGGAGATGGTAAGGTTATCCCCCAAGTTCTCTGAGTCAGCCGCAGGATCTGCAAAAATACATGCCAGTGCTGCCCCTACTCCAAGCTCGCTGTTGTCTGAGTCAATTTTCCATGCTCTGTTCAGCTTCAGTACTTGGTTTAGTCTTTTCTTCGGCATCACTATCTTGTAACTGCAAGTCGAAGAAGATTTCGAACTCGGGGACACGCTGGTTTATGGAATTCATCCAAGGCTCGGGAAAATTGCAAAAGGGGAAATCTTCTATCTCCCGAATAAAGTAACCATTTAGCGTTCCTTGGATTGGCCTGTGAATAAGCTCATAGTGTTTCCCGACCTACTTGGCTCTGGCTCTGCCTTTGATTTCTTCTTCTTTCCTAATCCAGTCCTCTTTGGTGGGTACATAACCCAAACCAAAGGCATGTGGATTGTGCGGTACGTCTGCCAATGCTATGACACCTTTCCAGCCACTTCTTCCAAGTCCCATTCCTAGCACATGCTACAATTTGTTCATGACATAGATAGATTGGGCACTGACACACATGCCCTCATCAGCAGCCAAAATGGTCTGCACTACCCAAGCCTCAGCCAGAGTGAACCCTGAAAGGAATACATCCTCCTCACCATGAGTGATCTCCAACACTGGTGTAGTTACCTCTAGCGGGGGATGGATGGATGGATGCATTCCCGAAAACAATCACCACTCATTTCCCGTGAGGGTATTTCAAAATTTGGTGGAGGGTAGAGGAGATAGCTTTCACAAGGTGCAACCAGGGCCTTCCTAGCAATAAGTTGAAGGTGGCCAACACATCCAAGACATGGAATTCAACATCTTACTGAGATGGGCCCACATGGACTTTGATTTGCACCGTGCCCATAACCTTCTTGCTCGTATTATCATATGCCCGAATTACTTGGGTCATGGGCACAAAGTTTGCCGGTCTAAGCCCGATTGCATAAGCTGTGCGAGAAGGACATACATTGATAGCCGAACCAGTGTCTATCAACACCACTAGTACCATTTCTCCCTGCACTCAATAGACATGTACAAGGGTTTGTTGTAAACTGAGCCTTCTAGTGGCAGTTCTTTGTCAGAAAAGGTTAGGGTTGGCCTGGCGCCACCTGGGAAGACCAATCCCACAAGCTGTTCAGGGGTAGTGTCAATGGACAATTTAGCTTTGTTCATTACTGACAATACTGCTTGTCGATGTACTCGGGAGGCCATGAGAAGACCCCAAATTGAGATGTCAGCTTGGATTTTCTTAAGTTGCTTCAACATCGCCTCCTCTTCCAGCTATTTCTCTTTATGTTTCTCAATCTCTCTGTCTTTCCCAGATGCCTCAGCTTGATCTAAGTGCAGTGGCTTAAAATACCGCCCACTTCTTGTCATGTGATCTATCTCCTCTGCATACCACGTGTTGTCCGGAAGGCACTCACCCCAGTCTTTGTTGGTGTGAGCCAGATGTAGATTGTCATTCTTCCACTATACACCTTCGGCAGCCGACAAATAGTTGTCTGGCTCCGTTTGGATCACTTTCACATCACATGTATCCCTCACAAGGTGTTGGGCCAGTACTACTTTCTGGTTGACTTCGACTCTCTCTTATTCAAACTGCTTCAGCACAGCTTCCTATTTTGTGTCCACAGTGCTTACAGTGTCCAATTCTTGAGCTGAATTTTCCACGCTGGTGTTCTCCAGCAGTTTTCCCTTTTCATCAGCCCTTCCGACCACCACAGCAATTCCTGCTTCCTTTTCCTCAGGTTTGATTTCAGTTCCTTCCTCCTTATCTGACTCATCGCTCAGCCACCCAGAGTTGTCGGTTGATCCATTCAAATCGAACCAGCTAATCTGCACATCCCCTTGATCTTATTCGTCAAAGAACTGCAGGTTGTCTAGATCCTCCTCTAGTTATGCCAAATCATCCAACCCTTGGCTCAGGCCATCCTCCCTAACTACATTAACCTCTGCTATAGTTGGAAACACCAATTCTGGCTTGATTTGACCAATCAGCACAATGTAGCAGCTTGGATCGTACACCTCCTTAGGCAAATCCTCAGAGCGCTCAAGCAACGGACTCAAATTCTCCTCTAAGACCAGCCTCTCTTCTACTGCAACTGTCACCACCACAGGCTTACGTTGAAGTGCAGACGTATCCATTATGCACAAATCCGTGCTTTCAGGAATAAACACCGTCGGTCTGGGTAGGTAAGAAGGGGTAATATATACGCTGGGGTCGTAGAAGATGGCCAGTGTATAGATTAGGTCTAGATTTTGGAGTGGAGGAACTTCATTGTGGGCCGGGAGAGGGTTTGTAGTTACATTTGGTTTCTAGGGTGGTGCAATCACCTTGTTGCCAATGAGATCTTGAATCTCATTCAGAAGCATTGGTCGGTATCATAACCATGCTGCTAGTGAAATGCGCAGTAATTTGTTGGGTTGTGTTTTGGTGGGAGAGGATCAGGTAATGGGTGAAGCTCTAATGGTTTGAGATGCCCTTTTTTGACCAATACCTTCATGGCTTGAGATAGGGTCATATAGAGTTGGGCAAAGGTCCTTTGGGATCAAGCAGGGTTGGCTGAAGCTTGTGGAGCTATGCTGGCAAAAGGATTAGCAGTCTTGGTTGTGGTGGTGACAATGCTCACATCTGGTGGCCTCGCAGCTGTGCTACCACTGGTGGCAGCATTGGAACTGCACACAAAAGCCCTTTTTGCCTGCTCTTTCTCATCTGTAATCAACCTTCGTTTCATGGCTTCTTCAATCTGAACCCCCATCTCATAGAGCTCGGTGAATGTGAACAGAGGTAGGCCAATCATTTTTTGTAACAATTTCCCGTGCAGATTACGGACTACCATCCTTATCTGATCTTTCTCGAAAGGCCTTGTGGTCATCATTGAAGCTTTAGCCCTCCACTTCGTCACAAATTCTGAGAAGCCCTCCTTTGGCTCCTGGCATGTTACGAGTACTAAACAATAAAGGCCTTGGCCATTTCCTCCCAGTTCTACTTAACAGAATCCTCTAACTTCGTATACTAAATGGCGGTTATACCAGACATGGTACGGCCAAAAAGAGAGACCTTCCACAATCTGGTCAGGCCCATCGGCCGCAAGATTTTTGAAAACAGCCGCAGATGAACCATGGGATCTCTGGAACCATCGAATCAATCGATGTACGACATTTTGAACCAATCTGGCAATGTCACTACAGAGTTGATCTATCCATCTTCTATGTCGGGGATGGAATTAACACCTTGTGCTCTCTTGAATAACTTCTCCAGCTTATTGACCTTAAGCACAGTTGGGTCAACCTCAAATTCAAATGGAGCTTTAGTTTGATACACAAGTGCTTTGGAGGCTTGTGGTGGGATCAACTCTGCTGGATTGCCTTGATTCTCAGTATGGGCAGTGGCTTCGGGTGCTAGGATACCCGTGAGAGGTGCATGAGATGCAGAAGCCACTACCGACTGTGGTTGTTATTGTTGCAGCCTGTTTATTACCTTAGCCTGAAAAGCTGTGACCTCGGCCTGACAAGCAGCGTCTTGCTGTAAAGTTTTAACTGTTTGCTAAAGATGATGGATCAATTCCTCCATACTGACTGGGGGATATTGTGTCATCGAGGATAGGCAAGTGATCTTGTACTGGACTAAATATGGAAGACTGTCCTTGAGCCTAATCGGATACAGGTGAATTGAGGGGTGACTATTGTAGAAACTGAACCAGTGAACTCTGTCTGACTCTTCTCCATCTCATAACCGGTGGGAGCGAAGTAAACACGAGTTGTCCCCTACCAGGATCTCTGGCTTTGCAAAGCCTTCTGACTCGGGTCCAGAGCACTTAGAGGATATTCGAACTTTCTGAAGCTATGGTGTTATACTACCTCGCAAAAGAAATAAAGCAAAAAGAAAGTAGTAATCAGAAATCGCATAGCACCTCAGCTACTAATGTTAACAACACAGATGTAATCAAAGCTGTAGGACTGCACTCAACACTGAATTCTACCCCCAAAATAGATACCAAACTTGCAACTGATACGCACATTCATGTATAGTCTCACTGTAAAGCACATACCAGTTAAAGAGAGCCAAAACATCCCTATGAGGGAGGTAGGGTTACCCAGTCCTAGTTTTGTCAAGAACTAGGGTTCACTACTCAAACAAAGCGGTTTCACGCAATCCTGCATTCAGGTAAGCATCATGTCCTAGTTTGAAACAGTCTCTATGACTTTTCGATATGCAACTAGGCCGAATGGTTAAAAGGGTACCTCAGCAAGACTACCTAATATACCTCTCACACCTAACACTAAGAAGTGAAATGGGGATCAAACGGTACAATGATAGTCCAGATCCAAGGGTTGTGTTCCCATCATGGCAGAGCCCGTGACCAGTCAGCCTTTTGGCAAACTTTTCGGGCCAGCCTGCAGCAAACCGTCTAGGAATGACAGATGGCAAACACAGTAACTTAAACGCACCAATGCAAATGCAAAGAAACATATAAGTGTAGATAAAATTTCATATCATGAATTTCAAGCCAAGTTCTCTAATTTCCCCAGCAGAGTCGCCAGAAACTGTAACTCAACTTTTTCGCGCCCCCTTTCGGAAGACGAATAAGCCCTACAGTATTAGACTCCTGTGGTTCTGAATCTAATCTCACAAGTGCAATGTGAAATAGATAAACACCAAAGAGTCCCAATCTGACAAATCTTTTGAAAAAAATCGATTTTGAATCAAATTTTCAAAAATGGACTGCTTTGTCAAATTATGAGTCGCCATGTAAATGTTTTTGAGAAATTTAAGAAACCCAAGACTCGTGCCAAAGGCCACGTGTCCGTCATCACAAAGATTGTCTCAGCTCGGGAACTTAGGTATGAGAGGAGAAGGTCATAAATTGAGCACCCACGCTCGCCCGATCAAAGATCGGCCTCTACTAATCATGATATGAGTCTTATCGATATTATATGCTCTTGTTCCTGTTTATTAGGCTAGATTACTATGTGATGCGCACACACACAAGTATAGACTAACTTGCAAGAATTCGAACACTTCAATTCACGTTTGTTTTGAAAATTGTTTCGAAATATGTATCACTTGAAAAAATGATCACAAATGAACATTATTGAAATTAGTCCAATTCAAGCAATTAGCCTTCATCCACAAGTATTCAAATAGTTTATCAATTAGGCACTTAGCCTCATGGTAAGCATGCTGGACATAGCAACAATCACACGCATGCGATGTGCTAAAGCGAGTAAAGGCTTACCTAGTACTCCAAACCGAAAAAGAGAAATGAGTTAGAAAAATGCACGATTCCTAACTATGCAATATGACTAATGCAACACATGCGATATGCATTTAATAGGCTCGGCTACTAATATGGCATATGTATCAATTTGATAGCATGCGGTCTAAGCACGTATTCAAAGAAGTTTTAAACTAACAATACAAGTTAGCATGATAAACCGAGCCTCGGTGCATGTAATGCAAGTGGATGCAAACATGAGTAATGCTAAACAAAACATGATATCCTAAACTAACCATCATAAGCTAGTAAATAAAAGAGAGAAAGACGTGGGGTTGGAAGACATACACGTTATTACAACATTGCGCTCTCACGAAGGAGAGTCCAAATGAATAAACTAACTAGCTAACTAATTAAAGCTAAGCTAATTATTACAAAACAAATTAAATTAGCTAAACTACTTAACTAATCATTACAATAACAAATGAACTAATTAATTAACTAATCTAGCTAATTAAAATAATTACAACAAATCAACTAATTAATTGAACTAATTAGTTACATGAATACAACATGAAAAAAGAGCTAATCTAGCTATTCTAATTACTCTACCTCGGGAAATGAGGAATGCTCATGCACGCACGGACTTTTCCACCGGAAAAAAGCCATTGTTTCTGCTGTTGGATGCCTCTGTTACATAGTAGGACACTTGCACTGATTTTCACCTCTAGACCAACTCTGTTCTGCTGGGGGAGTACACTGTTGGATTTTGCATTGGTGACCGGCAGAGGGCCTGCCAGCCATTGCTGATAGAACTTCCCTACTGCAACAGAGAGCAAATAGAGCAGAGACAATGTATGCTCAAGGGTTTGTTTGCACAATTTACCCTTCCTTATCATTTGAACAGCTTAAAGGAGTAGTAAACTTGGTTCACAAATCATCAATCTATGCAATTTCATTGCATGATGGCTTATGAAACCAAGTGTGCAAGTTCAATGAATGCAACAAAATAAGACTCTCAAAACCACCTCCCTATCATGAAAGATCAAAAAAAGTAGTTGACAATGAATCTTGAATCGTTTCCGTCACTAATGAGTATGAAACGACTCAAGACTCAAGGGTTCAATTAACGTCCAATTGAACCCAAACAAGTTATCTTGCTCATTTTTAATTCCAAGTTTTAATTACTCCATTTTAGATTACCATCCATTCCTTAATCAATTGAGTCCAAAAGGTGAATTTAAGTCCTCTAATGGAAAGAAGGCTCAAACCAAGAGTTGCTTTAGGCATGAAAGAGACATCATACTATAGACACCCCATTTTTTACCGCCCTTAAGACTCGTGTGCCACTGATTGATCACTCAATGATGAGAGTTATGTTGTACAAACGTTCAATTTCTTCAGTAAGAAGAGCTTCTAAATCCCAACCTTACACCCTATTTTGGACCAAAACTATTTTGGATCAAAAAAATTTTAGACCTTAAAACCCTCCCTTTGAAAATATTTTTGAAAACGTTTCTGCAATGTTTCGAGACTCTCATTTCGTTAAAAAATGCACTTTTCGGTAAACAGAGTAAGGACAAAGTGGAAATAAATGGAAGAGAGGTGAACTCTTTCAAAAATCTTTTAAACCTCTTATTTGTAGGTTTGGAGTTGAAGAAAATTGGAGGAGAGGGAAGAAAACTAGTTGGGGATGAAGTTGGGCTTGAAACCGTTAAGAGAGAACTGGGCAGCCTCACTAAATCAGGCCTATGTCTTTGTACCCTTAGACTTTAGTTGTGAGGCCACCACCATTGGAAATGGGACTTCTTGGGCTTCATTTTAGACCCAAGAATCTCCTAAAGCCGAGTTCGAATGAGGGAGATATGGCTGTTTGAAGTTAGGAATCAATTCGATTAAGTTAGAAATTAGAAACCTTAACTAAAATATGCATATCTCTTTGCACACTTATAATTTAGATGTGAGGCCACCTCCATTGGAAAGTAGACTTCTGGGGCTTCAGTTTAGACTCAAGAATGACCTGAAAAGGAGTCCGGATGAAGGAGTTATGCCCGTTTGAAGTCGAGCCTAGAAGCAGATTTTTGGTGCTCGGCAGGTAGCCGGCAGATGGCTAGCAATGCATCATTGATGGCCGGCAATGGACACTTCTGGCCGGCCGGCCATGTGCCGTCACCAATGTAAAACCCAAATAGTTTCTCCACCTTTTTCCACAAAGTTCCAGCTGTCCCTTTTTAGATATTTTCGAGATAGGCTCATTTTTTCTATATATACTTGACCTCTCTCTCATATTTCAAGGTTAGAAAACATTTAGGAGTGAAAATATTTTTGGAAAAATCTTCTCTCTCTACAATTCTCTCTCTCTCTCTCTCTCTCTCTCTCTCTCTCTCTTGCAACTTGCATAGCCTATGCCCAAACACACCAAACCAAACCTAGAGGACTTCTTGCTGACATGATTTGAGTTTGAATTTGAGCTCCTGAAGCACTTGAGAGTGTGAAATTGGTGGTTTTTGACTTAAGGGTTCATTCCTCTCCAAGAGGTATACCTTTTCTTGCCTTTGTACCATCTTTACACTACTTCTTTTTTACCTTTTCTTGCTGATTTTGAAGTGTTTTTCAACTGTTTTTATGGGCTGAAGCTTGCGGTTTAAGGCTATTAAAGGTAGAAAGGTTAATCACCCTTCTTTGAACCTTGTTATCCAAGCCTTTCCACTTGTGTTTCCCATCTTTTCATCAACCTTTTTTGAGCTTTTTACCACTGATTTTCAGAGGTTTTTAGAGGCTAAAAAAGTGGTTTTGAAATCCCAAAAATGGAAGGGTTAGCCACCCCTCTGTTGGCTTGCTTACTAGCTTAAATTGCCATATTTTAGCTTATTGTTTTAGCTACTTTTGTCTTTATTCCATTATATTTTTGTACTGTTTTTGGGCTATAAAAACTCTATATTTTGGGGCTGAAGCTTGGGTTTTAAGGCCAATAAAGGTTGAGGGGTGGTTCACCCTTCTTTGTACCTTATTTTGAAGGCCTTTTCCTTTGTGTGTTCCCACCCTTTTACTATCTTTTTCCAAGATTTTAAACACTGAATTTCAGAGTTATTTCAGTGGCTAAATCATGTTTTGAAGTCCAAAAATGGAGGGGGTAGCCTCCCCTCCTTGTGTTTTGTTTACTAGCTTAACATGCTCCATGTTTTAGCTTATTTTTCTAGCTTTTGTTAGCTTAATTCCAGCATGTTTTAGGGCTATTGCAGACCTGTTTTAAGACTATTTTTAAGTGTTTGTTGTGTTTGAGCTTTGTTTTGCATGCTTGTAGTGTAATAATCCTCACAAACTTGGTGTTTTAGGCCTTTAGACACCACTTGCTTGAGTTGATTGCATTGTTTTAGTGCTTTTCACACTTAATTTCAGCAAGCATAATCTCTGCAACCTCCCTCCTTTCTTGGCTTTTAATTTTGCTTTGAAAATGGTTTCAAGTCACTTGCTTGCCTAAGTGTGAAATTAAGGTTTCATACTTAATGGTTTAATCCCTGAGGGGGTTCATTACCAACGATATGATGCTTCTTTCATACCCAAAGCAACTTGTGTTTTGAGCCCTCTTTCCATTAGAGGACTTTAATTGATCATTGGACTTAATTGAATTAAAGAATGGTTGGTAAGTTAAAATGAGTAATTAAAACTTGGGACTAAAAGTGAGTAAAGATAAGAATTTGGTTGTGTTTTGTTGTGTTCAATCGGACGTTAATTGAACACAAGGAAAATTAGGACACTTCATACTCAAAGTGATGAAATATGCCAAGTTTCCTAGGTCTCCATTTCCCTTGATCATGCATGATAGAGTGATGGTTTTTGTGTCTTGTTATTGCATTTATTGAGCTTGCACATCTTGAGTCACAAGCCATCATGCAATGCAATTGCTTGAGTTGGTGCTTTAGGGTTTAAGTTCACCACTCCTTGGATTTGTTCATGAAAAGGAGGGGTGAGTTGTGCAAACAAACCCTTGAAATACCATGTATATGCTCTGTTTGTCCTCTGTTGCAGCAAGATGAACCAGTGCATCAGTGGTCGGCAGGCCACTTTCCATGGCTGGCAAGTGGCCGGCATACCACCATTGATGGCCGACAATCTTTACCAGTGGCTAGCTGGCCGCTGATACAAAATGTAGCAGAGTGTTGGTAAGTTGGAGCAAAGTGGTTTTGGAAATGTTCAATTGTGCAAACAGAGGCTTTCGGGCGCAAAGCGGTGGTCTTTTCAAGCGATATTCGAGCATGCGCATACACATCCTTCGTTTCCCGTGACAGAGCAATTAGATGCTTTGTTTAAATACTTAGTTTACTTACATTTGTATTGTAATTATTTAGTGAGCTAATTAATTTATTTGTTGTTGTAATAATTAGTTAATTAGTTTAGCTAGTTATTTATTCGGGTTTGTAATAGTTAGCTTAATTAGTTTAATTAGCTTAGCTTAATTAGTTGGCTAGTTATCTAGTTTATTTATTTGGACTCTCATTCGTAAGAGTGCAATGTAATAATGTGTATGTCTTCCAACCCTACGTCTTTCTCATTTTTACTTACTAGCTTACGATGGTTAGTTTAGAGACATGTTTCAATTAGTATACCTTATGCTTGCATCTATTCATTTTTTCTTGCATGCACCGAGGCTCGGTTCATCATTCAAACTGCATTATCGTTTAAATACTTCTTTGAATACGTGCTTAGACCACATGCTATTTACTTGATCTATGTGCCATATTAATAGCCGAGCCTATTAGTTGCATATTGCATGTGTTGCATTAGACATTTGGCATAGCTAGGAACATGCATTTTTCTAACTAGTTTCTTTTTTTTTTTGGCTTAGAGTACTGGGTGAGTTTTAGTGCTTCAGCATACTTGCATGAGTGTAAGTGATTGCCATGACTAGCATGCTTGCCATGAGACTAAATGCTTACTTGTTGAACTGTTTAAATACCTGTGTATGGAGGCTTGTTGTTTGAATTAGAACAATTTAATAAATGTACGTTTAAGTCCATTTTGTTAAGTGGCAAATTCAAACCCTTTTTGCAAACAAACATGAAATTGAATTGTTCTAATTCTTGCAATTTTAGTCTATACTTGCTTGTGCGCATCACACAGTAATGCTAGCCTAATAACCGAAACAAGAGCATATAATGTAAATAAGAATCATATCATGATTAGTAGAGGCCGATCTTTGATAAGGTGAACGAGGGTGCTCAATTCATGACCTTCCCCTCTCGTACCTAAGTTCTCGAGTCGAGACAACTTTAGTGATGACGGACACGTGGCCTTAGCACGAGTCATGGGTTTCCTAAATTTTTCCAAAATAAAACATTTAGATGGCGACTCTATATCTGGCAAAGCAGTCCAATTTTGGCATTTTTTATTCAAAAATCTATTTTCCAAAAGATTTGCCAGATTTGGACTCTTTGGTGTTTATCAATTTCACATTACACTTGTGAGATCAAATTCAGAACCGCGAGAGTCCGAACTGTAGGGCTTTCTTTCAAACTGTCGAAAGGAGGCACGAAAAAGTCGAGCTACACATACCATTGGTAATGAACCCTTAAAAGGGATTAAACCATTAAGCATGACATCTCAATCTCATGCTTAAACAAACAAGTAATTTAAAACCACTTTCAAAACAAAACAAAAGCCAAGAAATGAGGGAGGTTGCAGAGGTGATTAAGAGTGATCACAACTATAGAAAGCCATAAATAAACACAATCAACTCAAATAAGATGGTGTTTAACGCCTAAAACACCAAACTCATATGGACAATTACACCAGAAGCATGCAAAACAAAGCTCAAATGCAAAAAACAGTCCTAAAACAGGTCTAATACAGTCCTAAAACATGCTGGAATTAAGCTAACAAAAGCTAGAATAATAGGCTAAAACATAGAGCATGCTAGGCTAATACACAAAACACAAGGAGAGAAGGCTAACCCCTCCAATTTTGGACTTCAAAATATGATTTTAGCCACTGAAATAACTCTAAAAATCAATGATTAAAAGCTCAAAAAAAGATAGTGCAAAGGTGGGAAACATAAGAGTAAAGGCTTTGAGAGCAAGGTGTAAAGAAGGGTGAACCACCCCTCAACCTTTATTGGCCTTAAAACCAAGTTTCATCCAAAAAATATAGAGTTTTTATAGCCCAAAAATAGTTGAAAAATAGTAAGAAAAAGAGTGAATACAACAACTAAAGAGGCAAAACTTTATACCTTTTGAAGAGAAGATCCAATTCCAAGCAATAAAACAAGGTAAACACACTCTCAAGAGCTCAAACAAGGCTCAAAGGTACCTCAACTTGAAGATGGAGAGGTTTGGTTAAGAGTGTATACGCAAAGGTTGAGGAATTTGTAAAAGAGCGAGAGAATTGTACAGAGAGAGGAAAAATTTTGCTCCAAAATTTTTCTAACCTTCAAATATGAGAGGGAGGTCATCTATATATAGAAAACCAAGCCACTCCCTCATAAACATCCAACCATACACATGGGAACAGATGTATGTATTTGTGCAAACAGCTGGCACAGCTGTCACAAAATATCTGCAAAAGACATTGGTGGCTGGCAGGCCATCACTGGTGGCTAACAGGCCACATCAGTGGCTGGCAACCAAGAGTGGTGGCTGGTAGGCCATCACTGGTGGCTAGTAGGCCACATCAGTGGCTGGCAACCAAGAGTGGTGGCTGGCAGGCCATCACTGGTGGCTAGCAGGCCACATCAGTGGCTGGCAACCAAGAGTGATGGCCGGCAACCCATAAAGGTGGCCGGCAGGCCACCAAAGGTTGCAGGCTTGGAAATTATTGGGTTTGGTCTAGAAACAAGGCAACAGGGGTGCAAGGTTTAAAAGGCTCAAAGCTGTGGCATTCCGCTAAGGACTTCGAGCACTTGACAAGCATATAGACTCATCATTGGGTGTGCAAGCGATGGCGTCCAAGTTGTAAGGGCCTTCAAAAATGGGGTGTCTATAGCTCTATACAAACCAGAAAAACATATGAGTGACGAACAATGTGATGCACATATGTAACATAAGAGGTATGTGAGAGTGCACCTTCTATGCAAAAGAAGATATTAGAGATATAAATCGACAAAACAGACAAAAGCGATGTCCGGAAACAACCTCCGACTTACCCCCCGCAGGCCTTGCAAAATGCGAAAAAAGGATACACCTTGTTCATATTTGAAACTAGGGCATGTTCACGCGCCAAAGTACAACAGGCATTGGAACGGCGCAACTGGAACACAAATCCAGGCTCCTCAAAAATCAAATCCAATTCAAATACCCCAATCTTTCTTTCTAGACCCAAAATAGGACTTCCCATACACTGCTAGGGCAAAAGGGGAACAAAACCAACACTAGGCCACAAAAGGGGCTTGCTGGCCACTAATGCAAATTCGGGGGCAAATCGAGCATTTTGGCTTGGGTCTATTTAAATACATAACCAAACTTCATTTCCTCACACCCATATGTCTGAAATCCTCCCCTCTCTCTCTAGGTACTTCCTCTCTCTAGATTTGTACTTTGTACACATTTTCCAATGCCCCACGCCAACTTTATTCATAAAACCCTTTTGATCCTCTTCACTTTGAACCGATCAGATTTTGTTTTCATTGACTTTTTTTTGAGTTTTCAACACTTTGGGCTTGTTTCCCTCAAGTTTTTCTTCGGTTTCACAAATTTTCCCAAACTTTGAATTTTTCTCTCATTTTCTCTCTCCTAGGGTTGACTTTTTCCAAGTTTTCTCTCTTTTCTCCATTTTTCTTCACTTTTCACCCACTTTTTATATAGCAGACGATATTCCTCATGATGGTGCCCCTCCCGAGGTCCCTATCTTTCCACCCGCTGTGAAGGTCACGAAGCTTATAGCTGCTGAGGCTAGCAAGGCAGCGAAGGACATTGCCGCCGATTTTGAGGCAGAGGCCGAGGGCTTCGCCCCAAGGCCCAAGCCTAAGTTACTACCATTGAGCGTGAGGCCCTTTGATCCGACCACATACCACCCCCGCACGCACACGATGGCGCCTAGAAGCATGATGCGCTTTGATGACTTCATTAATGGTGTGCCAGAGGATCTCTTGCTGAGAGAGCCAGACTCTCACCTTTCCCATGGTGCAACTGAGGTACAACCTTTATATTTATGCTTTACTACCTTTCATCTGATTGTCTTGCACTGTCTTTCATCTGACTGTCCTTTTATTGCTATATTTCATCTGATTCACGCTTTCTTTTTGCCACAGGGAAACTCTCGCTCCTGTAAGGGTTATAGGGTAGTGATAGCCAAGGATTGGTACCACAAGTTCCCCCCTCAAGTCCGTGACCTTGTTGATGAGGTAGGCTTTGGCTTACTTTGCTTCAGGCTCACACATCACATGGCTAGTCGAGCCCTACTCAGAGCATTAGTGGAGACGTGGAGTGATACCACCAACTCCTTCCACTTCTCTTCTGTTGGGGAGATGACGATGACGTTGTAGACGCGCCTTTGGGCTCCACTACAGTTCGGACTCGATTCGTGTCACGGTTCTTAATCTGAACCAAAGAGTCCAACTCTGACAAATCGTTTTGAAGAAAAAACTGATTTTTGAAAAGAAGTGCCAAACATGGACTACTTTGCCAGATTACAGAGTCGCCACCTAAATATTTTTTTTTAAAATGGGAAATTTAGGAAACCCTGACTCGGTGCCAAAGGCCACGTGTCCGTCATCACCAAAGTGGTCTTAGCTCGGGAGCTTGGGTACGATCGGGGAAGGTCAGCTATGAGCACCCCCTTTCGCCCGGTCCGAAGACCGGCCTCTACTAACCGTGATATCCAATTTTGAAAACATTACATGCTCTTGTTCCAATTATTAGCCTAGAATTACTATGTTATGCACACAGCAAACAAGTATAGACCAAATCGCCTAAGTTGGAACAAAACACTACATGTTTGTTTTGAAAGCGGTTTACTACTCGCAAGTAGGCTAAAATGCAGGTTTTGCCACCCTCAAGTGGGCTTTAGAAAAGATGGTTTTGCCACTAACTAGTGGGCTTAAAACTCACAGTTTTTAATGCATTGTCCCAATTTAGGTAATTCAACCTCCATCCACAGGCATTCAAGCAGTTATATCACATAAGCAGCTAGCCTCATGGTAATCATGCTATCATGGCAACAATCACACACATGTGATATGCTAAAGCATAAAAGCTCACCTAGTACTCCGAGCCAAAACAGAAACCAGTTAGTAATCATATGCATGATCCTAGTTCATGTTAAGTGGCTAATGCAACACAAGCAAAGATGCAATCTAGACAGGCTCGGCTATCCTACACATGGCACGTGGAATGCTACAAATAACACGTATTCAATTTGGAATTGAAATACAATGCAGTTTGTATGATGTGCCGAGCCCGATGCATGTGTAACAAATATATGGATGCACGCATGCATTGCATAAGGTATGCTAAAATAAACGTGCCCTAATACTAACCATCAAAGCAAGTAAATAAAAGGGAAGAAAGAAATGGGGGTTGGAAGACATACACACACTCACCCACACTTATTACAAATATGCCCTCACACAGAGGGACCAAAAGAATATACAGTCCAAAAATAATACAGTCCAAATACAGAATAAATTAATTATTACAGAAATTTCTAATTATCAAATTAAATGTTATCATAAGAGAAAGGGGCCTCAGCCCCGCCTCGGAATGCGTGAATGATGCATGTTCGATCCAACTTGCCCAAAAAGCCCACACCGCACCACTGCTGCCTCTGTTTCCACTGTCCTGCCTTTCTAAAACTCTGCCAAAGTCCCAGAACATCTTCCAAATGCACTGAAGTACACCACCGGCTAGAGGAGATGGCCACCGGCTGCTTAAATTGACCACCGGCTTCTTGTAGGGTTTATCGGCACAAAAAGTGTGCCGGTCGGCACACTGTACTGCCGGTCAGCAGAAAGTTTCTGCAGAGGACAGTTTGACAGCAGCAGCAAACCAGCAGTGCATGGCATGGATTTTGAGCATATGTAAGCATGGCCAATGCCTCCTATCATGCTTGGGGACTCAAGGAGGCATGACTCTTAGCTCTTGGGCCATCAATTATGCATCTTGATGCATGATGGCCTAAGGAACCAAGGTTGCATTTTAATGGTATTATGCATGCAACATACAAATGAAATCCAAGGCCTTATCATGTGTTGGTCAAGGGCCTTGGTGACCAAGAGGTAGGACAAGTTGCATCACTTATGGCATGAACTCATCCTAACCCTCAACTTGGCTTGACACCCCAAACCAAGTAATGTAATGCATGTTATGCAAACATGGCTCCACAATACAACCTAATACTAAGATGCAAACATGCCAAATGTAATGCAACATGCAAAGTGCAAATGCAATGCAAACAAGGGTAAATCAAGCATAGGGTCATCATGCTACAACACTTAATGAACCAAACATGTAACAAGCATAAGGAAAGCATGCAATGGTGGACTAGATCATAATGGGGCAGACCTCAAATCTCCCCAAAACAGTGGCGAAAATGGACTGAAAAGGTGGACAAATATTCATGCAAACATGCAAGCCAAAAGGCCTAAGGCTAAGGCACAAAGTGGAGCATTCCATTGCCTACAAACATGACCACTCATGACCTATATTGGACAAGAAAAAAAACAGATTTTTGGTATGCAAGAACACACCCAAAACTCACACACATGGCATCCCAAAAACTCTAAACACACAAGCATGCATAAGACCCTCTTTAAAGCATAAGAGGCCAACAATTCAAAGCATGAATAAGATGGTAAATGGAGACACATGAGCATGATATAAGAGCTGAAATATGCATGTTAAATGACTCCAAATCACTCAAATAACATAACCAATGCATGTCCATGGATCACATACTCAAGGCTAACAAGCCATATTGCAAAGTAACCATGTCAAGCACATCAAACATGATAAAATCAGTGGCTCACAGCCCTTATACATGGCAAGTCAAGATCAAATGCTATAACATGCAAGGCTAAAACATGAGGATATGGTAGGCTAATGGCATGGCACACTTCCAAGCAAAGTAAAGCATTACAAAGCAAGTATGAGAGGCATGTTAAGGGCCACAAATCCGACCAAAAACAGAGGTTAAACATGCTCCAAAACACTCAAAAAAACTCTGAAATGAAGCCATACAAGGCTATGCACACATGCTATCTTTTAGGCCAAATACAAAGGCAAGCAAAGGACAAGGGGGAGAGGGGTGTCCCTCCCCTATCTAAGACTTGAAAGTACCTTCCTCACCACTGAAAACCCACTGGTTTTCAGTGGTGAGAAGACCAAGAACACCAAGTAAGCAAAGCTTTACCAAAGAGACACCAAAATGGCCAAACAAAGCCTAAAAGGGTGAGCCTTTACTCCAACCACAAAATGACCGTAATGAAGGTTCAAGAGCAAGTAAAAACAAGAGTTTTTTCAGTTATAGACAAAGCTCAAAACACAAAGCAAGAGGGGTAGAAACTAGTTGCAAGAATGGGGAAACTAAAGTAACAAACTCACCCTTGAAGATCCTTTGAAGAACAGGTGGAGCAGCCCTCCTCTAGTGATCAAAACCAGTCCAAAATCACAGTAAACAACCCTCCAAGTCCCTCAATCTCGAGCTAAGGTGTAGTAGTGTGTGTAATGGTGCAAAAGTAAGGTAAAACCACACTTTTAGGCCTAAAAACACACACACAAGAGGAGAGAGAGGGAAAATATAGAGAGAGGAGATATATGACAGAGGTATAGATACACAAGCTCTGGTTTTTCTATCTCAAATGGCTAACCCTTGAGCAATGGAGAGGGGTGGTCTTTATATAGGCCAAGACCAAGCCAAGACTTAATGGCTAAGCAAAGGAAAAGGTTCAAAAGGGTCAAGGGGGTGCAAGGCTTCTTGGAGAAGCCAAAACAGCTGGCCAAGCTTCTCCAAGAAGCTTGGCCAAAAGGGTTCAAGCTTCTAGAAGCTTTAGGGGGGTCAAAGGTGCATATGGGCCAATCCTATGCACGGGGAGGAGAGATGGTGTAATCCAGCTGGCACAACTGGCATGCACCATCCTCAGGGGGGTTCAGAAGGGTCACCGGCCAGCCAAAAACGTCACCGGCACAAAAAAGTGCCGGTCGGCAACATATAGTGCCGACCGGCCAAAGTTTTTGAGAAAACAGTGCCGACGGACAAAAGGGAGTGCCGGTGGGGTGTGGGGGCAGTCGGTGGGATTCAGGGATGGCTAACAAGCCTCCCCCTACCCTCAAATGCAAAAACACAAGTGTTTGGTGCCAAAACCGAACACGAAGCAGCCGAGTCAAGAGGTCCTGAGACGAGGCACGCTGCCGAGGCCTCCGGGAACTCGAGACGAACACAATCATGGATAATCACCAAGTGTTCAAATGGTGACGTCCAAGTCTTGAGGACGGTCAAAAATGGGGTGTCTACAGTTGCCCCTCTTTGACAGAACTCGAAAGTCATAACGATGACGGGAGTGAATGTCAAAGCCCAGAGACGACCCATTTTTGACAAGGCCGAAGACTTGGACAAACATGCAAGACAAACAAGGTATGCGCCCGAAGGCAGGGGCAAAATGCAAGACGATGCAAGAAGCCGAGCATAACTTATGATCATGCAAAGAAAGCTGCAATGAAGCACGCATGCGACAGTTTTAAGCTAGCATATACCAGACTACACTATAATGCAGAAAGGATGTAAGAGAATTATGCGATTCTCAATATGTCTCACTCGGAGGATACAATACCTGTGCGGCTCGTCCGGTTTCACCGGCCTCAAATGAACCGTACATACAATATCGTGCCTGCAAGGAAAGCAAACTTAACAGGTACAATATTGTTAGCAGTGTGCATGACTAATGCCATCGAAAGTGCGTGACAACGCAAGTTGTGCATAGAGCAATGGTAGGATTGAACACATGTGAGTAAAGGGATACACGCATGCAAGCAATGTGTATAGCAAGGTAGTAGGTTTGAACACATGTGAGTAAAGCAATGCACGCATGCACGCAATGTGTATATAGAGGAACTTGAACACATATAAGTAAAGCAATGCACACGTGCACGCAATGTGTATAAAAAGGAACTTGAACACATATCAGTAAAGCAAAGCACGCATACAATGCGATGTGTATATAGAGAAATTTGAACACATATCAGTAAAGCAAAGCACGCATACAATGCAATGTGTATATAGAGAAACTTGAACACATATCAGTAAAGCAAAGCACGCATACAATGCAATGTGCATATAGAGAAACTTGAACACATATCAGTAAAGCAAAGCACGCATACAATGCAATGTGTATATAGAGAAACTTGAACACATATCAGTAAAGCAAAGCACGCATACAATGCAATGTGTAATGAGACTGGAAATTGAACACATGTAAGTAAAGCAGAGCACGCATGCAACGCAATGTGTATAAAAAGGTAATTGAACACATGTAAGTAAAGCAGAGCACGCATGCAACGCAATGTGTATAAAAGGTAATTGAAATTGAACATGGTAAAACATGACGCTGAAATGCGACGTACTGCAACACAGTATGTTTGAAATGATTCATGGAATTCACAGGACATAAAAGGATACGGGAAGGAGCGTCCTTCATATGTACCGAGCATCGCTCACAAAGGTCATGGCCTGAGGTCAACTCGAAGGTCCGCTTGCATTCTGAAAGTGCAGTTTCTTGTACTGCCTTGAGTAGTGAAGGTGCCAAACCACACAGTTGGCTCGAACAAGGGTGCAAAAGGTACGATGATCGAAAGGGGGAGGTTACCGGTGTCAAACCCAGCACTCTGCTACCCTGCTACTCTTCTGCTTTACTTTCCTTTTTACTAGGAGTTTAGGCACATTGCACTGCCTCAGGCAGGTTTTATTTCTCAAAAGCATGTGTTTTTGCAAAACATATGATGGAGATGAAACAGCTATTCGTTCAAAAGGTGTTTCAATTGTACATTCTATGCATCGCATCGCAAGGCATCATGCAATCAATGTGACTGAAAAGAACACTATGTTTTGAAAACGAAGCATCGTATCGTAATAATCAGGTAGTGAACCAATTACAACTCGATAAGCAAAACAAAGGGACTCTTTATGACCAAGCTGGTGCGAGTACAACTCAATAATCAACACAAAGACTTAAGGAGAGTGAAATACAACTCGATAAGCAAATATACAACAACTCGATAAGCAAATGGGGGCGCCCTCGTAAGAATTGATCTCCGGAGGGTATTGGAAGTGGTGGGATTTTCCAAATTCCTAGCATAAACAGCTCAGAGGGCAAGGAAGAGGACCACCGGCCGAGCAGAAAAGCTACCGGCCTTGAGGAATGACCATCGGCCGAAAAGATGATCCACCGGCCAAAACAGATGGCCGGTCGGCACTATAGTTGGCCGGTCGGCACTTAAAATGTCAGCACCAGCAGAATGTTGACATATGTCCTTCACTCAACCTTATCTTCTTCAAAAGGGTCTCAACTTCGTGGTTTCCTTCATTTCCACACTGATTTACTCCAAATGGAAGAATTTCTTGCCCAAAATCTCGCAACTTGGATTAACAACTTGGATGGCTCGGAAAAGCTGAATTTCCGGGCTTTCGGCATAAACGCACTATTCACTTTGCGCCGTACCCCGCTGCATTTTCCATTCCTCCGTGCCGCGGCAAGGTTTTGGAACCCGGTAACACACGTCTTCAGCTTTAGCGGGCAAGAGGTGTGTCCTACCTTTGAAGATTTCCAAGCTCTAATGGAATCTGAGCGTAATGAAGAGATTTTGCCCCAACTTCGTTTTGGCCATGCCCAAGCCTTAGGACAAACGTGTGGGCTCTCAATGCCCGATGCTCGTTCTCTAATTTGTGACGGGACATTAGATGTTCCGAGCTTGGTTTGCCGTTTTTCTGAGATCGGTGACCGCGGTGACCATCACTAGCAGGGCTTCCGGCGACACGCCCTCTGTTTATGCATGCTATCTCATTTTCTGTTCGTCTCTGGTTCCGGAGGGCCTAGTGTCCGGTTGATTGAGGTTGCCCGAGGCTTGAAGGAGGGCAAAAGCTGCATCGCCATGATTCTGGGTGAGACATTGCTGGGCTTAGACGCCTTTTATCGTCGGGAGACGACCAGATTAGCAGGGAGTCCATTATTACTGCAGGTAATGTTTCCCAACCAATCTCACATTTATGTTTGCTCACATCACTCGGCTCTCAGGCTCGGTTTTTCTCACAAAAACCCTTTTCTCACTTTTCCTCTCATCGTACATCTCTCTATTCTTTATTCTCTCATTTTCTATCCCTCCCCAGGTGTGGTTGATGGATAAACTGCGAGTTGTGGACTCCTGCCCAGCATATTCAGCTCGTGGTTACTTCTTCAGGCAACGCCTAGTTGATGCCCTTGACGAGGATTGGTGGTTTGAATGGATGTGCAGTTTGTTCGCAGACCGCATTGCGTGGCGATGCCCTTGGCTCAATCTCCCAATGATGAGTTACAGTATGACCCGTCAACCCGGGATCCAATTGATTGGCTTGACTCACTGTGCCTTCTACTTTCCATTCCGTATTCTGCGTCAGTTTGGTCATAATCAGACTTGCCCGCCGGAAGGGATAGAGTACCCGGCCACATTCCCGATTCGAGGCGCACAGCTGGCCCGATATGCCATAGCATGGAGGACGAGAGAACTCCTGGCCCCCGCTCCCACTTTCAGCTGCACTTTGTCTGATGAGTGCTTAGATTGGCTTAACGAAGAGGCACAGGAGGGGCCTACTTTGGCATCAGAGGCTTCGACCAGCTCTGGGAGGGGGCGCAGGGACATTTGACTTGACCATGCCCCGGATTTATTGCTTTATTAGTACTTTCAAGTTTTCTTTATGAATGTAATAAAAAGCAACTTCAATTGTATGCAAGAGCAAGAGAACTCTATTTGAAATCAATGAAATTGAAGGTTGTGGTACTGAAAATTTTCCGTTTTGGTCCAGAAATGGTCTTAGTTGTAAAAAGATTTATTTGAACACAGTCATCTTCATTAAAACTTTTCAAAACTATTTTCGATATGGATCAGAACTGGACACGCCTGAGATCTGTCGCTGAGATGTACAAACCCGGATCCTAGCAACTGGAAAGTTGCCCCTTGTCTGAATGATACCGCGGCACTTGTACGGCAACGGAAAGTTGCCCCTAGTCTAAAAAACAATGTACTGGAGATTGCGGCAAATGCTGATGGACAAAGATGACCGAGATGATCAAATGGACAAAGTTGGTCGGGGAAGAATTTATGGCTGAACTTCAGGATGAAGCTGCCTACGTATCCCAAAGATGGGAATCAAGCCTCACGTAGTTCAAGCTTGGGTTCGCTCGAGTATTTTCACTCTCCTTTTGCGCTCTAACTTTTGCCAAGGCCGCCCTTTGCTGGTTTTCAACCTTGCGAGCTCAGTTTTTATATTTTCTATTTTTTTTGTGCCCTGAATTTTGCTTAGGTCGCCCTTTCGGGTTTTCGGCCTAGCGAGCCTCTCAGGGGTAATATTTCTTCAACTTGTCCATGTTGATCGGTTGGGAGAACTCTAGGCCATCTAGGTCCATCAGAACCACAGCCCCACCTTACCAGATAGACTTAATGATATAGGGACCAGTCCAATTGGGTCTGAACTTGCCCCTTGGGTCGTGGATGGGAGCTCGGTTGTCCTTAAGCACTAAATCTCCTTCCTTCAAATTCCTGGACTTAACTTTCTTGTTAAAAGCCCGGGCGATTCTGCGTTGATATCCTTGGACATGGTACAGTGCTTTTAATCTCCTTTCATCAAAGAGCGTGAGTTCCTCGAATCTGCTCTGCTGCCAATCTGCCTCAGCTATCTGACACTCAGCCAGTACTCGTAAAGACGGAACCTCAATCTCTATGGGTAGAACGGCCTCCATCCCATATACCAAGGAATACGGAGTTGCCCCGGTAGAAGTTCTAATTGAAGTTCGGTAGCCCCACAAAGCAAACGGCAACTTATCTGGCCAGTCCCGATAGGTTTCCACCACTTCCGCAGTATGTGTTTGACGTTTTTGTTGGCGGCCTCAACTGCTCCGTTGGTCTGCGGCCGATACGTGGATGACTTATGAAAAGCCACATTATATTTCTTCAACAAATCAATCACCTCCTTCTTGAAGTGAGAACCATTGTCTGAAATGATCTCATTCGGGACTCCATAACGGCAGATAATGTTGTTTCTGATGAACTTTACGACATGCGAAGCCTTCAACACAGCATAAGATTGGGCCTCGACCCACTTAGTAAAGTAATCTATTGCTACCAAGATAAACTCATGCCCATTCGAACCCTTCGGAGTAACAGCTCTAATCACATCGATCCCCCAAACTGAGAACGGCCATGGCGATGTCATGCTGTACAGCTCTGATGGCGGGATGTTCATACGGTTTACGTGAATCTGGCATTTGTGGCATCGCCGAACAAAGCCGATACAATCCTCCTCCATGGTAGACCAGTAGTAGCCTTGTCTGAGGATCTTTCGTGCCAGCATCACTCCATTCATATGTGCCCCACATTCTCCTCCATGGATGGCCTCCATCAGGCGCTTCGACTCTTCGGTTTCCACGCACAGCTTGTGCATCCCCAGATGACCTCTTTTGTACAACTTACCCCCGCAGATGATAAACTGAACAGCCATTCTTCTAATTGCCCTCTTGTCCTTGGCATTTGCCCCTGGTGGATATGCCTCCTTTTCCAAGAAGTTCCATATATCGTGATACCAAGGGTTGTTATCCTGCACTTCATCTATGGCAGGGATTGACTCGTAGGCAGGTGCAAATTTCTGGTCAATGATGACTGGACGCATCCGGACCCCAGATGGGATGTCTATCATGGAAGATAGAGTTGCTAGCGAATCTGCAAACCTGTTGTTCTCTCTCACTAGGTGAGTGAAATTTAGCTTTTCAAACCGAGGGATTAACAAATCCAAGGTCTGATGGTAAATTATCATCTTCTTCTCCTTGACTTTCCAGTCTCCTTTCGCTTGAGAGACAACTAGGTTCGAATCCCCAATGACGTCCAATCGCCTTGCCCCTAGTTCTAGGGCAGCTTCTAAACCGGCGATACATGCCTCATATTCTGCCTCATTATTCGAGACTTTGAACTGGAGCTTGAATGCTAAAGGAATACAGGAATCGTCGGGCGCTATCAGCAACACCCCTATCCCATACCCATACTGATTTGATGCTCCGTCAAAGTACATCGTCCAAGTTTCGTCTTCGATGTGCAAAATGGCTTCATCTGCGAACAGGTACTCAACCGTTTCATCCCCTTCAACCAGGTGGTCGGCAAGGAACTCTGCCACTGCTCTCCCTTTTACGGACTTGCGCGTCACATACTTGAGATCAAATTCAGAGAGCAACAGCAGCCAACGAGCTAGCCTACCCGTAAGCGCTGGTTTCTCGAAAAGATATTTGATGGGATCAAGTCGTGAAACCAACATTACAGAGTGAGCTAACAGGTAGTGCCGCAGCTTCCTAGTAGCCCATACCAAGGCCAAACAAGCCTTCTCCAGCGGAGTGTAGCGGGTCTCGTAATCCAGCATCTTCTTGCTCAGATAGTAGATGCCCCTTTCCACTTTATCTTCCGACTCTTGTGCGAGCATGCAGCCCATTGTAGTCTCGGTTACTGACAGATACAATATCAACGGCTTCCCTGGCTTTGGTGGTGACAACACGAGTGGATTCTGTAGATACTCTTTAATCTGTTCAAATGCAGCTTGGCATCGGCCGTCCCAATGGAACTTCTTTCCTTTCTTCAGAAGACCAAAAAGTGGTTCACAAGTTAAGGTTAGTTTTGAGATAAACCGCCTTATGAATTGCACTTTACCCAGAAAGCCTCGCACCTCCTTTTCAGTCATTGGTGGTGGCATTTCTAAGATGGCCTTGATTTTGGAAGGGTCGACTTCGATGCCCCTTTGTGTAATTAAAAATCCCAGCATTTTTCCCGCTGTAACACCAAACGTACATTTTTGAGGATTCAGCCGCAGCCTAAATTCCCTGATCCTTTGGAAAAACTTTTGCAAGGCGGTGTAGTGGCCCTCTCTTTCTTTGGACTTAACAATCATGTCGTCCACATACACCTCGACCTCTTTATGGATCATGTCATGTAATATTGTGGTTGCAGCCCGCTGATATGTCGCCCCAGCGTTCTTCAACCCAAACGGCATTACTCTATAGCAATATGTCCCCCACGGGGTGGTAAAAGCAGTCTTCTCCCGGTCTTCGGGTGCCATCACTATCTGATTATATCCTGAGAAACCATCCATAAACGAAAGCAACGCATGCCCCGCTGTGAAATCTACCAGCTCATCGATGTGTGGTAAGGGAAAGTCATCCTTCGGACTAGCTCTGTTCAAATCCCTGAAGTCCACACATACCCGGACTCTGCCATCCTTCTTCGGCACTGGAACAATGTTGGCCAACCAAGTCGGGTTTTCGGATACCAGCAGGAAGCCTGCGTCAATCTGCTTGGTGACCTCTTCCTTGATCTTAATGGCCCAGTCAGGGCGGATTCTCCTGAGTTTCTGTTTGACAGATCGGGCCTCGGGGTCAAGAGGGATCCGGTGCTGTACAATCTCAGGATCGATCCCAGGCATGTCTTCGTAGGACCACGCGAAAACATCTTTGAAATCTTTTAGTAAAACGACTAAGCGCTCGCGTTCCTCCAAAGACAACGTGGACCCGATCTGGACCAGCCGCGGGTCCTTCTCAGTACCAATGTTCACGGTAGTGATTTCATCCATTAAGGGTTTAACAAACCTCTTTTGTTCTTGTTCAATTAGTCGTTGCAAAACCGGAGGAATTTCGTCCTCGTCGTTTTCATCAAAATTTTGAAAGTCCTGATTTAAGCAATAAACCAAAGGCACGGAAAAGTACTCGGAAACCACGGTCACCTCATTCTCATTATGTACTTCCAAACCGTCCAATTCTTCTGTTACAACAGACTCAAAAGAGAAAGAAAAAGACGACCCGGACAGGACTGTGGCATCCGGGTTGTCACCCCCAGGAATACCAGACTCAGACTCAGACGAGCTGGAACCTGATTCTGACTCACAAGACTTGGTGGAATCAGATTCCGGCTCACTACCTGACCCGGTGCTGCTCGACAAAAACCCTTCCTCGTACTTCCAGGTGAGGGAGGGTGCGATGGATGCATCCAAAATAGATGCTGGTTGGCTCGCAGCCGTTTCATCTCCGATCATGGACACCGAGGAGTTATCCCCCAAGCACAACTGGTCGATCGAAGGATCTGAAAGTAGACATGCCAGTGCTACCCCCATTTCAAACTCTGTATCCACAGACTTCGCTTCTTTGCTATGCTCAGCCTCAACCGCTGGGTCTGTCTGCTCTTCAGCAACATCATTCCCAGATATTTGTAAGTCAAAGAAGATTTCGAAACCCGGCACGCGCTTCTTCTCTGCGTTCAACCACGGCTCCGGAAAACCACAGAACGGAAAGTCCTCCCCCTCCCGGACGAAGCGTCCGTTTAGGGTACCCCGGATGGGCCGATGCATCAACTCAAAAGGTCTTCCCATTTGTTTTGCTTTGGCTCTCCCAGCCATTTCTTTTCCTCTTCTCACCCAATCTTCCTTAGTGGGCAGATAACCCAAGCCGAAGGTGTGGGGATTGTGTGGCACTCTGGCCAATGCTGCAACGCCTTTGCGGCCGCTCTTTCCTAACCCCATCCCGGGGATATGTTGGAACTTGTTCATGAGATACACTGCCTGGGCACTAACATAGATCCCTTCGTTAGCAGCCATGATGTTTTGTACAACCTGAGCCTCAGCTAGGGTAAACCCTGATATGAACACATCTTCCATGCCATGCTCGATTTCTAGAACAGGCGTGGATACCTCCGGTGGTGGGTGGATTGATGAGTTTCCAAAGACAATGGCTACTCCCTTTCCATAGGGGTATTTCACCATTTGATGCAAAGTAGATGACACTGCCTTCACTTGATGCAGCCACGGCCGCCCCAAAAGCAAGTTGAAAGTTGCAGGCACTTCCAAGACATGAAAGTCTATCTCATGCTGTCCCGGCCCCACTCTAGTCCAAACTTTAACTGTTCCCATCACTTCCCTACTCGTATTGTCGTACGCCCGAATGACCTGGGCTGTTGGTACAAAATCCACGATTTTCAGACCGATTGCATACGCTGTCCTTGCCGGGCAGACGTTAATGGCGGATCCGGTGTCAACAAGTACCACCGGTATCCATTTATCCCTACACTCCACAGAGATGTAGAGGGGCTTGTTATGGTCTGCCCCCTCGGGTGGCAATTCCTTGTCGGAAAAGGTCAGCATCGGGGTGGCTCCCCCCGGAAAGACCAATCCCACCAGCTGCTCCGGCGTGGTTTCTATTGAAAGCTTTGCTTTGTCCATGGCTGATAAGACAGCCTCTCTATGCACCCGTGATGCCATGAGCAGTCCCCATATAGAGATGTCTGCTTGTATCTTTTTAAGCTGTTTGAGCACAGCCTCCTCTTCAAGTTGCTTTTCTTTTTGCTTTTCAGCCTCTCTATCCTTCCCAGAAGCCTCTGGCTGATCTAAGTGTGGAGGTTTGAAATACCGCCCACTCCGTGTCATGTGGTCGACCTCTCCAAGGTACCAGGTGTTATCAGGTTGGTTGTTTCCCCAATCTTCGTCTGTATGAGCGAGGCATAAGTCTTCATCCTCCCACCACATACCATCAGCAGCTGATAAACACCTGTCCGGCTCTGGTATGACTGTTCTTGTGCTCGCAGCACCTTCCATCCACATACCTGCAGTGTTCTCGGTTCCTGTGCACACAGCAGTTTCAACTCCCACATGGGCCTTTGCCTTCCTGATTCTCTCGGAATCTTCAAAACTTACTTGTTCTGACATGATTGACTATTCAAGAATCCCTGTACTCAAAATTCTCCAGTCTCGAGCGAAATTCTTGACACCGGCGCTCTCCGGCGATGTACTCTGCTCTTCGACCCTCCCGGCCGTTACTGATATTCTTGCCCCTGCTGGGCCCTGTTCTGACTGAAATTCTCCTATCACATCGGGTTGATCGTCCAACCACCCGGTAACTTCTACTAAATCCTCATAATCGAACCATGCGACTGCCGCATCCACTGGGTCTTGGTCACTGTAAAACTGGAGATCGGCAAGGTCCTCCCCCATAGCTGTTACACTATCTGTTCTCGGTCCCAGACTCTCTCCTTGAATCACATATAACTCTGCCTCTGTCGGCAATTCCACTCCGGGCCCATCTTGGCCTATTGACGAAATACAGTCACACGGACTATATGCTTTTTTAGTACGACCCCCAGATTCCGCAGACTCTGGCTCAACAACCCGTTTTTTCCTTTGGGATCTCCTCTCTCCCGTTCTCGATGGTCACCACTACTGACTTGGGCTGGCTTTTGGAGATGTCTATCATGCACAAGTCGGTGCAATCGGGGAGAAACACTTCTGGTTTAGGCAGGTGGGTGGGTGTGATATAGATACTAGGGTCGTAGGACACGCCCCCGGTATGGATGAAATTGAGTCTTTTGGGTGGTGGAGCTTGGTTATGTGTGGGGAGGGGATTTGTAGTAACATTGGGTTTCTCAGGAGGCAGAATCACCCCGTTATCGATGAGATCTTGAATCTCATGACGTAACCGGAAACACAGGTCGGTATCATGGCCGTGCTGTTGATGAAATGCACAATACTTGGCTGGGTTATGGGTAGGAGGGAGTTTTTCTGGTAGGGGCCGCGGCTCCAGGGGCTTCAGATGCCCTTTTTTGATCAAAACCCCCAGAGCTTTGGATAGGGGCATATAAAGTGGGGCGAAGGTTCTGGTGTTTTTGGGTGGGTATTTGGTCATTTGCGGGTTGCTTCCGGACGCACCGGAGAATGGTGAAGCTGCTGTATTTCTTAGAGGGGGGTTGGCGGTGACCATGCTCACTTCCTGAGCTCTTGCAGTCGTAACGCCACTCGGGCCTGCATTGCTACCACGATTGAAAGTTCGTCGAGGTTGCTCTCGGTCGTTATCGATCAAGCCTTGCTTCAAGGCATCCTCAATCTGCACCCCCATTTCATGTAGGTCAGAAAAAGTAGAAAAGGGGAGTACTATCATCTTTTGCATCAACTTCGGCTGGAGATTGCGCACAATCATCCGAATTTGGTCTTTGTCTGTAGGCCTCAAAGTCATCATCGAAGCTTTGGCCCTCCATCTGGTTACAAACTCTGAGAAACTTTCCTTAGGCTCTTGTCTAGTCGTCTCGAGATCACGGGTCGTAATCTCAATCTGTGTGTTGTATGAGTACTGCGCGATGAAGGCCTCAGCCATTTCGTCCCAATTCCTCTTGACGTCATCCTCCAACTTGGCATACCATATAGCCGCCACACCCGACAGGGTCTGGCCAAACAAAGACAACTTCTGAAGCCTACTGAGGCCCATTGGCCTTAGGACATCTGAAAACAATCTTAAGTGCACCATGGGGTCCCCGGTCCCGTCGAACCGATCAATATGAGGCATTTTGAATCTGTCGGGCAGCGTCACAGCTGCGTCGGTATAACCATCTTCAATATCGGGGATAGTCTTGACCCCTTGGGATCTCTTGAACAGCTTTTCAAGCTTGCTCAGTTTCAGTGCGGTAGAATCAGTCTCGAACTCAAAGGGAGAGTCCAGTAGGTTGGTGGGCGTCTTTGATAGCTGGGGTTGGATTGGAGGCGGGGCTAGAGGTGGGGGTGGTCCCGTGGGCAGTTCTGTATCATTCTGAACATTGGCTGTCTCCCCAAGGTTTGGAACTCCTGGTGGGGGAGGAACTTGATGCGAAGCAGATGCTCCGGTTTGCTGTTCTAGTCTGGCAATTGTCTCTGCCTGTTCCCTCACAACTGTAGCCTGTTGCCTGGAGAATTCTGCCTGACGGACGGCATCCTGCTGCATTGTTTTCATACTCTCTTGGAGGTGGCGCACCATCTCTTCCAAACTAGCCATGCTATCCTGCTCTGGTTGGATTACTGGTATATATTCTCTCTCTGTCGGCGACACAGGATCCCGATCCCTACTGAACACAGGTGGGGTAGATAAAGCCCTCTGAACTGACTGCTGTACTGATGTCCTCTGCCTTACTGACCTCCGTCTAGTAACCGGGGGTAGTGAGTAGTACACTGGTTGTCCGTCTATCAGATCCTCAGATCGAAGGAGTCGACGTCTTCTAATCCAGGGTGCTTGGGGGATATCTATCGGGTCGGTAGCAATCGTGCTCAACTACCTAGTAAAAAGATAAATAAAGCGTATAAATAAACAGACAATTGGACAGCACAACGGCATAAAATAATATACAACACATGGTTGGATGACACGTTGAACTCGATACACTGTTCCTCAAATACTGATCACTGTTTCTGAATCATTTCCCCCAAGTCTGAACCTTGTACCCACAGATAACTGATTCCCCAAAATACCGTTACTGGTGCCCTCAGGCCTGATACCCAACCCTGCAAACTGACATGTGTGTTCCTGTAGAGATACACTCTAAAAGCACATAGCAGATAAATGAGAGCCAATACACCCCTATGTTGGGGTAGGGTTTCCCTGTCCTATTTTGTCAGGAGCTAGGGTTTCACTACGCACGCAGCGGTTTCAAACAACCTAATATCAGGTGAGCAACCTGTCCTAGTTTGGAATGGTCACTACGGATTTCGATATGCACTAGGTCGAATGGTCGAAAAGGGTGCCCCAGTAAAACCGAGGTTTGTGTTCCCATACTGGCAGAGCCCGCAACCGGTCAGCCTTACGGACATGCCTTGACAAGACAAGCCTCCGGCAAACCGCTCAGGAATAGCAGATGGCCAACACGGTGTCCTAGGCGCACCAATGCACATGCAATGCAAAGAAACACATATGTGTAGTCAAAACAGGATATCACTAGTTCGAGTCAAGCTCTCTAATACATCCCCAGCAGAGTCGCGAGAAACTGTAGACGCGCCTTTGGGCTCCACTACAGTTCGGACTCGATTCGTGTCACGGTTCTTAATCTGAACCAAAGAGTCCAACTCTGGCAAATCGTTTTGAAGAAAAAACTGATTTTTGAAAAAAAGTGCCAAACATGGACTGCTTTGCCAGATTACAGAGTCGCCACCTAAATATTTTTTTTTAAAATGGGAAATTTAGGAAACCCTGACTCGGTGCCAAAGGCCACGTGTCCGTCATCACCAAAGTGGTCTTGGCTCGGGAGCTTGGGTACGATCGGGGAAGGTCAGCTATGAGCACCCCCTTTCGCCCGGTCCGAAGACCGGCCTCTACTAACCGTGATATCCAATTTTGAAAACATTACATGCTCTTGTTCCAATTATTAGCCTAGAATTACTATGTTATGCGCACAGCAAACAAGTATAGACCAAATCGCCTAAGTTGGAACAAAACACTACATGTTTGTTTTGAAAGTGGTTTGCTACTCGCAAGTAGGCTAAAATGCAGGTTTTGCCACCCTCAAGTGGGCTTTAGAAAATATGGTTTTGCCACTAACTAGTGGGCTTAAAACTCACAGTTTTTAATGCATTGTCCCAATTTAGGTAATTCAACCTCCATCCACAGGCATTCAAGCAGTTATATCACATAAGCAGCTAGCCTCATGGTAATCATGCTATCATGGCAACAATCACACACATGTGATATGCTAAAGCATAAAAGCTCACCTAGTACTCCGAGCCAAAACAGAAACCAGTTAGTAATCATATGCATGATCCTAGTTCATGTTAAGTGGCTAATGCAACACAAGCAAAGATGCAATCTAGACAGGCTCGGCTATCCTAAACATGGCACGTGGAATGCTACAAATAACACGTATTCAATTTGGAATTGAAATACAATGCAGTTTGTATGATGTGCCGAGCCCGATGCATGTGTAACAAATATATGGATGCACGCATGCATTGCATAAGGTATGCTAAAATAAACGTGCCCTAATACTAACCATCAAAGCAAGTAAATAAAAGGGAAGAAAGAAATGGGGGTTGGAAGACATACACACACTCACCCACACTTATTACAAATATGCCCTCACACAGAGGGACCAAAAGAATATACAGTCCAAAAATAATACAGTCCAAATACAGAATAAATTAATTATTACAGAAATTTCTAATTATCAAATTAAATGTTATCATAAGAGAAAGGGGCCTCAGCCCCGCCTCGGGATGCGTGAATGATGCATGTTCGATCCAACTTGCCCAAAAAGCCCACACCGCACCACTGCTGCCTCTGTTTCCACTGTCCTGCCTTTCTGAAACTCTGCCAAAGTCCCAGAACATCTTCCAAATGCACTGAAGTACACCACCGGCTAGAGGAGATGGCCACCGGCTGCTTAAATTGACCACCGGCTTCTTGTAGGGTTTATCGGCACAAAAAGTGTGCCGATCGGCACACTGTACTGCCGGTCGACAGAAAGTTCCTGCAGAGGACAGTTTGACAGCAGCAGCAAACCAGCAGTGCATGGCATGGATTTTGAGCATATGTAAGCATGGCCAATGCCTCCTATCATGCTTGGGGACTCAAGGAGGCATGACTCTTGGCTCTTGGGCCATCAATTATGCATCTTGATGCATGATGGCCTAAGGAACCAAGGTTGCATTTTAATGGTATTATGCATGCAACATACAAATGAAATCCAAGGCCTTATCATGTGTTGGTCAAGGGCCTTGGTGACCAAGAGGTAGGACAAGTTGCATCGCTTATGGCATGAACTCATCCTAACCCTCAACTTGGCTTGACACCCCAAACCAAGTAATGCAATGCATGTTATGCAAACATGGCTCCACAATACAACCTAATACTAAGATGCAAACATGCCAAATGTAATGCAACATGCAAAGTGCAAATGCAATGCAAACAAGGGTAAATCAAGCATAGGGTCATCATGCTACAACACTTAATGAACCAAACATGTAACAAGCATAAGGCAAGCATGCAATGGTGGACTAGACCATAATGGGGCAGACCTCAAATCTCCCCAAAACAGTGGCGAAAATGGACTGAAAAGGTGGACAAATATTCATGCAAACATGCAAGCCAAAAGGCCTAAGGCTAAGGCACAAAGTGGAGCATTCCATTGCCTACAAACATGACCACTCATGACCTTTATTGGACAAGAAAAAAAACAGATTTTTGGTATGCAAGAACACACCCAAAACTCACACACATGGCATCCCAAAAACTCTAAACACACAAGCATGCATAAGACCCTCTTTAAAGCATAAGAGGCCAACAATTCAAAGCATGAATAAGATGGTAAATGGAGACACATGAGCATGATATAAGAGCTGAAATATGCATGTTAAATGACTCCAAATCACTCAAATAACATAACCAACGCATGTCCATGGATCACATACTCAAGGCTAACAAGCCATATTGCAAAGTAACCATGTCAAGCACATCAAACATGATAAAATCAGTGGCTCACAGCCCTTATACATGGCAAGTCAAGATCAAATGCTATAACATGCAAGGCTAAAACATGAGGATATGGTAGGCTAATGGCATGGCACACTTCCAAGCAAAGTAAAGCATTACAAAGCAAGTATGAGAGGCATGTTAAGGGCCACAAATCCGACCAAAAACAGAGGTTAAACATGCTCCAAAACACTAAAAAAAACTCTGAAATGAAGCCATACAAGGCTATGCACACATGCTATCTTTTAGGCCAAATACAAAGGCAAGCAAAGGACAAGGGGGAGAGGGGTGTCCCTCCCCTATCTAAGACTTGAAAGTACCTTCCTCACCACTGAAAACCCACTGGTTTTCAGTGGTGAGAAGACCAAGAACACCAAGTAAGCAAAGCTTTACCAAAGAGACACCAAAATGGCCAAACAAAGCCTAAAAGGGTGAGCCTTTACTCCAACCACAAAATGACTGTAATGAAGGTTCAAGAGCAAGTAAAAACAAGAGTTTTTTCAGTTATAGACAAAGCTCAAAACACAAAGCAAGAGGGGTAGAAACTAGTTGCAAGAATGGGGAAACTAAAGTAACAAACTCACCCTTGAAGATCCTTTGAAGAACAGGTGGAGCAGCCCTCCTCTAGTGATCAAAACCAGTCCAAAATCACAGTAAACAACCCTCCAAGTCCCTCAATCTCGAGCTAAGGTGTAGTAGTGTGTGTAATGGTGCAAAAGTAAGGTAAAACCACACTTTTAGGCCTAAAAACACACACACAAGAGGAGAGAGAGGGAAAATATAGAGAGAGGAGATATATGACAGAGGTATAGATACACAAGCTCTGGTTTTTCTATCTCAAATGGCTAACCCTTGAGCAATGGAGAGGGGTGGTCTTTATATAGGCCAAGACCAAGCCAAGACTTAATGGCTAAGCAAAGGAAAAGGTTCAAAGGGGTCAAGGGGGTGCAAGGCTTCTTGGAGAAGCCAAAACAGCTGGCCAAGCTTCTCCAAGAAGCTTGGCCAAAAGGGTTCAAGCTTCTAGAAGCTTTAGGGGGGTCAAAGGTGCATACGGGCCAATCCTATGCACGGGGAGGAGAGATGGTGTAATCCAGCTGGCACAGCTGGCATGCACCATCCTCAGGGGGGTTCAGAAGGGTCACCGGCCAGCCAAAAACGTCACCGGCACAAAAAAGTGCCGGTCGGCAACATATAGTGCCGACCGGCCAAAGTTTTTGAGAAAACAGTGCCGACGGACAAAAGGGAGTGCCGGTGGGGTGTGGGGGCAGTCAGTGGGATTCAGGGATGGCTAACAAGCCTCCCCCTACCCTCAAATGCAAAAACACAAGTGTTTGGTGCCAAAACCGAACACGAAGCAGCCGAGTCAAAAGGTCCTGAAACGAGGCACGCTGCCGAGGCCTCCGGGAACTCGAGACGAACACAATCATGGATAATCACCGAGTGTTCAAATGGTGACGTCCAAGTCTTAAGGACGGTCAAAAATGGGGTGTCTACAGACGCCCTATGACTTTTCGATGAACACAGACTTGGGAGTAGGGGTGATCCGATCCCTTTCGATATGGACATGGGTGAGTGGGAGGTGGCCTGGATATGCCTACTCGGAGAGAGCCCGTCTCTACATAAGCCAACTATGGTGCGGTTTAATTGGTTCTTTGAGTGCTTCCATGGGAGTTAGACTGAGACTCAAGAGGAGGTGGAGCAGCACACCCGGGGCTTCCTGATGTACCTTCTCAGTACCACATTGTTCGCAAATAGGTGGAACACCGTAGGTTTGTACTTGATGAGCGCCCTTATGATCTTGCCTCGGGTCCAGTTTTTTGAATGAGGTGAAGCCGACCTTGCCACACTCTACGGATACATGACCTCCAGCTCTCGTATGAAGGGAGATAGAGTCGGAGGCTACTAGAGAGCCTAGGTGGTATGCACTGCACTTTCAATTCTATTTCTTTTTATGCTTTATGTTTTGTATTTTCTGTCTTTATATCTGTTCATGCATTGTGCTTTCTGCCTGGCACTTTCCCTTTGATATCTATATGCCATGCATTTTGCCTTCTGCTTTGCACTTTCTATCCAATATCTGTTCATGCATTGTTTGATTCACATTGCCAACCTTTTCTTGCAGCTATAGGTTTATGCCTATTTCCCGGCCCTTGCCCTAGAGCCGATAGATGAGATCGCTCTGGCCGTTCCCTACTCGTGACGATATGATGGCAAATGTTGCCACTGGAGTCGCGAGGACATGACCTTTGCCTTCTATCATCGCTACTTTAACACGATAGTTGCCCGTGAGGTACTCTGAAACTCACAGTCATTTTTTCTATATTCCCATTACTATTATTCTGATTCATATTCTATAACTAACAGCGATGAATAACTTGTACATTCTCTACTTGCAGATCACCTAGCAGCCATGGGCGATAATGCTAGCCGGAGTTAGGGACCAGTATGTCGGAGCCTGGGTTACTTCCCGTTACCGGATCCTGCTGGAGGGCCTATTCTACCGGGCCTGGTTCCTAGGTGAGAGGTTTGTGCACCAAACACTGGGCTTGCCCGCTCCAGTTATTCCTATGTCCCTCCCAGCATCCATGAGGACAGCTGATAGCCTCTCAGCTGAGGCCATTATCCAGTATATGGTGGGGCTGGATGCTGACTACTTCAGAGGGGAGGGAGACTATACGACCTTCATCCGGACTCATCTTATGCCACCCCTGACTGGAGTTCGTACTGGCGATACAGCAGGTGCTCCTTAGGAGGCTGAGGTGGGTATTGGAGAGGCTCCTTCTAATGCACAGGCTATCGGTTGGCCAGCAATTCCCACTGCGATTCCTTGCGGATGGCCGAGCGGGACAGTATACCAGCTCCCGATAGAGCCATCGGAGGCGGGACACAGGTATGTCAGAGCTCCGGGTGCACCTCAAGTATGGACCATACTTGACACATTGCATTTCGTGCTTTCCTTTTTCCAAATACTAAGTAGTCAACTTCATTTGTAGGCACCCACAAAGTATACGAAGGGCCTTCTTCAGGTAGTTACCTCCCTAGTTCACATGTGTAGACCGCCTGAACTTCCTCTGTGCGGCCCCCTTTCAGAGAGGGCACGAATTTGGTTCTAGCTACTACAATTCGGACTCCTGCCGCAGTTCTGAATCTAATCTCACAAAGTGCAATGTAAGACTGATAAATCACCAAAGAGTCCAAATCCGGCAAATCATTTTGGAAAATTGATTTTAATCAAAAAGCGCCAAACATGGACTGCTTTGTCAGATTTTAGAGTCGCCACCTAAATATTTTATTTTGGGAAATTTAGGAAATCCTAACTCATGCCTAAGGCCACGCGTCCGTCATCACCAAAGGTGCCTCGGCTCGGGAACTTGGGTACGAGAGGGGAAAGTCCTGAAATGAGCACCCCTGCTCGCCCAATCAAAAATCGGCCTCTACTAACATGATATGTTATTTTTGAAAACACATGTGTTCTTATTTTGACTTATTAGCTAACTTTACTATGTGATGCGCGCAGCATACAAGTATAGACTAAATCACTCAATTTGGAACAAAACATCTCATGTTTGTTTTTCGAAAATGGTTTGAAGTTGCTACCCTTAAGTAGGCTAAAATGCGGATTTGCCACTCTCAAGTGGACTTAAAACATGATTTGCCACAAACAAGTGGGCTTAAAACGCACATTTCGATGAATTGTTCCAATTCAAGCAATGAAGCTTTCATCCACAGGCATTCATGCAATTATAGCAATTAAGCACATAACCTCATGGCAAGCATGCTATCATGGCAGTCACTTACACACATGCAAGGATGCTAAAGCGAAAACACTTACAGTGTACTCTGAGCCAAAATAGAAAACTAGTTAGAAACAATGCATGATCCTAACTATGTTAAATGCCTAATGCAACACATGCAAAATGCAATTAAGATAGGCTCGGCTACCTAAGATGGCATATGAATGCAACGCTTGATAACATGCTGCTAAACACGTATTCAAGTAAATGTATTGAAATACAATGCAGTTTGAATGATGCGCCGAGCCCAGTGCATGCAAGACAAATGAATGAATGCAAATGTGAAAGCATAAGGTATGCTAATTGAAATATGCCCTAAACTAACCATCGAAAGTGATAAGTAAAAGGGAGAAAGAAATGGGGGTTGGAAGACATGCACACACGCACGCACGCTTATTACAACAATGTGCCCTCTCGACGGAGGGTCCGAATAAAAGCTAAGCTAATCTAAGCTAAGCTAAGCAACTAATCTAATAATCTAATTAGACTAATTATTACAAACCAATAAAGAAATAGCTAAACTAAGCTACTTAATTATTACAAAACTTTGACTAATTAATCAAATTAATTAAGTTACAAAACCAACTAAGTATGAAAAGCATCTAAATTAGGCTGCCACAGCTCTGCCTTGAACAATAAAGGATGCACGCTCGGTTTCCGCCCCGAAAAGCTCTCCGGTTTGCTCTCAAGAGGCTCTGTTTGCAAGGTGTCTTCCAGTGCTTGCTACTGAAACTTACCAAAACAGTGCTGGGGAGTGCACCAATGGCCTGTCGGCCATTAATGGTTGCTGCCAACCCCCCTGCCGGCCACAGATGAAAGGATGCTAGCCAACAATGAAGAACTGCCAGCCACGAGTGTGCTATGACACCAAGCTGCAACAGAGCACAAAACAGAGGAAATGAAGGGTTGCCCAAGGGTATGTACATACTATACCCCTCCATATCATCTCAAAACATCAAATGGGAGGCATAATTGGATCCAAAACCATCAATCAAGTATCGCAATGCATGATGGCCAAAGATCCAACTTGTACAAATTTCAATAAATGCAATGCAAACAAGACACTTAGACCATTTCCTTATCATGGAAGATCAAAGGCAATGGAGACCAAGGGAGATTGGCTTATTTCATCACTTCAAGTATGAAATGAACCAATCCTCCTTGTGTTCAACATAACGCCGGGTTGAACACAATGCGATGCAAAATGCAACATGACATGCAGACAACATGCTAATCTTGGCATGAAATGCAAAACTCTAACATGCAAGCACTCATGCACAACATACTAAAACACTTAAGCATTAAAAGCTAGTGAAAGACATAACACTAGAATCATGCAAAGCAATGCTCGATGGACTAAACCAACACCAAACAGACCTCATGCATGCCAAAACAATGGCAAAATCATGCTGGAAATGAAGCACCAAAAGCTACAACAACATGCTCATGCAGTGGCTCGCAAGCTAGGCATTAAACACAACTCTCAAACACAATCAAAGAGTGATATGCATGAGAACATGGCAATGCTATATGCTCTGAAATCAAGTGTTAAATGATGCCAAATCATCCAAATATCTCAAATAAGGCATGCTAGAGGGCTCAAAACTCAAGACTAGCTAAGGCACTTGCACCATAGCCATATCAAGCAAGCCTTGAAGGACCAAGATCACTCAAAACAGTCCTAAGGCAGGCCAAAAAAATGCTGGAAACATGATGAAGTGTAGCCAAAACAAGCTAGAATGGTAAGCTAAAACACTAAGCATGCAAGGCCAATGAATGGGATTACACTACAAGTATCAAAACCAAGCAAGAGGTGACTCTATCAACCAAAATCAGAGTTGTAATATGGCAAAATGATACCAAAAACATGCTGAGATGGTAGCCCAAAAGCTTAGGCAAGCATGCATACATATTGGCTTATAAGTGAAACATAAGGCTCGACCCTCAAACACAACAAAAGGGCGGTAAATGCAAGAATATGGCAGAGGTATATGATCTGAAATAACATGCCAAATGATGCCATGCCATGCCAAAAGCTCAAATATGACATGCTAGAGGTCTCAAAGCTTAAGGCTAGCAAGGCCAATCACACTAGAGCCATACAAAGCAAGGCATGCACGACCAAAACCACTCAAATTAGACCTAAAGCATGTTAAATCAAAGCTAAAAATGTGCTGGAGTAGAGCATACACATGCTAGATCAATAGGCTAAAACACCAAACATGCTAGGCTAGTGAACAAGATTGCACTACAAGTGCATAAACCAGGCAAGAGGTGACTTGGTCAACTAAAATCAGAGCAAGGCATGTCAAAATATGAGTAAAAGCCTGCTGGAATGGAGCCAAAACATGCTAGGATAGTAGGCCAAAGTGGCAAGCATGCAAGGCTAAAAAGGCAAGATTACACTACAAGTGTAAAAAGCATGCATGTGGTGACCCAACCAGGCCAAAACAGTGTTATGCCATGCTAAAATAAGGCCAAAAGTAAGCTGAGAACAAGCCAACACATGCTAGAAAAACATGCTCAATGATTAGGCCAACAAGGCATGCAACCAAGAAGCAAGGAGGGGAGGTCACCTCCTCCCCACTTTGGACCTCAAAACAACATTTCTACCACTGAAAATCCACTGGATTTCAGTGGTTAAAAGGCCAAACAAAAGTTGCCTCAAAGGCCTTAAAAGATGGCACCTAGCTCAAGCAAATAAGGCACACAAAGGGGATGAAACACCCCCAACACCAAAGAGACCTCAAACAACCATTTTAAACACTTGGAAATAAAGCTTTTTGTAGTTGATAACTAAGCCAAAATAAGCATGCAAAGGTGGTAAAAGACTTAATCAAAACCAAGCTTTAAGAGAGGGTAACTACTCACCCTTGAAGAACGACAACAAAACAGCAACTTCTGAGGCAAAAACCAGCTTCAAACCCACAAATATAACCTCCAAGAACCTCAGCTCAAAAGTAAAGGTGTTTGAGTAAGTGTTTGTGTGCAAAAGTTTGGAGAAAAACACTTTAAGGCACTATTGAGCACAATATATAGAGAGAGTGTGAGAATTGTAGAGAGAGATAGATATTTTTGCTCTCAAAATTCAGATCCTCTGGAAAGAGGGAGAAGCCTCCCCTTATATAGAGCAATGCAATGTAAAGCTTGCTTGGCAAGCTTAAATTTATGGAGGATGGCTCAGTGAGCCACAGCTGGCTCAAAATATCTAAAATAATATCTGCTGAAACAAGGTGTCTTGCCGGCCATCAGTGGCGGCCGGCAGTGCCTCATTGATGGCCGGTAGGCCTTTCAATGGCCGGCAGGGCCAAATCCATGGTCGGCAGCCCCTTCCCTATGGCCGGCAGGCCATCACAAACATTAATATGGAGGGACCAAGGCATGGCCCAAAAAAAGAGACAGAATGGAAATAGGGTTTGGAAAGAGCGAACCTGGCATTCCGTTACGAAAGTTGAGCCCTCAACGAGCAATCAAACTTGTAATCGGATGTACCTGCAAGCACATCCAAGTCTTGAGGACGGTCAATCAAACTTGTAATCAGATGTACCTGCAAGCACATCCAAGTCTTGAGGACGGTCAAAAATGGGGTGTCTACAACATGGTGCAGAAGAGAGAGCTATTGCTCACTCTGTACGGTATCCAAGTATACTTCATTTCCCCTCCTGCATTTTATTGCTTCCCACACTATACTAACATGCCGTATTCCTACAGATACACGATACTCATACCATGCAACACCCATCGTGACACACTGCATACTGACATACATCCTGATACTGCTTCACATTGTACTGACACACTGCACCCATTTTCTGTATCATACTCATACTGCATACTCCAATCTACAAACACTGTATCTAATATTTCGATATTTGCTTTTTAGGTTCCACCTGCGCCGAGGGCACCAGCAGTAGCGACAATACTAGCACCGGCGATACCCCCTCTAACAGTAGGGAGAAGAGGTAAATAGGCCCCAGCGCGCAGCCAAGATGAGCGTCGAGGTTGAGGCGAGAGCAGAGATGCTCGGAGTAGGAGCAGCTCAGAGCCGGTGTTAAGCAGGGATGACACTGAGACCAGTGACTCCGAGAAGGTGGTAAGTTGACACTCTGAGTCTGAGAAAGGGGATGATGATGTTGGCTCTGGATTAGAGAGCGAGAAGGATGCCAAGGCTGGTTCTGAGTTAAGAAGCGGAGATGCTGATACTACCTTCGGCTCGGAGTCCGATTCTGGTAGTGGCACCGATGAAGACAGTACCCCTAAGTCCCCTCTGAGGAAGAGGACAAAAAGGGCCTCTCGAGCTTGACACGACTAGCGCTGATTTTTATACTCTTTTGCTTCGTTTCTTTTTGTTTTAGTAGCTTAACACATGTATAGCTCCAGTCAGTCTTTACTTTTGCTTTTGAAAAGAGTTGTACTCTCTTTTATAAAAAACCATGATCGGGGAAAGCACTGCGGTTTATAAAAAGAGTTATTGTTTGCCTCATGAGCACCACATTGCATAGGATGAAAATTGATTTAAATTTGAAATCGAGAATGCCTGTGTTAGAACGATGTTCTTAGTCGAATAATGAGCCGACCAACAAAAAAAATACAAAATACAACTCGATAAATGGAAAACAAAGTAAAAACAATGCAAACATAGCTATGTACACTTGTTCAAAACAAAAAACTCAAAACAAGACAACAAAAGACTCAAAACAAGACCTCAAAACACGAGGACTAGGACAAAACCAAAATGCCACACTACCAGGTCATAAAGTGGGCGACTGGCCACTCAAAGTGGGCTGCCGGCCACTTGTGGTAAACCACCAGATGGCTGACAGCTAGCCTCCACTCACTGCCCTATCTTCTACAAAAGGTCTTCCTTCGCAATTTCTTCACCAGAACTTCATTTTGGCTATTATTTTCTTTGAAAATGGAGATCTTCCTTGCCAAGAAGCTCACGGATTGGATAGCCACTTTAGACAGCACGAAAAAGGTAAATTTCTGAGGTTTGGGCATAAATGCCCTTTTTTCGTTGAGTCGTACTCCACTTTGTTTTCCGTTCCTCCATATCGCGGCCCAATGTTGGGACCCAATTACACATGTATTTCGCTTCGGCACCCAGGAAATATGTCTAACTCTTGAAGAGTTTCAAGCATTGATGGAGTCTCGGCATGATGAGGAGATCATGCCTCAGCCCTATTTTGGCTATGCCCTAGCTTTGGAACGAATGTGCGGGCTTACCTTGCACGAGACTCGAGCTTTGGCTCATGACAGGGAGCTAGATATACTCGGCTTGATTCACCAGTTTTCCGACATTAGAGAAAAAGGCGACCTTCCCTGGTGAGGTTTTCAACAACATGCCCTTTGTTTATGTATGCTCGAGCATTTTCTTCTTGCCCCTAGTTACAGTGGAGCAAACATTAAGCTGATCGAGGTAGCCTTATGCCTGAAAGAGGGTAAGAGTTGTATTAGTTTAGCACTGGCCAAGACCCTGATGGGTTTAGATGCTTTTCACCGGCGATAGACCACCAGGTTTGCGGGGAGTCCATTACTACTCTAGGTTTTGTTTCCTACCCTTTCTTATATATGTGATCCTCACCTCACTCGGCACTCACACTCTATTTTCTCTCAAACCCTTTTCTGTACTTTTCCCTCAACATACATCTCTCTATTCTTTAATCTCTCTTATTTTTCATCCCTTCCTAGGTATAGCTCATAGATAAGCTGAAAGTGGTGGATCCTTTTCCTGAATATTCAGCCCGAGCTTACTTCTTCCGCCAGTGGCTAGTGGATTTTCCTAATGAGGGTTGGTGGTGCAACTGGATGTGCAGCAAATCAGTGGCTGACATAGCTTGGCGTTGCCCCTGGCTTGACTTGGCTAAAATGAGCTGCAGCATGACCCGACAGCCGGGCATTCAGTTGATTGGCCTCACGCACTGCGTGTTCTACTTCTCTTTCAGGTTTAGACACTAGTTTGGCCATAATCAGACCCATCTAGATAAGGGGGTGAATACCCAGCTTCATTCACACTTCGTGGTTCACACCTAATTCGGTACCCCACTGCTTGGAGGACGAGAGAGCTCCTGCCCCCTGCCCCTAATTTCTGTTATGCCCTTTTTGGCGAGTGCTTGGCTTGGTTTGAAGATGAGGCAAAGGTTGGGCCAACTTTGGTTACAGCGGCTTCCACAAGCACGGGTAGAGGACGCAAGAACACCTGATCTCACCTATGCCCCTAGTTTATTACTTTGACCTTTCTTTTCCAGTTTTATGATGTAAAGCACCTTTAATTAATCAAAGAGTTGGAGAATGTACTTGTGTTGAAATCAATGGAATTAAAGTTGTGAGCACTAAAAATTTTCCTTTTGGTCTCAAAGTGGTCTAAGTTGTAAAAGGTAAATTTTGAGCAAAATCAACTTTTATTAAAACTTTTCAAAACCATTTTTGAAAATGATCACTGTCTGACACGCATAGAATTAGCCCTCAAGATGTACAACCCCGAATCAAAAGATCACAACTGCTCATAACTGTATTTATCAACCATTCTGCCGCTATACTAGAGATCACATAATCGAGCACAGACGATAAATAAAGATGGCTTGGACAAAATGAACGAATAGGCTAGTTAAGTTGGAGATGGTTACGGCTGAACTTTAGGATGAATTTGCCTATGTATCCCAATGATGGGGAATCAGGCCTTACGTAGTTCGATTCAGGTTTACTCGAGTATTAACTCTCTCTTTTTGCGCTCTAACCTTTGACAAAGTCGCTCTTTAGGGTTTTCAACCTTGTGAGCTCAGTTTTTCTTCATTTCTAATTTTCCGTGCTCTAAGTTTTGCCTAGGTCACCCTTTCGGATTTTCGGCCTAACGAGCCTCTCAGGGATAGTATTTCTTCAACTTGTCCATATTGATCGGTTGTGAAAACTCCAGGCCATCTAGGTCCATAAGAATGATCACCCCTCCTGACCAAATAGATTAGATAATGTAAGGACCAGTCTAATTAGGTCTGAACTTGGCTCTAGGGTCGTAGATGGGAGCCCAGTTGTCTTTCAGTACTATGTCTCTCTCCTTGAGATTCCTGGACTTAACTTTCTTGTTAAAAGCCCTGGCAATTCTGTGCCGGTAGCCCTAAACATGATACAATGCTTTCAGTCTTCTCTCATCAAACAACATTAACTCCTCAAATCTGCTCTGTTGCCAGTCCACCTCCACTATCTGACACTTAGCCATAACTCACACCAACGACACTTTAATTTCAATTGGCAGAACAGTCTCTATCCCATAGACAAGAGAATAGGGGGTTGCCCCCGTAGATGTTTGGATTGAGGTTCAATAGCCCCAGAGCACGAATGGCAATTCATTCAACCAGTCCCTGCAGGTTTCCACCATCTTTCGCATGATGTTCTTAATATTCTTGTTGGCGGCCTCAACAGCTCCATTGGCCTGTGGTCTATATGTTGATGACTTATGAAAAGCCACATTATATTTCTCAAGCAGATCCACCACCTCTTTCTTGAAGTGTGAGCCATTATCTTATATAATCTCGTTCGGAACTCCATACCGGTAGATGATATTATTTCTAATGAATTTGGCTACATGCGACGCTTTCAATACAACATAGGACTAAGCTTCTACCCACTTTGTGAAGTAGTCAATCACCACCAGGATGAACTCGTGTCCATTTAGCCCCTTTGGCGAGCCCGCACCGATAACGCCAATTCTCTAAACTGATAAAGGCCATGGCGAAGTCATATTTTAAAGCTTAGACGACGGTATGTTCATGCGATTAGCATGAATTTGACATTTGTGGCATCGCCGTACAAAGTCAATACATTCTTCCTCCATGGTTGACCAGTAATAACCTTGTTTGAGGATCTTCCGGGCCAGCATCACACCATTCATGTGTGGCCCACACTTCCCTCTGTGGATAGCCTCCATAAGACACTTCAATTCCTCTTCCTCCACACACAACTTGTGTATTCCCAAATGACCTCTTTTATACAACTTACCCTCGCAGATGATAAATTGGACAGCCAGATATCGTATTCCCCATTTGTCCTTAGCATTTGCCCTTGGTGGATATGTCTCATTCTCTAGAAAATTCCAAATATCATAATACTATGAGTTTTTGTCTTGCACTTCATCTATTGCGGCAATAGCCTTATAAGCCGGCGTGTATTTCTATTCGATAATGATTGGACGCATCTTCACTCCCAACGAGATATCTATCATAGAAGATAGAGTTACCAAAGCATCAGTAAACCTGTTGTTCTCTCTAAGCAGATGCGTGAATGTTAATTTTTCAAACCTTAGAATTGGAACATCCAAGGCCTGATCTTCTCTTCTTTGACTTTCTAGTCTCCGTTTGTTTGAGAAACAACCAAATTTGAGTCCCCAACGACATCCAACCTTTTTGCCCCTAGTTCTAGGGCAGCTTCTAGACCAGCAATACACGCTTCATATTCCGCTTCGTTGTTGGACACTTTGAACCGGAGTTTAAAGACTAAGGGTATATGGGAATCATCGGGTGCTATCAGCAACACACATATCCCATAACCATATTGATTGGACGCTCCGTCAAAGTACATCGTCCAAGTTTCTTCTTCGACTTGCAGAATGTCTTCATCTAGGAACAGGTATTCCACTGCTTCATCGCCCTCAACCGGGTGGTTTGCCAGGAATTTCGCTACAGCTCTTCCTTTAACTAACTTGCGTGTAACATATTTGAGCTCAAATTCG
>CM069906.1:62957092-62959592 GCA_036172215.1 Camellia granthamiana | reverse complement strand
TGCACTCTCATTCCATGAAGTTCTATAAACATAAACAACGGAAGCACAATCATTTTCTACAACAACTTGCCATGCAGATTCCAGACGACCATTCTGATCTGGTCCTTTTCAGAAGGCCTCGTGGTCATTATTGAGGCTTTAGCTCTTCACCTTGTCACAAACTCAGAAAAACCCTCCTTTGGCTCGTGGCGGGTTGCCTCGAGATCACGAGTCGTGACCTCGATTTGAGTGTTGTAAGAGTACTGAGCAATGAAGGCTTCGACCATCTCCTCCCAATTCTGTTTGACAGAGTCTTCCAACTTAGCATACCAAATGGCCGCTATACCCGACATCGGCACAAGATATTAGAAAACAATCACAAGTGGACCATCGGATCCCCGGAGCTGTCAAAATGATCAATGTGTGGCATCTTAAACTGATTCGACAATGTAACCGTAGAATCAGTGTATCCATTTCCTATGTCCGGGATGGAGTTAACCCCTTGTGCTCTCTTGAACAACTTCTCCAATTTGTTGACTTTGAGCGCAGTTAGATCGACTTCGAATTCGAATGGTGCCTCAATCTGATAAACCGGTGCTTTGGAAGCTTGTGCTAGGATTGGCTCTGTTGGATTGCCCTAGTTTTCTTAAACATTGGCAGTATTGGCAGTAGCACCGAGCACAGGGATAGCTGCGGTGGGCACATGTGATGTAGAGGCCGTTGTTGGCTGCAATTGCTGTTGTTGTAGCTTGATTATAACCTCAGCCTGACGAGCCATAACCTCGGCTTAATGGACTGCATCATGCTGTAGTGTCTTGACTGTCTGTTGCAAATGATGTATTAGTTCCTCCATACTGGCCGGGGAATACTGTGCCATTGGAATAGGTGACTGGTCTCACGCTGGGTTGAAAGTAGATGACTGTTCCCGAACTGGACTGGACTGGGCACAGGTGAGCTGAGGGGTGACTGCTGTAGGAATTGGACTGGTGAATTCTGTCTAATCCTCCTTTACCTTGTAACTGGTGGTAGTGAGGTAAACATGGGTTATCCCTGAAAAAGATCCCCGACTTTGCAAAGTCTGCTGACCCGGGTCCAAAGTACTTGGGAGATATCCGAACTTTCTGAAGCTACGGTTTTAAACTACCTAGCAAAAGAAATAAAGCAAAAGAGCAGCAATCAGAAACCGCACAGCACCTCAGCTAAGATGTTATCAACACAGACATGATCAAAGCTATAGGACTACACTCCACACTGAATTCTGCCCAAAACAGATACCAACTGTACCACTGATATGCACATTCCTGCACAGTTTCACTGTAAAGCACATACCAGTTAAGAGAGAGCCAAAACATCCCTATGATGGGGGGTAGGGTTACCCTATCCTAGTTTTTGTCATGAACTAGGATTCACTATTTTCAATCAAGCGGTTTCACGCAATCCTGCATTCGGGTGAACGTCATCTCCTAGTTTGGAACAGTTACTATGGCTTTTCTATATGCAACTAGACCAAATGGTCAAAAGGGTGCCTCGGCAAGACTACCTAATATACCTCTCACACTTAACATCGAGAAGTGAAAGGAGGATCAAACGGTACAGCGATAGTCCAGATCCAAGGGTTATGTTCCCAACATGATAGAGCCCATGACCAATCAGTCTTTTGGCAAGCTTTTGGGCAAGCCTCTGGCAAACCATCCAGGATAACAGATGGCAAACACAGTGACTTAAGTGCACCAATGCAAATACAATGCAAAGAATATATAAGCGTAGATAAAATTTCATATCATGAAGTCCAAGTCAAGTTCTCATCTTTCCCAAGCAAAGTTGCCATAAATTATAGCTTGACTTTTCATGCTCCTTTCGGATACGATAGCCCTATAGTTCAGACTCCCGTGATTCTGAATCTGATCTCACAAGTGCAATGTGAAATAGATAAACACAAATGAGTTCAAATTCAGCAATTCATTTGGAAAATCTATTTTGAATCAAAATGCCAAAATTGGACTGCTTTGCCAGATACAGAGTCGCCACTTAAATGTTTTATTTTGGAAAAATTTAGGAAACCCGTGACTCGTGCCAAAGGCCACTTATCCATCATCACCAAAGTGTCTTGACTCGGGAACTTAGGTACGAGAGGGGAAGGTCATGAATTGAGCACCCCACTCGCCCAATCAAAGATCGGCCTCTACAGCACTTAAGCAATTAGACTCATGGCAAGCATGCTAGACATGGCAACAATCACATGCATGCACAATCACATGCATGCAATATGCTAAAGCGCAAAAATGCTCACCTCGTACTCCAAGGCAAGCCAAAAGAAACAAAAGAGTTAGAAAACATGCATGCCCTTAACTATGCAAATGATTAGTGTAACACATACAATATGCAACTTAAATAGGCTCAGCTATTAACATGGTATGTGAATCAATTTGATAGCACGCAGTTTAAGCGCATTTTCAAAGAAGTATTTAAACGACAAGGCTTGCTAGCATGATGAACTGAGCCTAATGCATGTAAGACAATG